>CM035439.1:117048828-117351328 GCA_020310875.1 Ceratopteris richardii | reverse complement strand
TCCAATCATCATTCTCAGCACATGTGAAGCAGGATTTAGCTACACCACTTTATCTCTTGTGACTATCCACCATCTCCTCCAACAAAAATGAGGTAAGCAAGCAAGGGGGCTGCTTGATAGAGTTTTTGACTTCACTAAACGAAGTGGGAAACTTGTGGAATTCATACAACGCAAGAAACAAAGGTGGGATGGTGCTTATATAGAGTTTTAGGTTTCCTACAATCTAGCTAACCTTTGCATCAATTGTATAGTACTTCAATCCCAAGGAAGTACCTTAAAATCCCTAAATCAGAGATTTTAAACTCACATGCAAGCTTCCTCTTTATGTCCTTGATGTTGGCTTCATCATCCTCTCTAATGATCAAATCATCAACATATATACATATGAAAACAATTTTTCTACCTTCTTCACAACGAGTGATCGGTCTACATGATTGTGATTGTATCCACATTTTACCAAGTAGTCCACAAGTCTTTGGTTCCATGCCCTTGAGGCTTGCTTAAGTCCATAAAGGGCCTTCTCAAGGGTGCATGCATGATGTGGAAACCTCTCATCTTCAAAGCCTTGGGGCTGCTCCATGAAGACTACCTCTTCAAGCTCTCCATTTAGGAAAGCATTCATCACATCCAACTGGTATATCTTCCAACCTTTTGAGGCTGAGATTCCAATCAAATTTCTTATGGTGGACATCTTAGCTACTAGAATGAATGTTTCCTCAAAGTCTATGCCATAGGTTTCACCAAAACCTTTGGCAACCAACCTCGCTTTATACCTAGAGATGCTCCCATCTACATGCCTCTTTACCTTGTACACCCATTTGTTGCCAATGACTTTCATGTCCTTTGTTCTTGGCACCAATGACCAAGTATCATTTTCTTCAAGTTCCTTGAATTCCTCCTCCATAACTTCAATCCATTCCCTATGCTTATTTGCTTCTTCAAAAAAGTTAGGTTCTTCACAAGCTATAACTTGACTCATGTAGGCATAATTTCTTGCAATGAATGAATCATAAGTTAACCTTTGAAAAAGGTATTTAACCCTATTAGGTGACCTTACCTCACCATTAGGTGGTATGAATCTCATCCTCCTTGGTTTAGATGCTTTAAATCCTAGAGTTTCTAAATTTTCCATATCTTCATCACTTGTAGATTCCATCTCTACCCATTGATGTATTCCTATCCTTTGCTACTTCTTTCACTTGAATGGGCTTCATTCCTTGTTTTTCCATGCCAAGATGATGTATTACTCTCCTCTGATGGTGTGCTTGAAGTGTTTGGAACACTCATCTCCATGCTTTGTTGTTGCTCTTTAAACTTCTTCTCGACCTTATATGCATGGTCAACCTGTAACACATCTTTGCTACCATACCAAGGCATCAACTCATCTATTACATCCCTTGATAACTTAAGCTCTTTGGTACAAGGTTTATAGCATCTAAACCCCTTTTCCTCTGAAGAATATCCAAAAAATATACACCTATCAGCCTTTGGGTTTAGCTTGTGTTTCAATTCTTGAGGTATGTGAACATAACACACACAACTAAATACTTTGAGATGTGAAAGGTTGGGTTTCTTACCACACCAAGCTTCATAAGGTGTAACTCCATGTACTCCTAAGGTTGGAAACCTATTCATAATATATATGGTTGTATTTGTTACATCAGCCCAATAAGAGTTAGGAGCATTCTTTTTATTTAACAAAGCTCTAGCCACTTATACTATGTATCTATTCTTCCTCTCTGGCACCCCATTCTGTTGAGGTGTATACCTATAAGTGAATTTCCCTTTGATGCCATGGTCATGTAGAAAATCTAAAACTTCATTTGAAAACTACACTCCCCCTCCATCTGATTTGAGAGTCTTTATATACTTCCCTATTTCCTTCTCCACTAGGTTTTTTAACCTCGTGAAGTGGTAAAACACCTCTGACTTTGACTTCATGCAATACATCCAAACAAACCTTGAATGATCATCTATAAATGTGACAAAATATCTATTACCTCTAATGGTTGGCTCCCTCATAGGTCCCCATACATCTATGTGTATGAGATTAAACACTTCATTGCTCACATGTGCTCCCTTCTTGAATGGCAATTTGCCTTGTTTCCCTAATTGACAAGCATGGCACAAATGTTGCATATTCTGAGAAACTCTGATATGTATCGGGAAGATCATTCATAACAGTCTGCACAAGTGAATGGTCAGCTAAAATTTCATCAACAAAAATCAAATGTTCCTTCAAATCTTTGATCTTTGTCAGAAAACTTTCCATGGAATCACCTTCATTCATGTGCTCACTCTCAAGCTCTTTTTGGAGGTAAGAAACACAAGCCTCATTCCTTGCCTCGTAATCCCAAGATCCTTAGCTCTTCTAGAGAGAATGTGAGGAATAATGGCACGTTTGACAGACAAGGATATCAATGCATGTGTTTGAGCATCTCTGCCATCCCAATGAATTTGCTCTAGAGTAGGTGCAGTAGAATCTACAACACAAACACGAATCTGGAGAATATTACCATCTTTGATACCATTTGCATCAGTTTCAGTACCTTTATTTGCAGGTGCAATAGGACGTTTTTCAACACCCTGCACAATATTCCACAACCCTCTTGCAACCAATACATGATGCATCATATAAGCCCATAATAGGTGATTGGTACCATACAACTTATCCTCAATAGCCAACATATGGAATACATCACTGCTTTCAACCATGGCTAATGACTAAAATACCCTAATGCAAAAAATTGACTATATCTCAAAACGTTGAATAGAACTACCCTATCAAGTTTTGCTAAACATGTAGCAGAATTTGAGATGCTTATATTGGCGAACCAAAACATGTATATATCTTTGGCAAAAAAAGACAAAATAGCATGCATACATGCTATGATAGTACGTTTGGAGGCCAAAATGAGCTCAAATGGTGATTTTGGCATGATAGAACAAAGCTATTTTGATCTCCTAATCACCTTGAGTATGTTGACCAAATTTCGTGTGATTCTGAGACTGTGACAAGAAGGGTGTTGACGATGCCCTAGATGAAGTGATGACCTACTCTGATACCAATTGTTGGATTTCGAGGTCTATAAAAGCACGTGAACACCATAATGAAGAAGAAGAAGCTTGGAGCACAACACAATACTGAATGAGAATGTACAAAAGATCAGTAATCCATTAGGGCAATAGGTGTATATACAAGCTAGGGGAGAAACCTCCTAAAGAGGGAAAAAAGTTCCCCGACCGTCCTAGTGTGTTCACACACATCACTACCTAAATATAGCAACATATTGTAAGTCTACAAAATTTCATTTTAATTTTTTGTACAGGTGTAGAGAAAAGTTCAGAACAATGAGCATATATCACTGCTTGTGGACCTAATGGAGGGCAGCCATGTTCCATTGTTGCATTGGGTTGTTAGAATCATCCCCCATTAGTGGTATCAAAGCCATTTTTGAAGGCTTGGAGACATCAGTGGCATCATTGAGATCTCAACTAGTCAAAGGTTAGCAAGGGAGAAGCTATCAAAAGGTAATATCCACACTTTCTAAAGCATACAAAAACTTGAGGAGAAGCTAGAGAAGCATCTTAGAGCTTAGTATGGCTGAGTATAATGCACAAATAGGGAAGTGGAAATTTAGAGTTAGCAACTACCTTATGGGCAAAAGATTATGGGAATTAATGAGCGGCATGGAGCCAATGCCTCATGTACATGATCCACCACTTCAAGGGTAGGTCAAGGCACTTAATGAATGGATAGAACGGGATAGAGAGTCATATTCATCCTATCCCAACATATGTCAATAGCATGATAGGGCATATACAAGACTTGGACACATTCAAGAAGGTTTGGGAGAACTTGGAGAGATTGTACTCTTTATCAAACAAGGCAAGGAAGATTCAACTCAAGAATGAGCTACATAATCTTAGGAAAGCACCAAGTACTAACATAAATGAGTACATTTTGAAGTTTAAGGAGCTTGCGGATGCCCTAGGCTCAATCAGGAGCCCAATCAAAGATGATGATCTTGTTGCACACACTCTAAATGGCTTGAGAGAGGATGAAAGATGGAAAGCATTCACAACATCAATTTATGTGAGGGATACCCTACCAAACTTTGATCAATTGGTCACATTGATGGTGATCGAGGGGATGATGCAAGGAGGTTCACAATCAAAGGGCAGACAAGCCCAAGTTTTCTATGCAGGTAGAGGCAAAGGCAAAAGAGGTGGAAAAAACTCCCAAGGCAAAGGGAGAGGAAGGTCAAAATCAAGCTCAAGCAACCAAGAAGGCTCCAACCAAAGCTATGGATCAAGAGGAAAAGGAAGGAGTAGAGGAAGAGGAGGAAGATCACATGGAAGAGAAGCATCCAATGGAGAATGCTACAATTGTGGAAAAGTGGGCCATTATGAAAGAGATTGTTGGTCCAAAGGAGGAGGCAATCAAAGATACAAAAGGAACTAAGGTAATTATGCTAGTACTTCAACAAATTTAGAAAATGAGAACTTGCTTATGATGTATGGGTCAAGTGAAAGAGTCAATTTAGATTTTACATAGTACATTGATAGTGGTTGTAGCAACCATATGAGTTTCAATTAAGATGTTTTCATTAATTTACACTCACCCATCACTCAAAGACATGTAGAGATAGGAGATGAAACTAAGCACAAGATTATACATGTGGGAGATGTTGCATGCAATGGATCTCAAAGCTCCAAGGTGTTGAAGGATGTGTTGCATGCACCAACCATCACCAAGAACTTGGTTTCAATAGGTCAAATGGTTGAAAGAGGTTATGAGGTGAGGTTAAATGATCAAGGATGTTTTGACGACCCCATGCAGGACTACAAGCTCATAGAAAAAGAAAAGAAACAAGGAAGACTATTCACCATAGAGGTAAAGCCATCAACCCTCACATTGTCTACTTGTAAATTGGAAATAGATAGATTGCATAAATCAACTTATGGTTGTTTGATGATGAAAGGAAATCCAAATGCTTTAAAATTTTAGGAGTTCATCTTTGTTCTGTTGCACGAAGATTAGTCTAGGAAGAAGAGGTCCATTATGCATGTTGCGGATCAAGCTTTCCTAGCTAGTTAGAATGGCAAAGGTAAATGGAGCTCTTCTACTAGCAAGCAGAAATATGATAATTCAGCAGAATCAAATAAGGATGACAGAGATGAGAAGAAAACAAAAAAGTAAAAATTGTAAAGAAAATGACATGTCATAAAGAGTTGTCCAAAACTAGTTGCTAAAGAGGCAAAAAAAAAGAGGCTCGAATGGTTGTTGGAGAGGCCTCTACACCAAAAACAGTCTGCTAATCTAGTGCAGTACTACTATTTATAGTTTTGACCCATCTTCTCCTGAATAGTGTATGTCTATAGTAGACTCAAATGTTTGGTACTCTGATAGTGGGGCAACCAAACATATTGCCTGGGAATGCAGTTTTTTCACTTCACTCGAGCATGCCCCTAAAGGGAATACTGTCACATGCACCAACAACTCCTCTTATCCTACCATGGGAGTTGGTAAGATCATTCTGACTACTATAGATGGTAGTTCTTTTACATTGTTGGATTCTTCTTCTGTGCCAAGGATCTAGAAGAATTTTTTATTAGTTTTAGCTTTATCCAAGATTGGCTTGGTTGTGAAATTTGTTGATGATAGATGTACAATTCATGATCAGTCAAATGGTGAAGTGATTATTGCTTCTAGCATTTTATGTCGTGGGTTGTGTAAGCTCATAGACTATGAAAAATCTGTGAATGATTTGGCATGTGCAGTACATGATTCTCACGCTATGTCAAATGCAAAGCTTTGGCATGCATGCTTTGATCATCTGAGTTTTGCTACTTTGCTATGGCTCTAGAAATTTGAAATGGTGTCCTCTCTGCCCAAACTTGTGGCACCTAGTAAACATGTACGTGAAGGTTGTATTTTGGGCGAAATGCAGTGTTCCTCATTCCCAAAAGATGGTTCAGTTTGAGCTACTCAAAAAATACAGCTTCTTCACAATGATGTATGTGGTCCTATGTAGACACCCTCTTTTGGGAACTATCTTTACTTTGTGACTTTCATCGATGATTTTTCTAGGCATGCATGGGTATATCCATTGAAAGGAAAGTCTGAAGTGTTTATGTGCTTCAAACAATTTCTCATTTTGGCTAAAAATCTGTCAGCATGTAAAATGGGCACCCTCCGTTCTGATTGGGGGGGATATATGTCTTCTGAATTTAATGCATTTCTAGCTAAACATGGGATAAAACATCAATGTACTGTGCCATATACACCGAAACAGAATGGAGTTGTTGAACGAAAGAATAGGTCACTCATGGAGATGGCGAGGTGTATGGTCAAGAGTCGGGCTTTACTAGATAGTTTCTGGCTTGAGGCTGTTATGTGTGTAGCATATGTACTTAACAAGTGTCCCACTAAAGCATTGCAGTCTATCACTCCATATGAGGCTTGGCATGGTTGCAAGCCATCTATTGCTCACCTTTGTGTTTTTGGTTGTTAGGCATATGCATAAGTACCTGAACAACAATGTAGGAAATTGGATGATAAAGCAATGAAATGTATTTTTGTTGGGTATAGTTCTGAAAGCAAAGGCTATTGTCTATATCATCCATGGACTAAATGCATTTTGGTTAATCATGATGTTTTTTTGGAAGATTCTAATCAACCATTACTTTCATGTACTAAGGAGACATCAATAAGATCCAAAGACAAGTATGATACTTTGCTACCTCTTTTTACAAGTGCACAGTCTAGTGATGATCCTAATGAGGCAACTTTTTAGCCTTTACAAGTTTCATCTGATGATGCAAATCATTCCATTTTTTATGCAGATCTACATGATGCACTTGTTGCTGAAAGAGTTTATATTGAGGAGGCAAAAACTATACCAAAATGGCTAGTGTAGACCTTGCATGAGAACAAATTAGATGCATCTCTATCATATCGTACTCATTCAGGCTCTCATAGTGCATCTTTTGCATCAGATTGCTATGCTATGGCTGCCTCTAGTCTCTGTGATGAGAATGAGCCTGTTTCATTTGATGAAGCACAAAATTCAAAAAATTGGATGGGTGCTATGCAATTTGAATTTGATGCTATAATGAAGAATGGTACATGGTCGTTGTGTGACTTGCTTCCTGGCAAGAAGGCCATTGGCACTAAGTTAGTATAAAAACTAAAGTGTAAGCCTGATGGAACATTTGGTAGGTATAAGGCTAGGCTTGTTGCAAAGGGTTATGCTTAGGAAAGAGGAATTGATTTTGATGAGAACTTTGCTCCTACTTGCCGAATGACTACTCTTCATAGCATCTATGCACTTGTACCTCATGATGGTTGGAATGTACATCAATTGGACATTAAAACTGCATTTTTGAATGGTGATTTGCATGAAGAAGTGTATGCTTTTTAGCCCCCTGGCTTTGTGTAGAAAGGGCATGAAAACCAGGTCTGTAGGTTAAAGAATGCATTATATTGTTTAAAGCAAGCACCATGTGCGTGGTATGAAAAGATACATGCCTATGTGATTGCACATGGTTTTGAAAACAATCCAATTGAAAGCACATTATATGTTAAGTGTGAGAATGATGTGCTTCTAATCATTGTTGTGTATGTTGATGACATCCTTCTCACTCGTGTGGCTCAGATGCCTTATGGCTGATTTGGGTGTTGGTCAGTCTTCTACCACCACCACCTTCACTGATAGTCAGAGCGCATTGGCAGTTGCAAAGAACCTTGTGTTCCATGCTCGCACTAAGGAAATTTAGGTGCATTATGATTATGTCAGGGAGAGGTTTTCTGGTGGAGAGATGAGCTTGGTATATGTGCCCATGCAGGAGAACATTGTAGACCTTTTCACGAAGGCTCTACCTAGGGAGAAGTTTTAAGCTTTTCGAAAAGCTATGGGCTTACTACTTTTGTGGATTGATTCCACATAGCTTGTCACTTCCTTATACATGAGTGTCCACTCCTTGTTTACTACATCAGTCCTAGAGGGGATTTGTTGATATATGTAGGTACTAGTGACATGTGTGAACAGACGAAGACCGTCATGCCACCTTTTTCCCTCTTTAGGAGGTTTTTTTCTCCCGGGCTGTATATATGCCTATTGCCCTAATGGGTTATTGATCTTTTGTACATTCTAGTGGTAATATATTCAATATTGTATGTTGTACTCCAAGCTTCTTCTTCTTCTTCCTTGTGCTATTTGCGTGCTTCCGTAGACATCAAACTCCAAAGAGTAGACTATAATAGATACCCAACAAGCTTCAAATCATCTCAAATGGATATTCTAGCTGTGAGAACCAGTTGAGATATCAAGCTCAACATGTGATGATCCAAGATGACACGTATCACTTTTTCATTTCTCTGACATGTATAGTGGTCACGCCGGTATATGTCAGGGACACTTCATTGAGCTTTATTAGATTTATCTACTAAGAGTGATGGCACATTTTTTTCTTGCCAGCTCACTCATTCGCGGACATTACGTTCTTGTTTTTTAGGTCATTCTTGTACATTCCTTTTTATGTAATAGAAGAAGAAGAAGAAGAAGATCATTCTTCTTTGCCTCAATCTAAGTGTGTGCTTCTCTTTGATTGTTAGAGTGTGTGCATGAGCTCTCTTCCTTATGTCCTTCCTCATGACATGGTATCAGAGCCAGTGTGGCTATAGAGAGCTCGTGGGGAAGGCCAACGGTGAAGAGTACGTGAGAAGGCATGGAGAAAGGGTGATTCACAAATGACCTCAAATTGCTACAAAAATTGGCGTGAAGGTAGAAGACCACAAAATATTTTCGACCTCTATTTTAGAGTTCGCAAGGTGGAGCCCACAAAAAAACTAGGTCAGTTTGCAAAACTATAACTTGCATCGTGTTTGAAAACACTCATATATTCTAGATCCAGAATTTCAAGCGATTTTGTGTACTATTGCTACACGAAAAATGTGTTTTTTTAAGATCGAACTATCACATCATAGTGCGATAGTGTTCAAGTAGAAGTGTTGCTTGTAGTGTTTTGCAGCATTGTGAATTACTACAGAAATGGAAAATGCAATTGGAATGAGTCAGCTTATGAGTGATAAGCTGGACAAGAACAAATTCTATGCTTGGAGATTCCATATGACGACTTTCTTGATGGGAAAAGGCTACTCGAAGTACATCGAAGGAGAGAATGAAAATGTTTTGCAATTACTAGAGAGGAATCAGACTGTGGACCAGTTAAGAGCATATGAGGAATGGAATCAAGGAGCACGAAAGGTAATGTATTGGCTATCTGTTAGCATACAAGGTAGCATGATTGGGCACATATAGGATACCAAGACTCTGAAAGAGGCTTGGAACAATTTGGTCACATTGTATGAGACCAATACAAAGGCAGAGAAATTGCAACTCAAGAACGAGCTACATACATTGGAGAAGAAGGGCATGCCAGTAAGTGACTACACCCTGAAAATAAAAGCCATATGTGAGTCACTTGCATCTATTGGCATGAATGTAGATGATGATGATAAGGTGGAAGTGTGCCTTCATGGTTTAGGAGCTACATATAAGTAGTTCAGAACTTCTATACAAATGAGAGAAAATATTTCAAATTTTGTTGATTTGGTATCCATGCTGATTATTGAAGAAAAGAATCTTGGTGAGGATTCAAAATCCCAAGGAAAGCCCAGTTCTGAGCAGGTATTCTACTCTAGTAGAGGAAGAGGTAGAGGTAGAGGTTTCGAAGGTGGAAGAGGAAACAATAACCAAGACCAAAGTCAACAACAAAATCATGCATGAGGAAGGGGATAGTTTTGAGGCAAGGGGAGCCAAAGAGGTCGCAAAAATTTCCAAAGAAATGATTTAGGTAATGATAGTAAAGGATGTTAGAATTGTGGTAAACCTCGATACTTTGAACATGACTACAGGTTGAAGAATCAAAATAATAGAACGCAGCAAAACAACTATGCATCCGGAAGTGTAGATGATTATGAGAAGTTGTTCATGGTTCAACATCACATGATGAATGCGATGTCTGCTGGTGTTTCAAAATCGAATGATAATGTCTGGTATGTTGATTCAGGTGCTTCAAATCACATGACCAGTCATGCAGAATGGTTTAGTACTTTGTAGAAATTGCCAATTCTTGGATATGTTGAAACAGGTGATAAAACATCACACCCTATCGAGCATACAGGAAACATAGCACTGTCTATGGAGGATGGGAAGGTAAAACATCTTGCTGATGTGCTGCATGTTTCAAATGTTGATGTATGAAACACCAGAAGAAATGAATTAATGTGACACTAGAACACCTCTATGGTCACCATCAACTCATTGCCACTCCAAACTTTGAGAAATGATAGTCTAAACTAAGAACTTTGCTTCTACAAAAATTCCTAGTCACTGAAATAACATACCTTCAGTATTGTGCTAATTTCTCTTCCCTTGCACTCTTAAAGTAAAGAGTCTACCTTCTTTCTTACCAAAGACAATATGATTATATCCATTCTCTGGATCTTCAACAAATACTTCTTCATTTGTAAACCTGACTTGAAAACCTTTTTCGACTATTTGTCCCACACTAATCAAGTTTTTAGGTATTGTAGGAACATACAAAACATTGGTTAGCAAATCTGCTCCGCTCTTGCATTTCACTTTTCCAATTGAACGTACACTATGTCTTGTATTATCACCTGTTTGAACTGTATGACTAGAAATTCCTTTTTCCAATTCTGACATCAATTCTATGTTTCCTGACAAATGATTAGAACATCGAGAGTCAATGTAAAATACCTTTTGATCTTCTTTATCTGATGTGCTGTTTGAATTCATCATCAATGATCTATGACTTTCATTCTGTGTGTCATTTGCATAGTTGTAGTAGGTGGTGTTGTAGGATTGATTCTGTCCCCAACTTCTTCCTCCACCTCTACCATAGCCTCCTCTTTGACTTTGTCTACCTCTTTGAAAATTACTTTGATATCTTCCACCTCTACCTCTGCTATTGTTATTCTGATTTTGATTTGATCCTTGTTGATTGTGCCAACAGTCATGAGCCAAATGATTACTCAATCCACAGATCCAGCAAGCCTTCTTGTTGTTATTTTGATTAGCTCTTCCTCTTCCAAAACCTCTTGGTCTTCCTCTGCCTGTGCCTTTACCTCTCGCATAATAAACTTGAGAACTTGACTCTTCTTCATCCTTTGCTTTACCTTTATCTCCTTTCTTCTTGTTCTTCATGTACATTGCAGAACTTTGTCCTTTATCTCCATCTCCCTTCAAGTCTTGCTCATATGTGAGCATCAAACCAAGTAATTGATTCAAATCTGGAACATAATGATTTAATGAAAGTTCTGTTGATAAGACAAAAGGTTTCCACCTTTCATCCCCTCTCAATCCTGCAAGTAGTTGAGCAATCAATATGTGATCTTCAACATCTTCATCTATGGATCCAAGACTATCTGCAAGATCCTTCATCTTAGTGACATAATCACTAATACTTTGACTTGGCTTCTTCTTGAATGTTGTAAACTCTGACCATAGACTTGCTTTCCTTGCCTTGGTAGTACTTTGGAAATGATACTCCAATGCATTCCATATATCTTCAGATGATTCCAATCCTCTAATGTCTGGTAACAAATGATCACAGATTGTATTGTAGATGTAGGATTTTGCACTTGCATCCTTCTTCTACCAATGCTTTAAAGCATCAAGTTCCTCTTTCTTTGGTCGGCTTTCATCTTCAAATACAGGCTTCTCTTCTTCACCTGTTACATATACCATGAGATCCTTACTCATAAGTAAGGCTTCCATTCTCATTACCCATGCGGGATAATTATCTCTGTCCAGTTTGTCAATGGAGATATGATCTGCCATACTCCTTTCCTTCTGCTACAACCTGTGAGCTTAAAGGATAAAGGATAATACCTTTTGGAGTTCTTTGTGTATAAAGATACTTTTGAAGTAACGTTTTGATGCCTTGTGTCTTCAAATGCTTCATCTTTCAAACTTTAATGGAAAACTTTCCAAAACTTCTCGTACCTTTGTCGCCTTCTATTCTTTAGGACCTTTCTGCTTTGATACCACTTGTTGATGTATGAAACACCACAATAAATGAATTAATGTGACACTAGAACACCTCTATGGTCACCATTAACTCATTGCCACTCCAAACTTTGAGAAATGATAGTCTAAACTGAGAACTTTGCTTCTACAGAAATTCCTAGTCACTGAAATAACATACCTTCAGTATTTTGCTAATTTCTCTTAGCTCAAATATTATTTCTCCAAGATCTTTTATGGATAGAAGTATAAGAGTAGAGCTTTCCAAAAAGCTATTATTTGCAAGAAACGGATCTCTAGAACTCAAGATATGGCCTTCACAAGATCACCCTGTATGACTTACCAAAATTGGAAATTTTGCCTTCTTTAGTAATTTTGAGTGTCTAAAAATGAAATTCGATGCCTAGCATCGACTTGCAACCAAAAGTCGATGCGAGGCATCGACTTTGTGCTTTTTCAACCACTTTTTTGTTCCTGAAATAGGCGCGTTTACACAAGATATGAAGTCACTTTTATGTTAGAAGTCGATGCCAGGCATCGAGTTGCTCCACAAACTTCATCTTTTCAAGAAGATTTAGCAGTAGATCAAAGTCAGATATGAAGACACAGACTTATCAGCAAAGATTCGATGCCAGGCATCAACTTCCCGCATAAAACACAACCTTTGAACATACATTCGATGCCAGGCATCGACTTGCTTCGAAAACTTCAATTCTTCAAGTCATTACACAGAAGACAAACACTGGAGATGGAAGAACAAGACTTATACACAGAAGATTAATAAACTCTTTCCATAACTATGAAACCTCAGAAATGCACAGGTGCTTTCTCACGCAGAGAAGCCCGACTATTCTCAGTCATACAAAATGAGTACTAACTCACTTTCTCATTGTCTTCCTCATCGCGTCAGTTGATACAAACTAACTTATATAGATTTTCTTATTCTCGTGATTTTTAAAAAACTTCTAGAACTAAAGTGAACTAACTTTACAACTACAATACACTTGTGAATTTGTCCCTTCACATAGGCATGTGGTTCTCTTCTAAAGCTTTGACCTTCAAATATATGTCCAATTAGTGATTGTTTCTCCGACATCAAATATAACAAAGAATCTGGTTTTTGATTACAACTCAGGTTCAATGCTGATGGGTTATATGTAGAAGAATACAAACGGGATGGAAGATTGATTGCCAAAGGAAACAAAGTGGGTAGGATGTTCACCTTAAATGTGAAAATGCTTGAAATGAATGCAGCCATGTTTGCAAAAGGTGCAGGAATCATTGCTGATATAGAGATCTGGCACAAACGGATTGGACATGCAAACTTGCAAAGGCTAAAATTGTTGTAGTCAAAGGAGATTGTCCATGCACTACCAAATTTCAAGGTTGCAGAGATGCAAAAGGTATGTGCAGCATGTCAATTTGGAAAATAGTCAAGAGCAACATTTCCACATGACAAGCATGTTAGTGAGAACATACTAGAAGTAGTACATATAGATGTTTGGGGTCCTACAAAGACCACATCTATGGGTGGTTGCAGGTTTTATGTTACCTTCATTGATGACCATACACAAAGTGTGGGTATATTTCATGAAAGAGAAGAGTGAGTTGTTCACTCACTTCCAGATTTTTAAAGCTATGGTGGAAAAGTAGATAGGGAAGTATATTCAGACATTAAGATCTAATGGAGGAGGTGAATACACGTCAACTGAGTTCAACAATTTTCTAAAAAATCATGGAATTCGGCATCAACTTTCATGTAGGTACACACCACAACAGAATGGCGTTGCTAAACGCAAAAATAGACATATTGCAAAAATAGCAAGAGCCTTGATGGCTAACAAGAATATGCCTCATTATTATGGGGCAAAAGATATTCATACTGTTGTATACATCATGAACAGAACTCCAACTACTCTTGTACATCAAGTTACACCTGAAGAGAAGTTTACAGGTAAAAAGCCAAACTTATCAAATCTGAAAGTTTTTGGTTGTATTGCATATGTACATGTTCTAGATGAATTGTCGACAAAGCTTGGTCCAAAATTAGAAAAGTGTGTCTTCATTGGATACTCCCTTGAGAAAAAGGGATATAAATGTTAGAACCCACTCACACGATAGGTGAAGGTGAGCAAAGATGTGGTATTTGATGAAATGTCAAGCTTCTAGTATGCAGATGCCAAAGAAGGATTGAATCTTGAACCAAATGACAAAGAAAATGCTAAAAAATCAAGTGCAGAATCTCAAGCTTTGAGTGAACTAAATGCATCACCAACCAATAGTTCCAACTCAAATCCATGGAGTGGAAGATTGGCTAGAAATTTTAGTCCAGCAAATTCATCAAATACATCCAAGAAAGGTAAAGAAAAGCTTTTTGCTAGTCATAAACCATGTGCCGGTTTTGAAGATGTTGATAGAGATTCAAGCGGTTCAGAAAAGAGTCTTGATGGGGAAATTGGATTGCCCACTGTGAAGATTCCAAGAGTAA
This sequence comes from Ceratopteris richardii, assembly GCA_020310875.1. Classification (NCBI taxonomy): domain Eukaryota; kingdom Viridiplantae; phylum Streptophyta; class Polypodiopsida; order Polypodiales; family Pteridaceae; genus Ceratopteris; species Ceratopteris richardii. Next base: position 117,336,781 of record CM035439.1, on the reverse strand, counting down.
GAAAGGCACATGTAGATGATACAAGGAGAAGGACCCAGGACCAAGAAGATCTGGGAGTATACGGAATTCAATGCAATGATTCACATATCATAGTTACATGGCTTGCCATTGTGCCTACATGAAAAAGGGCAAAAGAGTATCACCATCTATTGTGATAATCTTTGCAACATACAATTAGCACGAAACTCTGTTTTTCATGCTAGAACAGAGCATATCGAGGTACATTATCAGTTCATCAGAGAGAAGGTATTAGCAGGTGATATTGATCTTGTTTATGTGAGAACAGATGAGCAGGTTGCTAATATTTTCACTAAAGCACTTGGAGTAGAGAAGTTGAAGAAGTTTCGAAAGATGCTTGCATTAGAGGAATTTGCGTTGAGCTTGAGGGGGAGTGTTGAGATATCAAGCTCAACATGTGATGATCCAGGATGACACGTATCACTTTTTCATTTCTCTAACATTTATACTGGTCACGCCGGTATATGTCAGGGACACTTCATTGAGCTTTATTAGATTTATCTACCAAGAGTGATGGCACATTTGTTTCTTGCCAGCTCACTCATTTGTGGACATTAGGTTTTTCCTTATGTACTGGTCTTTATATATTGCAATAGTTGTACTCTTGTTTTTTAGGTCATTCTTGTACATTCTTTTTTATCTAATAGAAGATGAAGAGGAAGATCATTCTTCCTTGCCTCAATTTGAGTGTGTGCTTCTCTTTTATTGTGAGAGTGTGTGTGTCAGATCCCTTCCTTATCTCCTTCCTTGTGATAGAACCATCCTCTCCAAAATAGGCTACCTATTTGCAACACTGTTTGCCTATGTGCAGAGATATACCTTCACAAAGTTGGCAATTTCTCACAACTCACTTAGTCAAAGAACTTGAAACTTTGGGAAAGGTTAGGGCACTATATGAGAGACCCGAATGAAATCAATGAAAATGAGTACAATGATAGAGCAAACAATGACCTGTAATCTGGTATAATCAGTTTTGGAAAAGCCTAACTGCACCTCTAGATAGAGAAGAGCAAAATCAAGAAAATGAGGTAAGTAAGGTTGCTACTTCTTGGAGTTTATGAATTTACTAAACTAAGTGTGAAACTTGTGGCATGCATACAACACAAGAAAAAAAGGCTAGAGTTTTACTTTTTGTACTATCTACCTAACCACCTACCAATCAATGTAGGTGCACTTTTTGGTGGTTGATTGATGAGATTTGAATTTGACTAAGTTTGTTGGAGCTTCTAACTTGATTCCATGACTTTGGGTCCTCCTTTTTTATTGGCCCACTTGCAAAACTCATGGTTGAGTCCTTTTGCATGATTAAGACTTGATTTTCAACACTTCAGAAGCATGCCAACAACACAAGGAAGAAGATGAAGCTTGGAGTACAACACACAATACTTAATGTATTACCACTAGAATATACAAAGATAAGTGACCCATTAGGGTTATAGTTGTATATACAAGTGGGGGGGACCTCCTAAAGAGGAAAAAAGTGCCCTAATGGCCCTACTGGGTTCACACACATCACTACCTAAATATATCAACAAATCCCCCCTATGAGTTATGGAGTCAAAAAGGAGATGGCACTCATGTATGGGGAAGTGCCAAGCTATGTGGAATCGTTCCACAAAAGGAGGTAAGCCCAAAGCTTTGTGGAAAGCTTTAAACTTCTCCCTAGGCAGAGCCTTTGTAAAAAGGTCTACAATGTTCTCTTATATGGGCACATATGCCAAATTCTTCTCTCCAATAGAGAACTTCTTACTGAGATAATGATAGTGCACCTCAATTTCTTAGTGGGAGCATGGAACAATAGGTCCCTTACAATTGCCAATGCACTTTGACTGTCAGTGAAGGTGGTGGTGGAAGAAGACTGACCAACACCCAAATCAGCCATAAGGCATCTGAGCCACACACACTCAATAGTTGTTGTGAAAGCTACCCTATACTCAACCTCACAACTCGAAGTGGCCATAGTAGGCTTCTTCTTTCTCAATGAAGATATGCATGAGCTGCCAAGCATGAAGCAAAAACCACTAGTGAACACACACGCATCATAGAAACTAGCCCAATCAAAGGCAAAAAAAGCATGTAAATATGGAGATAGTGACCCCCCCTTGGGATAAAACAATCCAAGTAGCCGAGTAAAACTCAATTAGTGAAAGATGTTCTTAACCACTTGTCAATGCTTGACACCTAGGCAATGCATAAACCTACTCATTTGTGAGACAAAAAACTGAATATTAGGCTGAGTAATGCATACGTAAATCAAGCATCCAACAGCCTACTGATAGAGAATAACATCAAATGCATCTCCAACATCATGAAGACTCAACCATAAACCTATCTCCATATGAGTGGTGTTTTACCCCATGTTCAACTAGAAATGCATTTAAGTGAGAAGACATATATTCCCCCCCTCGATCAAAACAGAGGGTGCCCATTTTACATGCTCATAATTTTTCAACCAAAACCAGAAATTGTTTGAAGAAAATAAACACTTTAGACTTTTCTTTCAATGGATATACCCATGCATGCTTGGAAAAATCATCATTGAAGGTCATGAAGTAAAGATAGTTCCCAAATGAGGATGTCTGCATAGGACAACATACATCATTGTGAACAAGCTACAATTTTTTAATAGATGGAAATAAACCATCTTTTGGGAAGGAGGAACGCTCCATTTTACCCAAAATAGATCCTTCACATACATGTTTACTAGGTGCCTCAAGTTCGGGCAAAGAGGACACCGTTTTAGATTTTTGAAGGTGTAGCAAACTAACAAAGTTCAGATGACCAAAGCATGCATGCCAAAGCTTTGCATCTGACAAAGCCTGGTAATCATGTACTACACATGCTAAATCACTCATAGATTTTTCATAGTCTATGAGCTTATACAACCCATGAGATAAAATGCCAAAAGAAATAATGACATCACCATTTGATAGATCATGAAATGTACATGTGTCATCAATAAATTTCATAACCAAGCCAATCTTGGCTAAAGCTAAAATTGATAACAGATACTTCTTGATCCTTGGCACAAATAAAGCATATAACAATGTAAAAGAGCTACCATCAGTACTAGTCAGAATGATCTTACCAACTTTCATAACAAGATACGAGGAGTTGTTGGCACATGTGATAGTATTCCCTATAGGGGCATGCTCAAGTGAAGTGAAGAAACTGCGATGCGAGGTAATATGTTTGGTTGCCCCAATATCAAAGTACCAAACATCTAATTCTACTATAGACATACATTGTTCATGTGAAGATGGGTCAAAACTACAAACAGTAGTAAATACCCATTCTTCATTTTGCACAAGATTAGCAGACTCTGCTTTGGGTGTAGAGGCCTCTACAACAACCATTCCAGCCTCTTTCTTGCTTACCTCTTTTGCAACCAGTTTTGGACAACTCTTTATGACATGATCATATGCTTTATAGTATGTGCAAAACAATTTCTACTTTTCTATTTTCCGCTCATCTGTGCCATCCTCCTTTGATTGTGTAGAATTAGCAAATTTCTGCTTACTAGTAGAATAGCTCCATTTACCTTTGCCCTTCTCACTAGCCAGGAAAACTTGATCTGCAACACCCATAATGGACCTGTTCTACCTAGACTGATCTTCTTGCAACAGAACAGAGAGTAACTCCTCAAATGTCAAGGCATTTGGATTTCCTTTCATCGCCAAACAAAGAGTAGAAGAAAAACTCTGATATGAATTGGGAAGACCATTCAGAACACTCTACACAAGTGAACTCTCAAGTAAGACTTCATTAGCAAAAATCAGTTGTTCCTTCAAATCTTTGATCTTTGTCAAAAAAATATCCATGCAATCACCTTCATTCATGTTCTCACTCTCCAATTGTTTTCGGAGGTAAGCAACATATGCCTCATTCGTTGTGTGGTATAAAGTGGTAAGTATATATCAAGCATCCTAGTTGTTTTGCAAGAGTGCATGACATGAATAATGGCATGTTTGACAGACAAGGATATCAATGCATGTGCCTGAGCATCTCTACCCTCCCAATGAATTTGCTCTATAGTAGGTACAACAAGAACCGCAACACGAACATGAACATGAACAATATCATCATCTCCAACACCATCTGCATCACCTTCAGCAACTATGTTTGTAGGTCTAATAGGACATTTTTTAACACCTTGCACAATATTCTGAAGTCCTTTTGAAACCAATACATGACCCATTATATGAGCCCATAATGGGTAATTGGTACCATCCAACTTATCCTCAATAGCCAACATACATAATACATCAGTGCTTTTAGCCATGGCCACTGACTAAAATACCCTAATGCAAAAAAATGACTCTATCTCAAAACATTTAGCAGACCTGCCCTATCGAGTTATGCTAAACTTGTAACAGACTTCTAGATGCTTATACTAGTGAAGTAAAACCTATATATATATATATATATATATATATATATATATATATATATATATATATATATATATATATATATATATATATATATATATATATATCTTTGGCACCAAAAGACAAAATTTCCTACATAAGCACTGTGATAGTGCATTCAGAGGCTGAAACGAGCTCAAATCGTGATTTTGGCACCATACAAAAAATTTGTTTTGATCTTTTAATCACCCTAAGTATGATCACCAAATTTCGTGCGATTCTGAGACTGTGATCGAAGGGGTGTTGACAATGCCCTAGATGAAGCGGCGACCTGTTCTAATACCAATTGTTGGAGTTTGAGGTCTGTGGAAGCACGCCAACATCACAAGGAAGAAGAAGAAGCTTGGAGCACAACACACAATACTAAATGTATTAGCATTAGAATGTACAAAGATAAGTGATCCATTAGGGTTATAGGCATATATACAAGCCGAGGGAAAAACCTCGTAAAGAGGGAAAAAAGTGCCCCGATGGTCCAAGTGTGTTCACACACATCACTACCTAAATATATCAACAAGTTAGAGGGTGATCCTCATTGTGTTCATGGGTTTAGGTAAGCATATGCATGTGATAGTGTTGGAGCACTATACTACTGCATTGCTCGATCTTGAGTTCTTTCTTGATCCCTACTAAGATGATCGTCTTTCCTTTTGAGCTTATCTTTCTTCTTAATTGTTGATATATTTTGATAGTGATGTGTGAACACACTTAGGACTGTCGAAGCACTTTTCTCACTCTTTAGGAGGTTTTTTCCCCCTAGCTTCTATATACACATATAAGCTTAATTCGTTACTTATTCTTGTACATTCATACTTGGTAATTCATTGAGTATTGTGTTGTGCTCCATACTTCTTCTTCTTCCTCATGTTTTTCTCATGCTTTTGCAAACTGCACACTCCAACAATTGGTATCAGAGCAAGTCATTGCTTGATCTAGGGCATCATCAACACCCCTTGAGTCACAATCTCATAATCGCATAGAAATTGGTGAGCATACTCAAGGAAATTAAAAGGTCAAAACAACTTCATTGTGTGGCATTGAAATTTTCATCTGAGCTCATTTTGGTCCCTGAAGGCACTATCATAGTGCTTGTGCAGACAATTTTTTCTTTTCATGCCAAACATACATACATGTTTCTATTTTCCACTACAAGTGCCTCGAATTTTGCTACAGGTCTAGTAGAGCTCGACAGGCTTGTTTTGTTCGACTTTCTAAGATACATTCATTTTTTTGCATCAAGGTATTTAGTAAGTGGCCATGGCTAGAAGCAATGATGCATTCTGTATGTTCACTATTGACGACAAGTTGGATAATACTAATCACTCGTTATGGTTATATATGTTGTGTCATGTCTTGGTAGCAAAAGGGCTATGGAATATTATGCAGGGTATTGAAAAACGCCATACTACACCTCTTAATATAGTTATTGAAGGTGATGTAGATGGTGTTGAAGGTGATGATAGTCAGATTCCTATTCATGTTGTAGTTCTTATTGCACCTACTATAGAGCAACTTCATGGGATGGTAGAGATTCTCACACACATGCATTGATAGCCTTCTCTATCAAATGTGCCATTATCCCTCACATTCACTCTTCCAAGACAACAAAGGATGCTTGGGATGCACTTACAACCTTATAACATGCAAGAAATGAAACTCACATTGCTTACCTCCGAAAATAGTTGGAGAGTGAGCACATTAATGAAGGAGATTCCATGGATAGTTTTTTGAAAAAAATCAAACATTTGAAGGAATAGTTGATTTCTATTGATGAAGTCTTGCTAGATAGTTCACTTGTGCAAATTGTTCTTAATGGTCTTCTAGATTTATATTAGACTTTTGCTTCTATTCTTGGATTGGTGATGAAAGGCAATCCAAATGCCTTAACATTTGAGGATTTAGTCTCTATTTTGTTGCAAGTGAAATGATGCAATGGTGATGCACTAAATGTTACAAATGTGGTCGAACATACAATCTGTGATTGACCAACCCACTCTATGAAGAACATATACAAAAGTTTTCGACAACCATTTACCTTTCACATGGACACTAATGATAACAAGCTCCCACTAAAGGCCAACATGGTCAAAGTGACTATGGGGGGGAAAATAAAGAATGATAAAGAATACCCAAGTGTAAGTCTATAGACTATACCTCCCACTTGATGGGCATGTTACACAATATAAAAGAAACTATGTAAGATCATGAATCATGTAACCCCATCAGGTGACAACACTAATGAAAGCTATCATGCGGTAGAGCTTTGTTCAAAGGATCTACAACATTATCTTGAGTATGAACCTTCTCAATAATAATGTCCTAAATGACTAAGAAATATCTAATGAAGAAATACCTCACCTCAATGTGCTTGGAGTCTGCATCATACATTGGATTCTTAGCCAAAGCAATGACTCTCTGACTATCCCTGAATAAGGGAGGTGCATGCTATGGTAGACCCATATCATATGAAAGAAGAGAAAGCCACAATGCATCCTTACATCCCTCACTTGTTGCAACATACTCTACTTCTGTGGTGGAAACATCTATACATTCCTTAAGATGATATCTCCGAGAGATAGAACCTCTAGCCAAATGAAGAATCTACCCTGATGTAGACTTTCAATTGTCTATACAACCAGCATAATCAAAATTTGTGTAACCAATAATGGATGCATTTTCTCTAGCTAAGCATAGAAACTTGTCCTTCATGCCACTTAGATATCTGAAAATCATCTTCCTTGCTTCCCAATGCTTCTTTCTAGGATTAGACATATATCTGCTGACCACTCCTGCTGTAATGCAATGTCTGGTCTTGTAGCTACCATAGCATACATGAGACTACCAATAGAAGGCATAAGGAAGTTCGATCATGAATTCCTTTTCCTCATCTGATTAGGGCGATTATCCTTGCTCAATTTCACATATGTGGGCAAAGGTGTACTCAATGCCTTCTCATCTTGCATATTTAACCTATGAACTACTTTGGATATGTACTCACTTTGAGAAAATTATATGCAATTTTACTCCAATCACGAGTAATGCACATGCCAAGAATATGTTTGGGATCCCCCAAATTCTTCACATCAAATGTCTCAGTGAGCTTCTTTTTGAGAAATGACAATTCATAAGAAGACATCCCAGCAAGCATCATATCATCGACATAAAGTATCAAGCATATCAAGCTACCATCTAATCATCTCTTTGTGTAGAGACAATGATCCTTATTGCTTCAAGAATAGCCTTGAGACTTAAAAACATCAAAATTTTGGTACCATTTTCTAGGAACTATTTGAGTCCATATAAGCTCTTCTTTAGCTTACAAACTAGACTTTCTTTGTCAGGAACTACATGACCTTCTCGTTGTTCCATATAGATCTCATCTGTAAGATATCCATGCAAGAAAGAAGTTTTCACATCCATTTTGACTAGCTCTAAGTCCTCCATTGCAAGGAATCCAAGCAACATGTGTAGGGTAGTCATCTTGATTACTAGAGAAAAGATTTCCTCAAAATCAATGCCATGTTGTAGCTTAAAGCCTTTGCAACAAATCATGCTTTACACTTTGGAGAAGTACTATTTGATTTTAATTTCAGCTTATATACCCATTTACATGGTAAATCTTTCTTTCCCTTTGGAAAAGGTACTAAATTCCAAGTACCATTCTTGTGAATAGAATCCAATTCACTCCTCATGGCATGCTCCCGATTGACATGATCCTTTGTCTCCATAGCATCTTTGTAGCAAGAAGGCACATGAGCATCTCTTAGCATAACAAAATCCAAATCTAGAATGTGTCTATGAGGTGGATGTGAGACATGTGTAGAACATCTCAATGTTTGCTAGATAGGAACATTTGTAGACTGATCTGATTGGACATTCTCTTGAACATCCCTATGTATAGCATTTTTATGCATGCTAACTAGAGGACTACTATCCTCAAACACCACTCTTCTCAGTACAACCTTCTTAATTGGTTGTTTTTGCATCTTAGACTCATTGAAAATGACATCACTACTTCTGATCACTAACCTTGTTTTAGGATCTCAAATATATCCAAATCAGCCTTCTTGACCATATCCAAGAAAAATGCATTTCTTCAACTTGTAGTGGAACCAACATTGTCTAAGATTCTTGGTTATATGTCACTCTAGCACAATGGCAAGTACCAACGTGAGGAGATCCACCTCATAATTGTCAATCCGTGGAGACATGAGGACTAATAAGAAGACTATGAGCAAGTGAAGGCACAAGTGTGTGAGTGAGAAGCACACAAGCATGCACACACATACACAAACACGTGCACACAAGGAAAGAAGAAAGAGATGGACAATGGAGTTCTTTTCATTACTCAAAAAGTCTCTTACAATAGCTCAAAACTCTAACAAGCTAATCTAAAAACTGAGCTCTCTAGCTCTTTTTATAGTTTTTTGAGTAGCTTTGGCCCTGTCTAGACCTAGTGTCTAGCCTAGTTAAAAATTAGGTTCCACGGCATATTTGGGGCTCAAACGGGATCAAAAAATTACAAAAATTGATATGGAAGTACTTATCATACTCCTCAAGCTCGAGGAATCCTCAGCTTTAAAAAAATGGAATCTAATCTATCAAAAATGGTATTTACAATGTTGGCATAGTGATGAAAATCACTTTGATTGAAAATAAATTATTAAAAAATGATTGGGCCTTATCTATGCCAGATTGTACTTGAGTGCTCTATCTCTTCATTACTTGTATGCCAACACTTCCCCTCTCTGGCATATGTTGCCCCTGACAGACCTCTGTTCTATAGGGTGGTCGATATAATATTGAATGACATTAGTGGCCAGCTTGTGTTTGATGAGCCTTAACCCTCTTGCCAAATCTACTTTTAGGGCAACCCAATTGATGGCACCGAGGATATCACACTCGGGGGTATGTGTAAAATTCAAAATACATAGCATGCTCATATGCAAATAAGTGAAGCAGGTGTGTGGGCCTTGGTGCGAACACCTCCAAGTGATATTCCCAGAATCCTATTCTAAACATATCTTCGAAGGTCTGTTTGTAACATGTGGGGAGGTATTCCACTTGTCTTAACCATGGGGGTCATGGTGCTTCAAATGTATCATGGCCCTCTTCTGTTATCCGTCCACCCAGAATGGGTTGGGGGTCGTAGTCTTCTTTAAACATTTGTTCTACAAGAATTGAGATGGTCTCTTCTTCTATGGGGGCCTCCCATGGGGATGGTGGCCTTTCATATTGTAGGAGTCACATTTGTAATTCTCTGAATTGTTGTTTGAGTTCCTGTAGTGCTTCTTAGTCAGTAATGGTGGAAGAGGTTGATACGGTGGTTGGCAAGATAGCTGTAGAATCTAACGGTCATTGCTACTTCAATTGATCCAATTTGTCAGATAATTTTTATCATGGGATTCTAGTAGGTTAGCATAGTCTTCAAGTATGACTTTGATATTCTCTAGGGATGCAGCCTGAAATTTCGATGGACTGATGGGTGCCCCAGGTGTATTCTCTATGGCTACAACTAGATTTTCTTGATTTTGTGTCTAGAGTCATCACTTTTCTTCTTGGGTTACGGCAAGGTGGCTGCGTAATAGTGCCATGTTGCACTGTAGTTTTGAGTTTCATTCCACCTGTGTGCGTAGGTGACCTTCAACTAGTTGTAAGGACTCTTTGTCAGTGTTTTGCAACTTTGCTTCCAATATGCTATGTGCCTCCTGTAATGTCTGAAATTGTATTTGGAGACTTTCATTGTCTTCTTCTAGTATTTTGATGCATTGTTGTAAGTCTACAGAGTGTGCTTGTAATCTCTTGTTATGTTCCTCTAGTTGAATGTACTCTACCCTTAGTTGTGACATACAACTAAACATAGTATCAAACACATTATTTATGGATGACGATGAAGTTTGTATAGAGGTGGATGTTGTGCTTATTGGAGATGTGTGTAGGTGAAGTTGGTGGTGGGGGAATGGGGGGTGGTGGAAGCATGGGGGGGGGGAGGTGTTGTGGGTGGTGAAATGTCCATAGTGTTGGTTGTGGAGGTGAGGGTGGTGTCTATCATATACATTGGAATGGTAGGTGGTGTGTGTATGATTGTGGTGAATAAATGTGAAGTGGGTGCTGGGAATTTTCGGAACAGTCTAAGCAATTGATTGAGTCTTCAAATGTCATAAAAACTTATGCTATATTTGAAGCAAACACTTATGAATTCATCCTTGTAACTCTTTGAGTATTTACTTGATATAAAAGTGAAGGAATCAAAAGTGGTTGAATCTACTTGATGAGAAGGGAAATAAAAGCCACAAAATCATGTTTCACTTAGTTGAGAAACAATCACTAAGAATTTGGAAAAGTGGTTTAGAAGCAAGATTCGAATTCAAACCTTGGCTCCAAACATGATTATAAAAAGGGGATTAAAAGACCCGTGTATTATCTTGAGTCCATGAGATCACTTTGAGCAAGTTTTATTGCGAAGTGAGAGCTCATCTCATAGCTCATTCACCTCTCACACATTTAGCAATGTATGGTTGCCAATGACATTGTATTTGTACATGTTTCAATACATATATGATCATTATATTCTCATTTTACTTCTCTTTTAGTACTCCACTAGAAGAGTGATTTTCTTAGAGCTTGTTCTCAGTTTGCAATTGATCATTTGCCATGATTTAAAGCATGATAGAATCAGCTTACTGTCTATTATAACCCTCCAAAGTTTCATTAGCATTGCTTCTCGGGATTGTCAGATATTAGCATATCTTTGCTCAATGGTTTGATGACTCTTGCAGGCCATGAATGTCGGGATGGAGCCATGACTTGCTAAACTCCTTTCTCTACATGTAGTCCATCATTTTTTTATGAAATCAATTATGATCGTTAGCTTACTAAGTTAATTAGAGTTCCTCAAAAGGAATGAAGCCAATTGTTGTTGTGCTCAGAGAACTGTTCAAAACATTCAAGAGGTGTAGGAACAAAAATAGCAAGTTTTTTACTCTTGGATCAGCTCTTACCTATTTGTTTTGATTCATCTTTTTGAGAGTGATCTTCCAGGGTACTTAGGGTGTCTAATACATCCTTTGGCAAGCTAAAATGACCCACTACATATCTCTAGAGTTCATTTGGCTGGTGTAGTGCAAAGTTGCTGCTGTACCACTTCATCTTCATCAAAGTGCAAATCCATCCTCACAACGGTATCAGAGCAAGGTTGGAGAACATGGTAGATGGATTTCCTTCATCAATTGGTAACTACTCAGCTTAGTCTTTAAGGATGGAAGTTTATCTTCAAGGCATGAATCTATATGGTTATATAGCTAGAGATGAAGCTATGCCAAGTTTCAGGAATAAAGGTCAACCTACACAAGAAGAGCAAGAAAGATTGAGCACATGGTGCTTCAAGGATGCACTTACAAGGTCTTATCTCCTCAAATCTATCTCTTTTTTTTTTGCCTCACATTGGAAGTTGTAAAACATCATAGCAAGTGTGGAATGCAATTGAGGCCTTCTTTTCTTCAAGCACAAAGGCCAGAAAAAACCAACTATGGTTGGACTTCACAACACTCAAGGAATCTTCCAAGCAAAATGTGACTGATTTTGTCACAAAGATCAAAGATATTGTTGATCAGCTAGGAAGCATTGGAGAAGTGATAGATGAAGAACAAATTGTAAGGCAACTCATCAATGGTATGAAGGTTGATGACAAGTGGGAAGCCTTTACAACAACAATGGATCTATACATGGATATGCATGTACTAGATTTCAATACACTTATGGGACAACTACTTACTCAAGAGGCCAAGCTCATGAAGAATGGAGAAGGTTCCAAATGTACACACCAAGCTAACTATGCAGGTAGAGGAAGACATGGTAGAGGTAGAGGCAAAGGAGGAAGACAAGGCAGGGGGAGACCCCAAGACTCTAATCCTTGTTCTATTTGTGGATTAACTAATCACAAAACTGAGAATTGCTTTAGAAATTCCAAGAGTCAAAGAGGTAGAGGCTACAACACAGGAGGTTATGGCTACTCAAGAGGAAGTTTCAACAATTTCCATGGCAACCACAACAACTACAACAATTGAACCTACCAAAGAGGATACAAAGGGAGAAGAGATTACAACAATTACACAAAAGACTCAAATCAAGAGTAGTCTCTACTTCTCATGAATATGACAATGTCACAAAGTAAATGTGATGATCATGTTTTCTACATCGATTCAAGTTGCTCAAATCATGTGGCACGAAATGTGGCCCTCCTATCATGCAATGGAAGAAGAAATTCATGAGGAAAGAAACACTTGGGGATTAGTTCCCAAGTCTCCATCAATGAAAGTGATAGGCTCAAAATGGATTAAAAATTGAGGGAGAACTCACATGGTTCCATTAACAGGTATAAGGCATAAGTGACTTGGGTTCACTCACATACTTCCTAGGATTGGAAGTAGTATACAGAGATCATGGTCTATTCCTTACTCAAAGGAAATACATTAAAGACTTGTTGACAAAGTTCAAGATGCAAGATTGCAAGATTGCAGGTACATCAATGGAGGTTAATCATAAATTGAGCTCACATGAAGGAGAACTCATAGAAGATATCAGAGGTTATCAAATTCTTGTGGTTCGTTTGAACTATGCTACATTTACAAGAGTAGATATATGTTATAGTGTGAGTGTACTAAGTCAATTTTTGCACACACCCAGGAAACCTCACATGGATGCTACCAAGAGGATACTCAGATATCTAAAAGGGACCATGAATGAAGGATTATACTACCCTTATGTATCTGATTTAAGTCTAAAGTTGTTCTCTGATGCATATTGGGCTGGTTCCAAGGAAGACAAGAGAAGCACCTCACGATACCTTACTTTTGCAAGGTCAAAACTTGTCTCATGGTCATCTACGAAGAAACCCGTAGTTGCTCTCTCTTCCACAGAAGCTGAATACAGAGGTCTTGTTATAGCTACTCAAGAAGCAATGTGGATGAAGACACTATTCACAGATCGTGGATTGGAGATTGGAACTCCAAGTATTTCTGGTGACAACATGAGTTCCATTCACTTGGTTGCCAATCCAATTTTTCATGCAAGGACTAAACATATTGAAGTACATTACCACTATGTAAGAGAGAAGATTGTGAGCAAGGAAATTCAGCTATCATATGTGTCAGCTCATCAACAATGTGTATACATTTTAACCAAAGCATTAGGTAGCACAAAACTCAGTAAATTCAAAGGTATGATTGGATTGCACGTAATATTGGAAGATTGAAGAACTCAAGCTTACTTGACTTGAGGGGGAGCTGTTGGAACAAGTTCATGGAAAGTCTAAGCAATGGCTTGAGTCTTCAAATGTCATAAAAACTTATGTTATATTTGAAGAAAATGCTAAATCTTGGAAGAGTTCACTTATGAACTCATCCTTGTAACTCTTTGAGTATTTACTTGATCTAAAAGTGAAGGAATCAAAAGTGGTTGAATCCACTTGATGAGAAGGGAAAGAAAAGCCATGACTCGTGTTTGAGTTAGTTGAGAATCAATCACTAAGAATTTGGAAAAGTGGTTTAGGTGAGCAAGATTCAAATTCAAACCTTGTCTCCAAACATGATTATAAAAAGGGGATCAAAAGACCTGCGTATTATCTCGAGCCCATGAGATCACTTTGAGTGATTTTTATTTTGAAGTGAGAGCTCATCTCATAGCGCATTCACCTCTCACACATTGAGCAATGTACAGTTGCCAATGACATTGTATTTGTATATGTTTCAATACATATATGATCATTATATTCTCATTTCACGTCTTTGTTAGTACTCCATCAGAACAATGACTTTCTCAGAGCTTGTTCTTAGTGTGTTGTTGATCATTTACCATGATTTAATGCATGCTAGAATCCACATATTGTCTATTATAATCATACAAAGTTTCATTAGCATTGCTTCTCGAGATCATCATATATTAGCATATCTTTTCTCACTGGTATGATGAGTGTTGCAGCCCGTGAATGTCAGGATGGAGCTGTGACTTGCTAGACTCCTTTCTCTGCATGTAGTCCATCATTTTTTATGAAATCACTTATGATTGTTAGCTTACTAAGTCAGTTAGAGTTCCCCAAAAGGAATTAAGCCAATTGCTATTGTGCTCAAACAAGTGTTCAAAACACTAAACATGTGTAGGAACAAAAATAGCAAGCTTTTTACTTTTGGATCAACTCTTACCTATCTGTTTTGATTTATCTTTTTGTGAGTGATCTTCCAAGGTACCTAGGGTGTCTAATACATTCCTTGGCAAGCTCAAAGGGCCCACTACATATCTTTGGAGTTCATTTGGCTGGTGTAGTGGAAAGTTTCTGCAGCACCACTTCATCTTCATCAAGTACAAATCCATCCTCATAGGAATGGGAACGGTGGAAATGGTTGAGACATGGGCCGAAACATTCTCGAGAAAGCGGCTTGGATGGGTTGAAGGATTGATGGGACATAGGTTGGAATGTGAGAGTGTTGAGATGTGACTACCCAAGAAACATCTTCGAAAATGGGAAACCAAGAAATGTGGACCTAAGGTTGGGGTGGCCTATTACAGATGTTGTGGAGGTGGGGTGTTCTAAGGTAGGCTCAATGAGGGATTCCGTGGTCACGGTGGTTGTATGATACAAGGGGTTTTCAAAAGATGTAAATAATGTTGAACTAGAAGTGGTATTACAAAAGATGAAGGGTTGTTCGAGGGTAGAAGTGGTAGCAATGGTGTCTACAACCTTGGTGCAAGGGGGCGAGGGTGGGGGCATCGGCGATAGTGGCTCTGTAGTATCGTATTTCTGGTTGCCTGGGATGTTGTCATTATTGGTTTGGTTGCAGTGGTAGTTGCTTCCACATTGTTGATGGGGATCTAAATTTTTTTCCCTAAACATGGCCTTGTTTGGAATCTTCGTGGATCATATTGAACTAGACATCTCTGCAATGTGGATCTAATAGATTCCACTTCTCCATAGGTTTCTGCTAGCAATAGTAGAGATTCATTGTATTCTGAGTCGACACCTGCCTCTTCTAATAGCTGGGCCATTTACACTCTACTACTCTGTTCTGAAAGTAATTGTTGTGCCCTCACTCTTTCCATAATTTGGTATAACCTACGGAGTTCTATAGTATATGCTAGGGCTCCGGTAGTTTCTTCTTCTTCTCGTTCTTCATCTTCCTCTTCTTCACCCTTTGTGCATTCTAGTTGTTGAGATAAAGTTCTCTGTTGATCGTCATCCCAGTGTACATGGCGTCCTATTGCTGACTTACCCCTTCTTTGGGAGGATGTGTCGAGCCCTTCAGTATCCGAAAAGGATTCTACATTTCATAGTTGGGTGTACTGCAAAAAGGGTTCAAAATCAAAGGTGCTCATTTTGTCAATGTCTCTCGTGGTAGCAAATTCAAATTTTGGTGGGACATGAGGAGCAAATGGGGCAACTCGTGATGTGCCTTTAGATCTCGATATAGGAATTCGAATCGTAAAAGGAGGCATAGAGGCATCTCCTAGTGGTGAGACCTCTAGGGTCATAACAACCTCTCTTGTTTAGATGCAAGGAAGAGTGCCCCTCATTCTCTTGGATTGGTGGGTTGAAGTTTTGCATCCTTTAAGCACGCTCTATGGGCACATCATATGCTAGACATCTGTATACTATTTGGGTGATTGCACAACAACTGTTCAACAATGGCTTCCTGAACCACCTTTTGTTAGCTTCATACAGCTGGTCTATAATCCACACAGGGAGCTTAATGGTAAGTGAGCCTGTCTCTGCCAAGTAAAGACTGAACTTGATTTGTTTGTGTGGATGAGTGAATCTATCTTGGCCAGGAAATGCAAAATGTTGCATGCACATTTGGAGAGGGATGCAAACATTAGGCATAAGTGCTACCATGTCCGTTGGCTTCAATAGCTTCATATTCTTCATGTTGTCACGTATCAAAGGGTCTTTCTCTGAGGGTACATGCATTCCGTGCATGTTGAGTGCATCCCTTACCAATTCTGGGGTGAGATCAAACTTCTTTAGCTCATTGTTGTGTGATAGAGAGGGAATGTCAAAGGTACCTGGTCGATCATTTGCACCACTAGCCTTCAGGGTGGATTCTAAATAATAGCAGCATTGGAAGTCAGGCTTTGGTATTGGTCCCTTGAAATATTCAGCTAACCCTGCACGTTGACAAATTACTTGGAGCTCTGAAGTGTTCTAGAGAGTCTCAAACTCTTTTGAGAAAAATTGGAACTGCCCCCATACATTTTCAAATTCACACTTGGACTCCCATACGTATGCCACATCTCCTAGTCGTCTTGACATCCCATCAAACCAATGAGAGTGACCGCTAACCTTCTCTGTAATTCCTCTTGGTGGATCAAAAATTGGTATTTGTTGAAGTTGGCTCAGCTCTACAGGTCGCTCGGTTGATAGCACTTCAATGGGTAGGTTTTCCATGCTAACTTTGGCTTGAATTGTCCCTGCTCATGAACTAGTACCTGCTATGTCTGCCATGATGCAAGTAGTGTGGTCTCCTTTTGAATTTGATAGAAGAGGAGATCATATTAATATTGCAATGAAAACATGATGATACTTTTTGTTCATGATACTCCTAGTGGTTAGAGGGTTAGTGAGTGAGGTGTTCATTGCATTTGTGAGTGTTGTTTAGGAGGTTAGTTATGGTCCTAGATGCATACTTTGGGTGTGCACTATACTTTGAATGCATCTACTCCCCGTGGGAATTAATTTACAAAAGCAAGTCAGGGGGTTGGATATATGGTTTGATTCTCCAAATTTTTAGTGTGTAATTATAGCTTGAGGTAGTGATGACTTTCAAGGTTTTTTGGACTAGAGCTTTTTGGATTTGGGACTATTTGCAGATGTTTGCTGCAAGGTGTGTGATGTGGGTGTATGTGAGTGGCAATCCAAACTTGTGAACTTATTTAAAGCTATTTGAGCTTGTAAACAAGTCTTAGGCACCTAGATTTGTCTAGTATTGGGGTTTGTCTTCATCAACTGCTTTGGGACCCAAATAGAAATGGTCCATTTTGGTTGATCTGCTGCATGCTCCTTCATTGTAGTCCTTGCCCGAGTAATTGGTGTGTTGCCTCGTTGGGGATCTATCACCCAAGCAGAGGGTTGTTCACCCTTGCATACCCAGATCTGCTTCACTGTTTGAATCTTCTTACTTTGTGCTCTCCTTTGATTATGAGCATAAATCATCTGCCTTCTGTACCCCTTGGTTTTCTTACTCTCGGTCACTTTTGGAAAAGAAGGGAGTTTTGCATGGTCCTCGACTCCTTTATTGAGAACAACCTCCTTCTGCATCACAGAGTTTTGGACAAGAACAACATCTTTATCTTCATGTGTATTCCTGGAAGGACCAAGAGTTAGTGCCTTTCCTAGTTCATTGAGTGCTTGATTTCCTAACTCAAGTGTGATGTGGTCTTGGCTCACCCATGCCTGAAGAAGTCCACTTCTTAGGTTTAGGTTGAATCCATGAGCATAAATCCAGTCTTGGCCCAAGACAAGAGGTTCGGTAAGATCCTCATCTTCGCACACTAGCACTTTGACTATCATTAGAACATCTTGAATGTAGAGGGGGAGTTCATCCTCACCCATGCAAGGGGTTTCCACACCTCCCAATCCTATGAGATATGCCTCTATAGGATTGACCTTTAATTGAAATTCTTGACAGTAAGAAATTCAAAATGCACTAGTGTTTGCTCCAGAGTCAATCAAAGCTCTTACAGTCCTTGCACTCTTTCCTTGTCCTACCTCTAGGGTCACAAAAGGTATTCGGTCAACTATTCTATGGGAATGTACACTTGATGTTTCACACATGGCCATGTGATATCTTGGAGCTTCCTCAGTGTCTCACGTATACTGATCTCTACCTTCTCTTCTCAATTTCATGCATTGGATAAGTTCCAAAGCATCTGCCTACACCTCTTCTTGAATTCACTTTTCTGCTTCCTTATGTTTCTTGGCATTGTTGAGTCGTTTTAGCATTTCCTCCATGAAGGGTTCTTGATATAATTTAACTCTACATCCAATGATGTAACTAGGTAGGATGCCACCTTCTAGAGTGGCTAATTGGACTACTCCACTTGTTGATATTCTATTAATAATGATGGGTCCATAGCCTCACTTCTCCAGCTTTCTTGCATGTTGCTTCAAGGTGTACACTAGGAATAAATCCCCTGCTTTCAAGCCTTTATCCTTCATGTGGGCATCAAAGTAAGCCTTTTGCCTTTTCTTGGCCGCATATATTCCTGTAGCTGCTCTTAGTCTAGTTTCACCTAACCATTCAAGATCAAAGAGCCTCCTCTTAGTCTAGTTTTACCTAACCGCTCAAGATCAAAGAGCCTCGAAGAGAGTTCATGACCTGTCCACTCATGCTCCCGTGCTACCTTCAGTGTCAATATCAAGAAGTCCAATG
Organism: Ceratopteris richardii; assembly: GCA_020310875.1. NCBI lineage: Eukaryota > Viridiplantae > Streptophyta > Polypodiopsida > Polypodiales > Pteridaceae > Ceratopteris > Ceratopteris richardii. The sequence goes on along the minus strand of CM035439.1, from coordinate 117,317,913 downwards.
GTAGTACTGCATTTTTCCCAAACACCATCTAAAAAGGTGTGGCTTGGAGTACCGTTCTATAAGCCACTCAATATGCCTAAACAGTGTGATGTAGCTTTTTATCCCAATCAGAGCATTTATTATTTACCAACCTTGTCAATACATTACATAGGATCTTGTTCGTGCTCTCTGCTTATCCGTTCGTCATTCTTTCACTTGCCTTGTCCTTACCTTGGGAGGCAGCGTCCTTTTCAGATTTTGCAATTACCATCTCCAATCTGTCTAATAGTCCATCAAAATGAAATTGAGTCTTAGTTGAACTTGAGCAATTGAAAAGTCAGCTTTAAACATGGTTTGAGCCAATTCTACTATCTTAACAGAAAGCTTGGTTTGTTCAAGCTCTAAGTTCGCCCTAGGGTAACTTTATTCATGATCAGTTATGTTTGACCCTTCTTGTATTCTAGCCTAATATGTGTTAAGCATCATGTCTATGTCCTTTGGAGTGGGATCTACTAAGATTGATCCTACTCTAGGTGGTGGTGGGATTGTGTGAGGTGGGTTAGAAGGTGGTGGATTGGAGGGTGATGGGAATGGTGGTGGTGGAGTTGGGTGAGAGTGTGTTTGAGATGTCAGTTCAATTATCTTGGCTTTTGTTTCTCTCACGCTTTCCTCAAGTTTTCTCATCTTCTTTGCCCATTCCCTTTTCATTCGTTCACGACTTTCTCTCCAAGCTCTTCTCCTCTTCTTATTCTTACTCTCGGTCTTGCTAACCTCAGAACTCTTTTGCCGGCCTAAGTCTTGTTTTTTCTTAAGTGCCTTAGCTTTCGTGATGACTTGCACTGGGGTAGTGGAACTCACACTTCCTCTAGAGTCTACCACTAACCTAATGACGTTGATAGGATTGTTTTTTGGCATATTGGTCGGGCTCTTAGGACAATCTCATAATAGGTGCTCCTTCCCACAATCTGGGCAAAAACCTTGAATTGTCACAGATTTGGGGTCTAGGTGTAGGCACGGGGCAATCACGAATGAGGTGATCTCCCTGACATTGGTAGCATGGTCCTCTAGGAAATGGGGTCCTTATTTGCCTAGGTTGGGGCCTAGAGTTAGGATTTGCATACATGACATTTGCATATTCTAGCTCCCAACTGGGTTTGCTCGGGTCTTCATAATAGTATGGCTCATTATGCTCAAGTGACTGCATATAGTAAGCCTGTGGACTATCAATATGAGTTGAGTCAAAGCTATGATCATTTGGGTCACTTTTTGAAATTAATGGTGATACCGGCACTAAGGCTCTATTCAAATTTTCCTCACTAGTTGCATATTTCACTAGGATTACATTGGCGGGAGGAGGAGGTTGCTGCAATAAAATTGGTTGAGGTCTTTGTTGGTGGTAGGTAGGGTCGTTGGGGCTTACCATTCTCTTGTGGTGGGTATTGGTTCTAGTATCTTCCCTGTTGTGGATATGGCTATTGATAGTTTTGTCTAACTACTTGCTTATTATATGGGCAATCTTGTGTAGTGTGGTTGGTATATCTCCTTTCTGTGGTGCAATATTGGATGTTAGGGTTCACTTGGGGATGAGCCATGATAGGGCACACATTAGCCATGTGGTCTCCTCCACAGGTATAACACCGTTTCGCTAGGGCAAATCTCAAAATTTTTTTGCTAGAGACTCCTAACTTTTGAGCTACTTTTAAATTGTTGTTTTATCTTATTTAAACTACTACAACCTCGGTTCTTGGGAAGGTTAGGGGTCTGTAAAAGAGAGGCCCTGTTTTGTATTTTCCCAATCTAGTAATTCACTGTATGCTACTACACCAACTTAACACTTCTGAATTAGATTGTTTATCAACTACTTCTCTGCTCTATGAATTACAACTTCTTCACTGCAATAACGCATAGACGCATGACTACCTCACTTAATTTCAATATCATCTTAACTTAACACTTCAACAGAGACTTAAGTAATTATTGAGCTATATTAACGGAGTTAAAGAATACACAGAGATGTAGACAATGCAACACGCTTCAACTTCAGGCGCTCGCCCAGACCAACAGTCCGATGTCGACTCCTATTGTCTTACGCATGCTCCTTTCATTAATCAAAAAGGTTTACAATGTTTGCGCTACGCCCTTTCGGTGTGCGTGTGACTTTTTAGAATTACATTTCTTCTATGCTAAATATGATAATTCCATTCCAACAGCTAACACTGGCACGCACGATGGACTCGAACCTAGCAGGAAAAAGTTACAAGGGTTTAGGATTCATCAATGATTCCTTGTATGTACATAGAACGGGCTAACTTAAAAGTTTGGGCTTTTTTCTGCTTCAGGGAATCCAACATGTCCTTCAAAATGTGTGGCTCGACCAAGTGTGCATCAGTTTGCACAGAACTGGCAGCAATTACTTGGGAGAGTAAGGCTTCAGCCTGGCTTTGCAAAAAGACTTCTTGGAGATAAAATCTTCCCACAGGACATCCCTTCTATTTATGAAGAGCAAGAGAGTGCCCAATCTCATGAGAGATTAGATTTTGAGTCTAATTCCTTGCAAGAGTTACCACATTTCATAGGCCCATGGGAAACTAAGTCAACATGCATGAGAGCGCCCACGGTCATGATAAGAAACAAAGATTAGATCATACCTAGGAATACGGAGGTAGTAAAGAACACTAAAGTGCAGTGCAACCTCACTTTAGAAGAGCTACTCAAGGTTAAGCCTGAATTGTGGAGACATGTGGCCAAACAAGTGCTAGACGTAGCGAAATCGCGTTCCCAGGTAGGATCTCATAGAACAGTGCCAGAAATACCATTGGATAAGATAGGAGACATGAGTGAAGGAGAAGAAGGAAATACCTATCTCGCAGTTACCTATCACGGATACACAACCAAGGCAATTTTGGACTCAGGTGCAGGAGTTGCAATTGCTACCACTTCCCTATGGAAGCATTGGGGCAAGCCATCACTCATGCCAACAAGAATGAAATTGCAGATGGCCAATGGTCATATTGAGAGGCCCTTAGGATTGCTAGAAGGAATAACTCTCACTACATGTGGTGTTGAGTTCGAGCATACTTTTGTTATATGTGACTTTAGCAAAAACCAAGCCTACAAGATGATTTTGGGAAGGCCATTTATGCAGCAATTGCAAGTGGTACAGGATTGGGGAACCAATTCCTTGTATTTGCAACACCTAGGTGTTATAACCAAAGTCAATCTCAAGGATTACTCTCATAGAGACGTACGACCTATTCAATGGAATCCCATCCATAGAGCCGAGGATGACACGGAGTCAGTGCACTCCATAGGATCAGGATCCTCATGGATGCATGAAGACACCCACTTGTGGATGTGTAAAGTTGCAGTAGATGAGGAGAAGAGAGAAAAAGCTAGAGAGATAGGTGGGAAGGAAACTCATAGATCGGTTCAAGACCCAGCCTATGCACCTGTCATATTCCCTGACGAAGAATTTGAGCCTCATGGCTAGGTAGAAATTTTAGCAACAATGGATGTAGCCATCAATGAAGAACAATGGACACCTCACTATGATGAGGATGGCTATGAAATTTCAGTCTTCTCCATAGAGCCAATCATGGGAGACTCAATTTTAGAAGAATGCGAACCTAGCCCTGATGCAATTGAGGATGCAAGTGACTCCGATCTAGAGTCAATCATTATGGACCCACCTTTTGCATCAGATGAAGAATACTTTTATGAGGTAGAAGTTCACCCTCAGAGACATGAAGAGATCATTAATGATGTGAGATTAACCACACAAGTGACCACTAAAAGTGAAGGAAAGAAAAGAAAGAAGAAGGAAGTCACTTCGGAGGAAGAAGCATCCTTGTTTGAGGTCCCTAAAAACTTTAAAAAATATGAGATAGACGATAGGAGAGTCATGATAAGAATGCCTAAATGCGAGGCACAATTAGGGGAGGCCTATGATAACAAGGAAACTACCAAGAAAATATTTGTAGCCATAGAAGAGGGAGAAGAAAGATGCCCATACATAGGGCATGACCTGACGGAAGAAGAAGAGCAAGAGTTGATAGCTTTGCTAAGAGAGTACAGAGATGTATTCGCTTGGAGCTACAAGGACCTAAAAGGTGTAGACCTTGACATATGCTCACATACGATCCCCATGACCTCAGATGCCAGACCCTCTAAGCAGAAGCCCTACACATACAATGACAACTACGCTGCCAAGATTAAAGAAGAGATAGATCGCTTGGTTGAAGCCGGATTTATCTATGAAATTGAGCACAATGAATGGGTATCCCCCATTGTAGTGGTGCCCAAAAAGAATGGAAAATTACGTGTATGCATTAACTTGAAGAAGGTTAACGTAGCCACTATCAGAGATAGTTATCCGCTTCCTATCACTGAGCATTTATTAGAAAGAGTAGCAGGCAAGGAAGTGTACAACTTCCTCGATGGGTTCTCTGGCTACAATCAAGTAGCCATTGCACCAGAAGATCAGCATAAGACGGCTTTTGCCACAGAGTGGGGCATATTTGCTTTTCGGGTAATGCCTTTTGGACTTACCAATGCTCCTGTAACCTTCCAAACATTGATGTGCCATGTATTCAAAGAATTCTTGAGGAGAAATTTGGAAGTCTATGTTGATGATCTTTGCGCTCATTCCAACATTAGACAGACCCATATACATGAACTTAGACAAATCTTTGATAAATGTAGAGAATATCAAGTCTGCCTGAACCTAGAAAAGTGTGTTTTCATGGTCAGGCAAGGCAAGATTCTAGGACACATAGTGTCAAAGAATGGCATATCCACAGATGAGGAGAAAGTAAAAGCTATAGCAGAACTCCCTAGGCCAAGGAATGTCAAGGAAGTGCAAGCTTTTATGGGGCATTGTGGTTACTACCGACGTTTTATACACATGTATGCCATCATTGCAAAGCCTCTGTACGGACTTTTGAGTAACTTTGAGTGGACTGATGAATGTGAGAACTCCTTCAATGAGCTCAAACGAAGATTATGATCAGCACCAATCTTGACCACACGAGATTGGAACAAGCCATTCCATGTGCATGTGGATGCATCGAACTATGCTATTGGATGTGTGCTTGCCCAACCTATTGGTGAGGGGAACATGGATCTTCCTATTGCCTATGCTAGTAGACAGTTGAACGTAGCTGAACGAAACTACACGACCACTGAACGAGAAGGATTAGGCATGGTTTATGATGTTAAAAAGTTTAGACACTATTTGCTCGCAAATAAGTTTAAATTTTTTTACTGATCATCAGGCTCTACTTTACTTGGTAAACAAGCCATGCAACACAGACAGATTAGTAAGATGGTTTCTCTTACTAATGGAGTATGACTTTGAGGTAGTGATGAGGAAAGGCAAGACTCATTTAAGAGCAAACCATCTCTCTAGGCTCACATCTGGAGAGGCCCCACAAGGAGTTCAGATGACCTTCCTGATGCTTACTTGTTTAATTTAGAGGTTGTACCACAGTGGGCCAAGACCTTAGTGCCAGTCCTAACATATGGGCCTAAACATCTAGTAGTCAACACTCCAGATAGGGAGGTAATAAAGGCCCAAAAATACCATATCATGGCAGGGAGTATGTATAAATATACGGAGCAAGGCGTATTATCCTGTTGTGTGGAAGAGGACGAGTACGCGAAGTGGTTGCAATTAGCACATGTGGGTGCATTAGAGCAACACTACTCGAGACAAAGAACCTTACAGACATTGAGGAGACTTGGAGTATACTGGCCAACTATGGAAGCTGATGTTCATAGGATGTGCAAAGAATGCCCAATCTGCCACACTAAAGCACAAGTGGAACATGCCACTCTTTATCGAGTGTCCCTAAGGCCAGATTGGAGCGAACCCTTAGTAGCCTTTCTGAGGATGAAAGCATTCCCTCAAGAGACGACATTGGATAGACAAAGGAGCTTAGAACAAGAAGCTATAGACTATGCTCTCATTGGAGATAATCTATACAGACGAGGAAAAGATGGGTATCTTAGATTGTGTGTCCACAAGAGCGAATATCTGAAGATCTTAGAGACTGCTCACCAGGGTGTAGCAGGAGGACACTTTGGACCACATAGGGTGATCAAGACAATACTATTTGTAGGTCTTTGGTGGCCAACCCTTCACATGGATGCACACACCTACGTGAAGAGGTGTGAGGTTTGTCAGCGAACCAAGTACCCTATACGAAAAGATGAGATGCCATTGAAACCTATGATGGGTGGACGTGCATTCTCTAAGTGGGGAATAGACTTCGTAGGTCCTATTAATCCCCCGGCTAAGGGTTCACATGCTGAATACATCAGTGTGGCCACAGACTATCTAACCAAGTGGGTAGAAGTGAAAGCCACAATGAACAACGATGCACAGAACACTGCTAAGTTCTTATTCGAGAATGTGTTCACCAGATACGGGCTACCAATAGAGTTAGTGAGTGAATAGAGGCACGCACTTCTTGAATGAAATCATAGAAAACCTTCTCCAAGAATTCTTGGTAGTACACAAGAAGTCTACCCCCTATCACCCACAAGCCAATGGACAAGCCGAAAGCACGAATAAGATTCTATGCAATGTGCTCACCAAATTAGTAAATAATAAATGCTCTGATTGGGACAAACAGCTACACCACGTTGTTTGGGCATATCGAGTTGCCTATAAAACGGTTTTGCATTACTCAAAAAGTCTCTTAAAATAGCTTAAAAGTCTAACAAGCTAACCTCAAAAATGAGTTCTCTAGCTCTTTTTATAGTTTTCTGACTAGCATTGACCCTGTCCAGACCTAGTGTCTGGCCTACTTAAAAAATAGGTTCCATGGCATATTTGGGGGCTCAAACAGGATCAGAAAATTATGAAAATTGATACGCAAGTACTTCTAATACTCCTCAATCTCGAGGACTCCATGGCTTGAACAAGATGGAGTCATCTATCAAAAATGGTATTTACAATGTTGGTGTAGTGATGAAAATCACTTTGATTGAAAATAAATTATTAAAAAAATGATTGGGCCTTATCTATGCCAGATTGTACTTGAGTGCTCTATCTCTTCATTGCTTGTATGCCAACAGCATATGAACATATGCTCCACACCCAAAAACTCGATTCAAAAGATGATCATAATGGTGGCTTCCTTGTCCATAACTCTTATGCCACTTGCATACCTTTGGTAGCACTAGGTGAAAGGTTAATCATGTGAACTGCAGTCAATACTGCTTCTGCCCAAAAGTCTTGTGTGATATAACATAGAAAGTACTCTAGTATCCTTAATAGTTTTATTCATACTTTCAGCTATATCATTTTGTACTAGGGTATAAGGACCTATAAACTCTCTATGAATTCCTCTAGACTAACAAAAGAGGCTGAATTCATGTGAGGTATACTCACCCCCATTATTTGAATGTAAAGCCTTGAGCTTAGTTCCTTTTTGAGTCTTAATTGAAGCGAGCCATTTTCTGAAGGAAGGGAATGCCTCATCCTTGAAGTTGATAGATATACCCAGACTTTTCCAATAGCATCATCTATGAAAGTGACAAAGTAAAGAGAACCACCTAATGACCTTGTGGGCATAGGACCACGCACATCTGTATGAATGAGATGTAAAGGCTAAATTGAAGAGTCAATGTGTGTCTTATGCACATTCCTAGTTTGCTTTCCATATTGATAATGCTCACAGAATGAAAAATCAGAGAAAGATAACATAGATAAGTAGCCAAAACAAGAAAGAATTTCCACTCCACTATAAGAAATGTGGCACAAATGGCCATGCCAAATAAAAGCCATAAGCTTTTCAGTAAAAACTAAAAAGTGTTCTTTTTGTGATACAAATAAAGGATAAAGTGAGCCAACTTTTCTTCCTTTTTCAATAACCATATTGCCTTTTGATATGCAAAAACAGTGAGCATAGAGAAACACCTTGTAACCAAGGTCATCAAGTTTATCAACTGACATCAAAATACATCATAACTGAGGTACATGGTTGTTAGCATGAGAAGTTGCGCCTCTCTGCAACAGGGAATAAAAAGAAAACGAGAGAAGAGATAGAGACGACGTCGCCATAGCTACAAACAAAAGCAAAACACAGAATAACACGCACTCTTAGGGCACGACTTTCAAGAACGTCAGAAATACAAGAAATAAGAAAGACGTCGAAGGCCATATTGGCGACGAAATACCAGAGAGAGAGAAATGTTCATTAACCAAGTGCCCTATTTATACAAAAAGGTGGCCTTAAAAGCTCTTCACACTCAACCTTCTCCCAACCCTCCAAATGAACCTTAGTCAATAAATGAAAATGTGCCCTTAACACTGGCACGCACGGTGGACTTGAACTACCACATCCCTTGATAAGTGATACCCCCTCAACAAGATGAAAATTACATGGAAACCATTTATAGGCTGGGAACCTTGATACAACATGTCATTCAACCAAAAGGAATACTCCTAATCTTGAAGAGTGTTTCAATCCGCGAGCCTCCACATCACTCATGCCCGAGGACACCGGTTCCATCACACTCCCCAAGACCAAATATATCAAGTCAAGCCCTCACATCAAGGCCAACAGATATCCAAACACAGTCTAAAAAGAAGAACCCAACCCATATCCAATCTCCATGTACATTTTCATAATGCTAAAGTGGTAGCACCGTTCTTGGAATAGCAGAAATGAAAGTTTCCAGAGATGTGGCACTCTCGAACGATTTCTATCTACAAGAAGCCTTTCTGCAGACGCAAGCAGAAATTTTGCTGACCGAAGCTATAGCTTTAAGTTCTGTAAGAGTAGATGCACAACTAGTAGAACCGGATATCCTCAAACAAATGTTAGAAACTTTAAAAAAGAAAATCGCCCAAACCTTTAGGCAAGCACGATCCATGTACTTAGAAGGAATTATAGATGAACAGTAATTTTGTAAAACCTGCGGGTTTGAGTCCACCGTGCGTGCCAGTGTTAGTCGGCCGCCTGATTGGCAACTGTCAAACTGAATCTTGTTTCGCACACGCGAAAAGTTGTTACAAAGACATTTGTAATCTTTATATATAGCAATGTAAAAGAGATGCATGGTGACGATTCGTGGAATCACCAGACTGTCCGTCTGGGTGATTGTTTGAGCATTGCTATAGCATTGTTTGTCTAATTCCCGAATACTCTGAGTATATTGTGCATATCCGTGTTGTTGTCTATTGATCTCCGTTGCGATTGTGAGTTCATTTACATATGGTAGATCGTTGTACTGTTGTCTAAATAAGTCATTTTTTTTGTGAGTCTCTATTGGGATTGTTGTGTTAGTTCACGTATCGTGTGTTATTCTTCCTTGGAATGTTCTGCCAATTGTTGGTGAAGTCTGTGAAGCTGTGGTAGTGTTCTGGTATCCTGACCTGTATCGTGTTGTCTTCAGTATTGAGGTCTATGTTCATACGGCAAAGATTAAGTTACGATAACAGCCGTCCTAAGTGGCGTACTGAAGCTTCAGCACTGTGTGTCCATAACTGTTGAGTCCTTCTGTGTCTGCGGTTGAGCTTGACTATGAGCACTATTTGAGGAAGGTGGAACTACTGATATTCTTCCTAATGTTAAGGAAATGTGTATTCGGAAAAAGGTATGAGGTAACTCTGTATCACAATACTAATCGTCTGGTACACTGTGTTCGGCGAACTTTGGAAGAGTTAGAATGACGAACCGTAAAGATTGAGAAGGTTTTACCAATTCGTGATAGAAGTCTTGAATGTTAGTATATTGTGGTGTGAAGTCATTTTGGGGAACCAAGTATAGGGCCTCTGTCTAACAGACCCCTACCACTCCCAAGAACCCAATGATCGTTTAAACGCTCTTCTGACAGTTAGAATAAGCGTTTAACACTGGCGCTGTCTGTGGGAAAAGTGGCAACAGATCAGATTATTGCAAATCAATTGTGGAAACGTGACTGAAGATTGTAAATCAATAGTAATAGTACGCGATTAGTACCAAAAGATGATACATGCCGGTTACTCAATCCGGTGAAACGTATCCAAAGAACCGACAGCCTTGGGTACCTAACTTGCTAAGGATGCCTCCAGGAGGTAGAAGCACAGATAGGTCTAACCCACTTGGCAAGAAGGTAAAGAACGTTAGTAGTGATCCCGGTCATATTCCGCTGGAACGTGCTACGCCTCGGGTAAATTCCGGTACGATCTCGGCACAGTCTATCGAAGATATAGTAACTCTAGAATCTACCAGGACGCAGCCTGAAGTTAGTTTAACAACATTGGGTAAAGATTCAATTTTGTTTACGAATAGAAATGCCTTAGCCAAAGAAATCAGTGAAGGAGAAAAAACACCTTGTTTTGAAAATTCGGCACCTTCCGGTGTTGCTCCGGTACCAATTGCTAAACAATCATAGTTTTTCGGTGACAGTTTACCATTTCTTGGTGAATCTTCAGCCCAGTCACCATTATTGGGAGTGAGCCTTTCTACATTTGACATCAAGAAGGAAGGTAGCTTGTTCAAAACTGAGATTCGAAACATACTGAACAAGATTATCGAACCGAAAAGTGCACAGCCTGACGATACAGATTCCGACGATTCAGATATTCAGTTTCGGGATACAGAAGATAGTCACAATACAACCATCAGCACGATGAGCGGGTAACAACAACAACAACAACAACAACAACAACAATAACCATGTCCACCTAGGCCGACTCCAACAGGAGTAACGTACACCAAATTTGGAGGATTTCCAGGTGATGACCCAGATGCTCATGTACGCACATTTGAGATAAGTTACACAGTGCTCAACCATCCACCTAATCCGGCATATAAGGCTATTGTCGTCTAGTCAACATTGGTTCATGAAGCAGCTAGATGGCTTACAGAATATGATATTAACCACTTTGGCACCTATGAAGCAGTAAGGGATGCATTTTTGCAGAGATTCAGGCTAAAGAAGAATCCAGTCGAAATTTTCGACTACCTGCAAAACAATAGACAGAAGATAAATCAAACAGTGCAGGAATACGCCACCCTATTTAGGACTCATTTGAGGCAGTTACCACCAGCACATGCCAACCTACCGGATGACATTATAACTCAATGGTTTATCCGACTCCGCAACTCAAACAGATTATGATCATACGCTGTGTAGGAGCTATGACGCTAGATGTAGTGATTGCAATGGCTTTGCAGTTGGAAAACAAGGTTGGCGGATTTATAGAAGACTTGGAATGGTTAAAGGCAAATAAAAATGTTGCAGAAGACCCGACCAGACAAATGTTCTGCCCCACATGCAAGAATTCAGGGCATACTAGTGCCACTTGTGCACTTAATCAGTTGTTTTGCGCTATCTGCAACATGACCGGACATACCACCGAAAACTGTGCATACAACGCCAAAGTACAGGGAACCGCAACTGTCAATGCTATTATACAGGAACCAGGACAGCCAGCCAATCATTATGTACCTCCGCAAATGAGAAACAACTAGCAATAAGGCTATTGAAATTACAGAGGACAGAGAAATAATAACTACAATGCAAATCGCTGGCAGGCCGGACCAGCACAGGAAAATCCCAATTTGCCACCACCGCACTGCCATTTTTGTGGTGAATTTGGTCACATTAGAAGATTTTGTAAGGATGCGGCTGAGTATGATCAAAGGAAGAAAGAACGTCAAAACCCAATGACTAATATGGTACAAACCACACCGGTAGAAACGCAAGCTGCAGTAATTCAGACACGATCCGGTAAGCAACTGCAACCAGCAGCAGAAGTATTTGAACCAGGCATACGTGAACAACAAAGAATGTATGATAAAGCTAGTCAATGGACCACCGCCGAACCCCCAGTGTTTCCAAATCCTATTCCGGTGACCCAAGCTCCGTTAACCAAGGAAGTAACACAAAAACAAGATTCTAATTCAGTAGCAGGCACATCATCTTCAGCCAGCACATCATCTTCAGCATCGGCGGAAAACACAACTCAATCACATAAGGCCTGGGAGATTTTATTCAAAGCGTCCATTACTCTTCCTCTTGGCCAATTACTTGCACTAGTACCAGGAATTCGACAACAGTTCCAACAACAGTTTAGTCCTGAATCTGCCTGCATTCTAGCAACAGCCACAGTGCAACCGGAACCTGATTCTACGGTCGATCATTCGGTTCCTTTGATTATGGTATGGTATAAAAATCATAAAATTACACAGGTACTTATTGATGGAGGATCTGGTGTCAACATTGCTACTGCTGCACTGTGTAAGAAGTTAGGATGGACCGAAATCGAACCAGTTCAGTTTTTTGTCAGAATGGCTGACCACTCAAGAGTCCATCCAGTAGGACTTGTACAAAATGTACCAATAACTTCGCAGGGTACCACATTTAAGATGACCTTTGTCATCCTAGAATTATCGGAATCCACCCTTGATTATAATCTTCTTTTTGGCCGCCCTTGGTTGAAGCAAGCTAAGGTCATACAAGATTGGTCTGCACAGGAACTCACTTTCAAGGATAATAATTGTAAATATGTTGTAAAACTAGATGCTATACAGCCTTGTGAATTGCATGCTAGACCATATTTTGTAGAAACAGTTCAGATTAGATGGGTTGTCAGATGATGAAGAAGAAGAGTTTTTAAAGAACAATATTGATTTGATTTCCTTAGGAACTGTTGATCTGCAATCTGTTGTAGATAATTGGAATCCCGCAGCCTGTACGGTGATGCCTGTAACAGAAGAAGATAAGAAGGAAGATACTGCTGCTATAGATGACACTGAACTGCAACAACTTTTTGAGCCAACTGACGATACAGAGAAGCCCCGACAATTTTATGTTCCAGAGGATCAGTTGGTCACTTATAATTTAGGAGATGAAGATCATCCGCGTCCTGTCAAGATAAAGAAAAACTTACCGGAAATATTTTAAGCGGACTTAATTCAGCTAATCCGAGAGTTCTCTGATGTATTTGCATGGGATTACGAAGATATGAAAGGACTGGACCCGCACATCTACCAACACAAGGTCATGCTGAAGCCAGAAGCAAAACCAATCAAACAATCCAGCTATCGGATGAACCCGAACTATGCATCACAGGTAAAGGCAGAGCTGGATAGGTTATTGAAAGTCGGATTCATTGTACCAGTAGATCACGCTGAATGGATCTCACCAATTGTTATTGTACCTAAAAAGAATAAGCAGCTACGAATATGTGTAGACTACAGGAAATTGAATGCAGCTACGGTGCCTGATCCCTTCCCGTTACCTTTTCTTGACACCATGCTTGATAGAGTAGCAGGACATGAAATGTATTCATTCCTAGATGGATACAGTGGGTATAATCAAGTTAGAATGGCTGACAGGATATACCAAAGACCGCCTTCATTACCAACTGGGGTGTGTTCGCGTGTATTGTAATGTGGTTTGGATTAAGAAATGCCCCTAGTACTTTTCAAAGATGCATGCAGGAAATATTCTCACCTTACCTTACCTCTTTTATGCAAGTTTATCTTGATGATTTTTTGTTATTTGGAAAAATGGTAGCACACTTGTTAAATTTACGGTGTTGCTTTGAGAAGTGCAGAGAATACAGACTCTATTTGAACCCAAGCAAATCTGTGTTTGCGGTTTCATGTGGAAAGCTACTTGGCCACATTGTATCTGCACAAGGTATACAGGTGGATCCAGATAAAATTACAGCTGTGTTAGAAGCACATGTGCCCACTACACCTAAGGAAGTAATGCGCTTCATGGGCCAAGTAAGATGGCATGGACAACACTTACGATGGCTTGCTCATTTGGCAATACCACTGAACAGATTAATCACCAAGACTCCTCGACAATTTGAGTGGACTCAGGAATGTCAGATAGTATTTGATCGTTTAAAATGTTTATTAACACAAGTTCCCATCTTACAGCCTCCCGACTGGGATCACCCCTTTCATGTATTTGTTGATGCTTCAGATATAGCAATTGGCAGCATCCTAATGCAACAAACCGATAAGTGGTTCAGACCAGTGTACTATGCTAGCCGAAGGCTTGCTCCTGCTGAAAAGAATTACTCTGTAACCGAAAGGGAATGTCTGGGTCTAGTATACTCTGTCAAGAAATTCAGGCATTATTTACTTGGCCGCAAATTTACTTTTCATGTAGATCATGCTGCACTTGTTTATCTAGTTCGGCAACAACATTTAGGTGGTCGATTAGCGCGATGGGTTCTGCTCTTACAAGAATTTGATTACGAAGTGATTCATAGGCCCGGCAGGTCACATGCCTTAACAGATTTCCTTTCTCGTTTAGATTCCGGTGAAGCTCCAGTCGGTGTAGATGACACAACGCCAGCAATTTATGTTTCTGAACCAACCAATGATGAAATTGCAGACCCACCTATACCATCTACATATTATGATCAGATATTGACATTCCTTACTGATGGATGCCTTCCCTTCCAGACTTCTCCTGCAATACGTAAGAAGATTGCAGTTTTTAGTCGCCGATTTCGGTTAATTGCTGGGGAACTATACTATATGGATCACACTGGAATTTTACTTCGTTGTATCTCTCCTCACGAAGTTGATTCAGTTATTACTTTGGCTCACTCAATTCCTTCCGGTGGCCATTTTGCTGCAGATTTAACACACCGAAAAATTCTGTAGAGTGGACTTTGGTGGCCTACTATGCACAGGGATGTATTGCAGTTTGTCAAAAAATATGATAATTGTCAGAGGTTTGGACAGCCACTACAACGTCATTTCTTCCCTCTACAACCTATCTTGCCATTGGAGCCTTTTCAGAAGTGGGGTCTAGACTTTATCGGACCTATTACACCGCCAGCAATACTCAGCAATAATCGTTATATTCTAACTTGTACAGACTATGCAACCAGATGGGCAGAAGCATGGGCTTTAAAATCTGCCACAGCTATTTCGGTGGCAAAATGTCTAATGAAAGATGTCTTTCCGCGTTTTGGCTTACCTCTGGAGCTTGTTACAGATCAGGGCACTCATTTTGTTAACAATCTAATGAAAGTACTCACACATTCTTTTCAGATCACACATAAATTCAGCTCACCATATTATCCTCGTGCAAATGGTTTGGCTGAGAGTACAAACAAGATCCTGCTGAATATGCTTTGATCACTCATTTTGGAAGCACCGGAAAGATGGGACCAATTGTTACCTACAGTATTGTGGGCATACCGAACTACCTATAAGGTAGCAATAGGTCTAACACCCTTCAAACTAGCCTATGGATTGGAAGCCATAGCACCCATGGAAATTATTGTGCCAAGCTTACGTGTGGCTTTCACTCGGAAATTAATACCAGAAGATTCTTTATCATTTCGGCTAGATACACTCAGAGAACTGGATGAGCACTGATGGCAAAGTTTTCTAACTATGCAGGAAGTACAGCTAAGACAAGCTCGAACACATGATCGCTACCTAAAAACCCTAGTTTTTACGATGGGACAACTTGTACTATTTTACAATGCAAAGTCGAACTGCTCTGCTGGCAAATTCAAGTTACGATGGTTTGGCCCTTACCGGATTTTTGAACAAGTGGGCCCCGCAACATTTCGATTGACTACTTTGACCGGAAATCCTCTTCCGAAAGTCATCAACGGTTCGAAGCTATGGCCGTATCAACAATTATCTAACCCGCACTAAAACGTTTCGCGGTTGGTCGCGTCTTTTGGCGTTCTCTTTTCTTTCTTTTTCTTTTCCTTTAATTCCTTTTGTTTTTGCACACTTAAAATAATAAGCATGTAAATATCCACGTTTTGATACCTAGTTATATCAACAGCCGCCCTGCCCTTTCCACCTACTCATACATGCACACCGAAGTTAAGAAGCTATCATCTCAACGTCGCACCATGATTGCTAATTTCGATTGTCTCCCACTAAAGCGCATCTACTTAACCTTCTCCGTCTCGCTGAAAATCGCTATTGTGCTTGCGTGATTTGTGTGACTGTGTATACCCTGTGCGTTTGTGTTTTGTGCTTGCGTTTACTATGTGCGCCATGGAAGCTCTGGCAAACTATGCCGCTTTCAGTGACGGACTCCCTATCGAGGTAGGAGAGTTCCTGCGCACCCGTGGGCTATCCAATTTCGATGAACTGCCTTAGCATTCAGTGGAATCCCACCCGTTCTTTGCCCAAATAATAGCTGCCATCGCTGCCACACTTGCCAACAAGCAGAGTTGGCCGACCACCTCCCTACCATCCCATACCGTAATCACATTCGAGGCATTTGCTGATGCATTTCGACTTCCTCGGCAAGGTCGGGAAAATGGCCCGAATCTGCCAATGGCAACCATGATCAAACGATTCCCTAGATACTCCTCAAATGAATACGCAATTCTCTGTTGCCCCGAACCTGAAAGATCCGCGTTGCAATTCCTAGTAGCCATCCTTAACCTCCAGAAGCGAACTTATGGTATCTCTAGGCCCTTCTACTCCGCTATTGATTTAGCTGCTCGAGAACCAGTCAATTTTGCATCGTTCTTCTTCCATCGCATTCACAAAGAATGTGTGGCAATCATCAAACAGGTAAACAAGGGAGGAATGCCAAGATCGAGACTCCCTCATATCCTATCTTTCCTGTTTCCGGCCATTCTTGCAGCTCAACCACCACCCAGAGGTCTGATCCTGCGTCATGAAGAGTCTGCGTAGATCTTGGAGGACGATGAAGACGACGAAGAAGAACTCAATCAACTCTTCCGCCGAAAAAGGATTAGAATCAGTTCACCTGAAAGTGAAGCACAAGGTTCAGCCAAAGGAAATAAAGAAGATGACAAGGAAGAAGAAACTTTTCACAACACCGCAATGTCTATGCAGCACAAATCATCCGTACAGTTGTCATCAAAAGGACAACAAGAACAGGAGGATCATACTGAAGCCGACACAAGCTCTACAAAAGAAGCATCCCAGCAACATTCTCAGCAGGAATAGCAAGTAGATAAGGAACAAATTGCTAAAGAAGTTCTTGATGATCTGCTTAAGGCAGTTGAGTCCACAGCCGTAGAAACTGCACAACACACGAGAGATAAGGTAACACCGTCAAATTTTGTTCTTCCCACTCCCCCACCGGAGCCGCCAATCAAAACCATTATCCCCATCCAACCCATTCACCCTGGCAAACCTGCTGACTCCTCTTCCTCATCCCCAAACTACTCCCCACCCAACTCCCAACAACTCCTCACCACATCCTCATCTCAACCTCGCCAACATCTCCCACTTCCTTTGATTCCCGTAATCTCTGAACTTGCAAACATGGGTCAATTGCTCATTCAGCTATCACAGCAATTACCTATCCAGATGAGAGAAGTCTCTGATAACATCCAAAATGAGTTACAACACAAGGTGGATGTCCTAGAAGCAGATATCACGCCTCTACAGGAAGAGATAGATGCGGTCAAAGCCGAAAACCATCAGCTGCACTCACAAATTACCCATCTCCAAGCCCAACTTGCAGAACAGCAGACAATTGCCAATCAGAGAGATGCAGCATTGGCAGATCTAAACCAAAAGAACAACTTATTAAGCAAATCACAGGCCGAAATCAGTCAGTTAAAGCAACAGATCCAAGATAAAGAAGATACCAGAGTGGCCTTAGGCAATTTATTAGAAGAAACAAGAGTTCAGCTACACGAAATAGTACAGCAAAGCCAAGAACAGCAGAGGCAAGCTAGAAAAACAGAAGAAGAACTACAAAGAACAAATGAGAATTTATCAAATATCAACAACATGCTCAAACACTATTTAACCAAGGAAGCTCAAACACAGAAGTTAATAAAAGATCTCCGACACGAAAAGGATTCATATTCCAGAACCATACAGTTTCAGAATCAAGAGATCCAAAGAAGGGAGAATCAGCTGGAAAATCAGAAGGAACGAGTGAGCAAGATGGAGCAACAGGTAGCAGAAATGAAAGTTTCCAAAGATGCGGCACTCTCGAGCAATTTCTATCTACAAGAAGCCTTTCTGCAGACGCAAGCAGAAATTTTGCTGATCGAAGCTATAGCTTTAAGTTCTGTAAGAGTAGATGCACAACTAGTAGAACCGGATACCCTCAAACAAATGTTAGAAACTTTAAAAAAGAAAATCACCCGAACCTTTAGGCTAGCACGATCCATGTACTTAGAAGGAATTACAGATGAACAGTAATTTTGTAAAACCTACAGGTTCGAGTCCACCGTGTGTGCCAGTGTTAGTAGGCCGCCGGATTGGCAACTGTCTAACTGAATCTTGTTTCGCACGCGCAAAAAGTTGTTACAAAGACATTTGTAATCTTTATATATAACAATGTAAAAGAGATGCGTGGTGACGATTCGTGGAATCACCAGACTGTCCGTCTGGGTGATTGTCTGAGTGTTGTTGTAGCATTGTTTGTCTAATTCCCAAATACTCTGAGTATATTGTGCATATCCGTGTTGTTGTCTATCGATCTCCGTTGCGATTGTGAGTTCATTTACATACGGTAGATCGTTGTATTGTTGTCTGAATAAGTCATTTGTGAGTCTCTATTGGGATTGTTGTGTTAGTTCGCTGTTGGCAGCAGTCAGGGAACCGAAGGAGCCACAAGACGAAGAGAGTCAGAGCGAAGGGACAGCACAAGCAGACATGGCAGTCAAAGAAGATCTGGCAAGTAGGCCACCTAAATTTTTCAGACATCAAGGAGTTGACACACAAGAAGGAAGAGGAAGTAGGGAGCTCGAAGGTATGTATGACAAATCAATAGAGAAAACCCCTACACAAATAGTGATTTTCATCACTGAAACCCTTGTAAATATCATTTCGTATTTTTTTAGCTCCATTTTGTGCAAGCCAAGGAGTCCTTGAGCTTGAGGAGCTTTAGAAGTATCTACCTGCCAATTTTCATATTTTTTAGATCTCGTTTGAGCCCTCTAATAAGCCCTGGAACCTAATTTTTAACTAGGCTGGACACTAGGTCTGGACAGGGCCAAAGCTAGTCAAAAACTATAAAAGGAGCTAGAGAGCTCATTTTTGAGGGTGGATTGTAATTGAAACAAACTTGTAAGAGCTTTTTGAAAATAATCTAAGAACTCCATTGCTTCTCCCTCTTTGTCTTGCCGTGTGTGCGCGCGTGTGTGTATGTGTGTGCATGTTTGTGTGCTTCTCACTCACGCATTTGTGCCGCCACTTGCTCAAGGTCTTCATACCATCCTCACGTCTTCCCGGATTGACATTAAAGGAGGTGCTACTCATCACTGAGCTACACCAAATTTTGGCGCCGCTGCCGGGGATCGAGCTTTGAGGACGAGCGTGTGATGGTAAGACGTAGATTGGAGACGTTGGCGTTGTAGGTAATTTCTCTACTTTTCCTATTTTTCTCTTTCTTACTTTACCACCATCATCACCATCATCATCATCACCATCTTCCACCTCCACTTCCATCATCGCGAAAATTTCAGTTTTTTGATTATATCACCATCTCCACCTCATTTCCCTCATTTCACTTGTGAGAGAGAGCGAGAGAGCGAAATTGTGTGTGCTATTTTTGCATGTTTCTTGAGCTGTTTTGCAGGTACAGGCCGCATCATCGTCCCTAGCACTCTGCGCAGGTCTGTGTGTCGCCGACCTCTGTCAATCGCGACCGACAGAAAAAATGCTCAAAGTGCCAAACAAAGTGCAAAACCATGATCTACAGGCCTAGAGCTTCCCAAAAATGTGTTTAGTTTTTTGAAATTCCTCAGATTTCTATCAATCACGATCGCTCTGTCAATCGCGACCGACAAACCACGACGGACAGACCTGTCAATCGCGATCGACCAGTCAATCGCGATCGACCAGTCAATCGCGATCGACAGCCCACGACAGCTCTGTCAATCGCGACCGATAGAGTCAACGACCGATTGACCACGACCGACGGACCATACGTGTGACACGTGTCAATCGCGATCGAGCCATCAATCGCGATCGACACATCAATCGCGACTGATAGCCCACGACGGCTCTGTCAATCACGACCGACACAGTCAACGATTGTTTGACCACGACGGACAGACCCTCCCGACCGACCTGTCAATCGCGATCGAGGAATCAATGGCGATCGACAGAGTCAACGACTGTTTGACCACGATTGACTGAATTTTCGGCCACGTGTCAATCGCGATCGACACATCAATCGCGACCGACAGACTTTGCGAACACGTTAGAAGGGAAAATTAGGTCAAATTTTTAAGGCAAAAATAATGGTCTAAATTTTGGCCAAGTGTGGGACAAACACAAGGGTGTAGTATTGCATTACGAGGGCATGACCCAAGTAACTCGAGAATTCCTGTTTGCTTGTTAACCTAGTTTAATCCTGTCTTAGCCCCAAAACCCTGAACTGGCATAACTTTCTCATACGAAATCCGTTTGCCGTGATTTTTGTTTTGTTGGAAAGCTCGCAGGGATATTAAGATCAGGAATATTAGATAGGGTATTTTTTTGCACACTTTTGTCCTCACTCCATTTAATACTCATGCCTTCTCTCGCTAGTACCTTACGAAATTTGAATTAAGCCGTCGATTTGAAGGATCCAAAGGCCAGAAATGCTCACGCATGAGTCATCACATTCGAAAATTTTTATATTCTTTTTTATTTCAGAATACCATGGTGGTTTTATGTGCCTCCTTAAAACCATGGATTAAGCTTTTTAATCCCTGAAAATTAGGAATCCTTACAAGGCCCATGCAGGGCTCACTTTTTCCCCTAATGATAACGCAAGCAAAAACATGACCCATCCCGCACCGAAAGCTTATGTGCCCAATTCCACTGAACCAGACAACCCCCCCTCCCTAGAAAGAATAGAGAATCCAATGGCACAATCACAAAAGGAACTCGCCCCTCAACACCATGACAAGGCTAGTGAAAGAGCAGGTCTTCCTACCCAGAAAGCCTACGTGCCTAACTCTACGGAGCCAGACACCTCTTCTTCTATGAATCGGTTCACACCAGAATTCCTACGCGAGATTCAAGAAGACAAATGGGCTAAAGAAAGTGAAGTCCCTCCTCCCATTGAACTTGTGGATGAGGCTCATGACCAATTCCCACAAGACATCCCATCCATTTATGGAGAGCAGGAGAGTAACCAATCTCAAGAAAGATTAGACTTTGAGTCTAACTCTCTACAAGAATTACCCCACTTCACAGGCCCATGGGAAACTAAGTCTACTTGTATGAGAGCACCCACGGTCATGGTACAAAATGAGGACTCAGTCTTACCTAGGAACACAGAGGTAGTGAAAAACACTAAAGTGCAGTGCAATCTCAAGTTAGAAGAGCTACTCAAGGTTAGACCTGAATTATGGAAACATGTCGCCAAACAAGTACCAGAGATAGCAAAACCTCGTTCCCAGGTAGGATCCCAAAGGACAGTGCCAGAAATACCCTTGGATAAGATAGGAGATATGTGTGAAGGTGAAGAAGGGAACACCTATCTTCCCATTACCTACCAGGAGTACACCACCAAGGCAATTTTGGACTCAGGCGCAGGAGTTGCAATTGCCACCACTTCCCTATGGAAGCGTTGGGGCAAGCCTACACTCAGGCCAACGAGAATGAAATTGCAGATGGCCGATGGTCATATTGAGAGACCCTTAGGATTGCTAGAAGGAATAACTCTCACCACTTGTGGTGTCGAGTTTGAGCATACATTTGCTATATGTGACTTCAGCAAAAATCATGCCTATGAGATGATTTTGGGAAGACCATTTATGCGACAGTTGCAAGTGGTACAGGACTGGGGAACCAATTCTTTGTACCTGCAGCACTTAGGTGTTACGACCAAAGTCAATCTCAAGGATTACTCTCATAGAGATGTACCTCCTATCCAATGGAATCCCATCCATAGAGCCAAAGATGATATAGAATCGGTGCATTCCATTGGGTCAGGATCCTCTTGGATGCATGAAGACACCCACTTATGGATGTGCAAAGTAGCAGTAGACGAAGAGAAGAGAGAAAAAGCCAGAGAGGTAGGTGCAAAAGAAACCCATAGATCAATCCAAGACCCAGCCTATGCACCTGTAGTTTTTCCAGACGAAGAATTTGAACCTCACGGCTGGGCAGAAATTTCAGCAACCATGGATGTAGCCATCAATGAGGAACAATGGACACCTCACTATGATGAGGATGGCTATGACATTTCAGTCTTCTCCATAGAGCCAATCATGGGAGAGGCAGTTCTAGAAGAATGCGAACCTAGCCCTGATGCATTTGAGGATGCAAGTGACTCCGATCTAGAGTCAATCATCATGGACCCACCATTTGCATCAGATGAAGAATACTTCCATGAAGTAGAATTTCAACCCCAGAGACATGGAGAGCTTACAAACGATGTAAGATTAGCCACACATGTGACCCCAAAGGAAGAAGGAAAGAAATGAAAGAAGAGAGAAGTCTCACCAGAAGAGGAAGAATCTTTGTTTGAGGTCCCGGAAAATTTTAAGAAGTATGAGATAGATGACAGGAGGGTCATGATAAGAATGCTTAAACGAGAGGCACAATCAGGAGAGGCCTATGATAACAAAGAAACCACCAAGAAAATAGTAGTGGCCCTAGAAGAAGGAGAGGAGAGATGCACGTACATAGGCCATGACCTAACAGAGGAAGAGGAGCATGCGTTAATTGCCTTGCTAAGAGAATACAAAGATGTGTTCGCTTGGAGTTACAAGGATTTGAAGGGTGTGGACCCTGACATATGCTCACACACCATCCCCATGATTTCAGATGCCAAACCCTCTAAGCAAAAGCCCTACACATATAACGATAATTACGCTGCTAAGATCAAAGAGGAGATAGATAGACTGGTTGAAGCTGGATTTATCTATGAAATTGAGCACACTGAGTGGGTATCCCCCATCGTAGTGGTGCCCAAGAAGAATGGCAAGCTGCGTGTGTGCATTAACTTGAAGAAGGTCAATGCAGCCACAATTCGAGATAACTATCCGCTTCCCATCACAGAACATCTCTTAGAAAGAGTGGCAGGCAAGGAAGTGTACAGCTTCCTTGATGGATTTTCGGGTTACAATCAAGTAGCCATAGCTCCAGAGGATCAGCATAAGACAGCCTTTGCCACAGAATGGGGCATTTTTGCTTTTAGAGTAATGCCATTTGGGCTTACCAACGCACCAGCTACCTTCCAGAGACTAATGTGCCATGTGTTTAAGGAGTTCCTGAGGAAGAACTTAGAAGTCTATGTTGATGACCTTTGTGCTCATTCCAACATTAGACAAACCCATATGCCTGAACTCAGACAAATCTTTGACAAATGTAGAGAATATCAAGTCTGCCTAAACCCCGAAAAATGTGTTTTCATGGTCAGGCAAGGCAAGATTTTAGGGCACATAGTGTCAAAGAATGGCATATCTACTGATGAAGAGAAAGTGAGAGCGATAGCAGAGCTACCTAGGCCAAAGAATGTCAAGGAAGTACAAGCTTTCATGGGGCATTGTGGTTATTACCGACGATTTATACACATGTATGCTGTCATTGCAAAGCCCATGTACGGACTTCTGACTAACTTTGAGTGGACGGATGAATGTGAGAATTCCTTCCAGGAGCTTAAACGAAGATTATGTTCAGCACCAACCTTGACCACACCAGATTGGAATAAGCCATTCCATGTTCACGTGGATGCATCCAATTATGCCATTGGATGTGTGCTTGCACAACCTACTGGTGAAGGTAATATGGATCTTCCAATTGCCTATGCAAGTAGACAATTGAATGCAGCTGAACGGAATTACACCACTACTGAGAGAGAAGGCTTAGGCATGGTGTATGCGGTTAAAAAGTTTAGACATTACTTGCTTGCAAATAAGTTTAAATTTTTTACTGGCCATCAGGCACTGCTATATCTTGTGAACAAGCCATGCAATACAGGTAGATTAGTAAGATGGTTTCTCTTACTAATGGAATATGATTTTGAGGTTGTGGTAAGAAAAGGGAGAACTCATTTAAGAGCAGATCATCTCTCTAGGCTCACATCGGGAGAAGCCCCACAAGGAGTATCAGATGACCTTCCTGATGCTTACTTGTTTAATTTGGAAGTGGTGACGCAGTGGGCTAAGCCATTGGTACCAGTGTTGACATAGGGGCCCAACCATCCTGTAGTAAACACACAGAATAGAGAGGTTGTGAGAGCCCAAAAGTACCACATCATGGCAGGAAGCATGTACAAGCACACAGATCAAGGAATCTTGGCTTGTTGTGTGGAAGAGGACGAGTACAATAAATGGTTGCATTTAGCACATGTAGGTGCGTTAGAGCAACACTACTCAAAACAACGAACCCTACAGACACTAAGGAGACTTGGAGTGCATTGGCCAACTATGGAAGCTGATGTCCAAAAGTTGTGCAAGGAATGCCCAATCTGTTGCACTAAACCACCTGTGGAACATGCCACTCTTTATCAAGTATCCATAGTGCCAGATTGGAGTGAACCACTAGTATCCTTCCTAAGGACGAAAACATTCCCTTCAGACATGACTCTAGAGAGGAAAAGGAGTTTAGAACAAGAAGCCCAGGATTACTCACTCATTGGTGATAATCTATACAAGCGTGGTAAAGATGGTTACCTGAGGCTATGTGTCCATGAAAGTGAATATCTCAAGATATTGGAAACTGCTCACCAAGGTGTAGCCGGAGGACACTTTGGACCAGATCGGGTGATCAAGGCAATACTATTTGCGGGCTTCTGGTGGCCTACCCTTCACCTGGATGCACATACCTATGTGAAACGGTGTGATGTCTGTCAGCAAACTCAGTATCCTATACGCAAAGATGAGATGCCACTGAAACCTATGATGGGTGGACGTGCATTCTCTAAGTGGGGAATAGACTTCGTAGGTCCTATTAATCCCCCAGCTAAGGGTTCCCATGCAGAATATATCATTGTTGCAACAGACTATCTAACTAAGTGGGTAGAGGTAAAAGCCACAACGAAGAACGATGCTCAAACAACTGCTAAATTCTTGTTTGAGAATGTATTCACAAGATATGGGGTACTCATATCTTAAATGAGGTTATTGAAAATCTGCTCCAAGAATTCTTGGTAGTACATAAGAAGTCTGCCCCCTATCACCCTCAAGCAAATGGCCAGGCTGAGAGCACCAACAAGATCTTATGCAGTGTATTGACGAAATTAGTGAACAACAAATGCTCTGATTGGGACAAACAGCTACACCATGCTGTTTGGGCATACCGAGTCGCCTACAAAACGGTACTCCAAGCCACTCCCTTTCAAATGGTGTTTGGTCAAAATGTTGTGCTACCTTTAGACTTTTTGATACCTACATTGAAAGTGGCACAAGAGCATGAATGGACGGGTCATGAACTCTCCTCTAGGCTTTTTGACCTTGAACGATTAGGAGAAACAAGACTGAGAGCAGCTGCAGGGATATATGCAGCAAAGAAACGACAGAAGGCATACTTTGATGCCCACGTTAAGGATAAAGGTTTAAAGGCAGGCGATTTAGTTTTAGTCTACACATTAAAGCAACATGCAAGGAAGCTAGAAAAGAGAGGCTATGGACCTATGATCATCAATAGGATCTCCACGAGTGGAGCAGTACAATTAGCCACTTTAGAGGGTGATGTTCTCCCAAACTATATTAGCGGATGCAGAGTCAAGCTGTATCAAGAACCCCTCACGGAGGAAATGCTAAGTCGACTCAATACTGCTAAGAAACGCAAAGAGGAAGAAAAGCGAATTCGAGAAGAAGCTCAAGCAGAAGCCCTAGAGCGCATACGGAGAATGAAATTAAGAAGACAAGGGAGAGAGCACCCTAGGGAAGATGCATATGCAGATCAAGGATATGACGTGGCTATGTGTGAAGTTTCAGGTGTAAGCTCACATAAGATAACCGATCGACGTCCTTTCATAACCTTAGATATAGGACAAGGAAAGAGTGCAAGAACTGTAAGAGCCTTGATTGACTCAGGTGCAACCACTAGTGCTGTTAAATTGTCTTACTGTAAAGAGTTGCAATTAACTGTCAATCCTGTGGAAGCCTATCTCATAGGGTTGGGAGGTGTGGAAACCCCTTGCATGGGCGAGGTGGAACTTCCCCTCTATATTCATGATGAGGCAATGATAGTTAAAGTACTAGTATGTCAAGATGAGGACCTCACGGAACCCCTTGTCTTGGGGCAAGACTGGATCTATGACCAAGCAGTCAACTTAAACCTAAGAAGTGGACTTCTTCAGGTATGGGTGAATCAGACTAGAATTACAATTGAGTTAAATAATGGAGCACTCAAGGAACTAGAAAAGACACGGACTCCTGGTCCCTCCAGGGGTACACATGAAGTTGACCATGCTGTTCTTGTCCAAGGCTATGTGATGCAGAAGAATGAAGATCTCAAAAAAGGAGTCAGAACCACAATGGAACTCCCTTCTTTTCCAAAGATCAGAAGGAGGCAGCAACTAAGGGCAGATCAATCACTGAAGACTCTCCAAGCGAGAGATCAAAGGAACGCGCGAAGCAGAACAAGTCAGCCGTTGAGACAAATGTGGGTGCAGAAAGACGAGCTGCCGACAGTAACGAAGTCGCAACAACGGTCCCAACTTCCTATTAGTAATCAACGACTTGATGCTAATAAGAAGACTCCTAAAACCTCTGTTGAGAAAGTGAAATCCATTTGGGTACCCAAGAAGTCGATGAAGGCTGACCCACAATCAAGACAAATTTGGGTGCCTAAGGCTTGCTTGCGGGCTCAACTAGTCCCACACAATTCGCATCTTACACGACATAGTTCACTTGCTCAAGCAGCCGCCACCCACTCTTGTCTGATACACTCGAACACACTGCCGCCTAGAAGCACGCACAGACTCACTCGTAAATGGGTCCCGATGACACAACAACTCCTAGTAGAATTACTCATGCAACCCTCCCGAATCTCCACAAAACCAAGACCAAAAGCCATCCATGGTGTTTGGCAACCGAAGACTTGTAATAAACCCCCCGACCCCAATCTGTGAATTCATCTCCACTTACTAACTGCATTAGTCAGACAGTGCATCTTTCCATCTAGCTCCTAGGACTATCTAGGCATTAACTACACACACTCTCATCGTGCACTTACTAACCACTGACTCATCATCTACCTCATGTTAATGTTGTAACAGGGACAACAACGGGTTTATTCTGTCCATTACAATGTTAACACCTGGTTCTATATTCTCACAGAACCAACAAGCAAGCAGGGCCATGGCAGAAGCCGGAGGTGCCAGTTCTCACGCCGGATCCAGCGCACAGATTGTGGATATAGAAACACTCCTCCTCGAACCCCATCTCACCGAAAGACCACAAGAACTTCAAGCTGTGCATGTGCTCCCAATTCAGGATCCTCCCCAGGGGCACACCTCTCAAGTGGGCAAACACGCTCATTGGTTCAGTGATGTTGCTGGACCATTGGGTGATGGAACCTATTTCTGGGAAGCTGAATTGGAGTTTAATGGTAAATGGGGATGCTACCATTTTTTCACACGCGAGTTTGAGAGCTATCAAAATGCCGAAGTCATGCGTTCAGTATGGACCAAAGCCGGCTTGGACAGTTATTTCAGGGCCCACTTACCAAAGCCGGATTTCTTACGTTGTTCTTATCTTATCAGTACCATCACTCCAAGCAGGGCCAAGGGAGGCGAAAGCACCTTTGTGTTACCCTCACTGCTGCCGGGCCATGAACTTAAAAGATTCAAGTTGACCCTCAATCTGGTACGAGAAGCATTGGGCATGTATGGTATGCACATCCCCACTGAAAAGGAAACAATGGTTCCAGGCAGAATGAAACATAAAGATCTCAATAAGCTGAAGGATATGGTAGCGATGACACCGACCATCGCTCTTCACCTACGGACCGTCATGCAGCATTTTGCTTTCCCCGCCCAGGAAAGATTCACCATGCCCCGAAAGAAAATATGGTTTAGCTTGTATCTGGCAGAGACAGAAAGCCTCCCCATCAACGTACCACATTGGATCATAGATCAGATTCACCTAGCCCATCAAAGGTGGAACAAGAAGCAGAAGAATGTGCTTCACAGATGTTGTGCTCTAACCAAGATAATCTACCGATGTCTTGCCTATGACGTGCCTATTCAGCGGGCACTCATATGGCCCCGGGCCCAGGAATTCCAGAGAAGGCTATCAGCTGCAGGTCCTCCATCAAAGAAGATGAGAGGGGGAGTCCAATTACCCTGCGCTCAACCAAGGGGAGCCACCACTACACCAGAAATTACCCCTCCCCAGACACGACGCATTAGACCATTCACCATTCGGTTACTAAGACCAAGTACAGAGGGACCCAATCTGGTGTTTCCACCCGTCCCATCAGATTTGGAATTTCCACAGGGCTTTACTCTCAATG
This sequence comes from Ceratopteris richardii, assembly GCA_020310875.1. Taxonomy (NCBI): domain Eukaryota; kingdom Viridiplantae; phylum Streptophyta; class Polypodiopsida; order Polypodiales; family Pteridaceae; genus Ceratopteris; species Ceratopteris richardii. The sequence continues at coordinate 117,289,585 of CM035439.1, read as the reverse complement.
ATCTCACTGATGAAGAAGTGTCTAGACTAATCTATGACTCTAATCTCGAAACGGAAAGAGAGCGAGCTCAGGAACCACAAACCCATACAACAACGTCAGCCCCCACCCAACCGCAAGTTGTAGAAGTCGACATCGAGGAACAAGAGACCGAACAAGAGGAGGAAGCCTACGAGGAACAAGAGTATGACGAACTTTCAGAGTTAGCAAGTGCCCCCGCGTATTCAGCTCAAATAAAAAGACTATATCGAACCATGCAGCTAGTTCAAGAACAACATAAAATGTCACTGGAAGCAGGCAAGAAACTCATGAACCAATTGCTGGCAGAGGAAGGCGTGGATGACATGTTCATCGAGTCCATAAACCTACACGCCGATGCAGTAGGATTGGATGAGGCCATTCATGAGGCAATGGCCTACATTCACCGATTTGAGAAAAGAGTTCCCGCCCGTCCCATGAGGTTCGGGAAACAAATTCATATCAACGTGTCAGCACCAAGAGATACAACGCAAGTAGACGAACATCAGGAAGCACCACTGTCACCACCATCCCCACCTCTCACTACACAACTCACTCCACCACATGACACTATCACCACCACGTCCACTACCACCACAATCGTCATGGGAATTCCACTCTCTCCGGGAATCCAATTCGGGGGAGTCACCATGCCCACTTTCACCACTCTCTTCACTAACGTCACATCCACCCCACCCACGATCCCCATCTACACGGTCACTCAAACAGTTGACACTATGGAAACATCTCCTGCCACTGCACCGCTCCCTCCCCCCATGCCAGCTCCATCTCCCATACCCCCTCCACCCACATCTCCACTTGCATCCACATCATTCACAACTCCCTTTCCCGCCCCCATTCCCCCTGCATCTTCACCCTTCCCTGCATCATTTAATGTAAATAGTATATTTCTAGCGTTAAATCAATGTGTATATCAGCTTCAGAATGAGTACAGAGCTGTGGATGGCCGGTATCAACAACTGACAACACATCACCAGAACTTACAAAGGCAATTTAAAATTCTGGAAGAGGAAAATGCAGATGTGAATCAACGTTATACAACGCTTGAGCAAGCTCACCAAACACTATTGGAGGCACCCCAACCATCGACAGAATCAGGCGTCAAACAACTAGAAGCCTTGCTCGAAGTATACCAGACCGATAACCTACGAGTCAGACGTAACTTGGCGCTACTCAGGAAACATATGGCCACGGCACTGGAAGAGAACAAGAGACTGCAAAAACAAAATGAAGAGAATCTGGAAGCGGCAATGGAAGGCTCTCCCCACGAGATAGATCCAGAGCAGTTCAAAACAGTTCCCACGGAGACGATGAAAACCATTTTGGAAAGCTATGCAGATCTCCTGGAAGCCCATGATGACTTGGAAAGAGAACGTGACACACTACAGAGCAGACTTAAGGAACAGGTTGAACAACCGAAGAGTGTCCCATCAACCTCTACCTCAGACGAAGTAAAGGCCTTAACTGAGCAGGTAGCAGAATTACAAAAGAGGTTACTGACATACGAGAGGCAGCCCTCTCTCGTAGTAGAACCAGAGCCAGAAGAGTTGGTCCCTATTGAGGTAGATGATTCGTACGAAGAACCGTATGTTCCTATGCCAATGCCAGCGGGCAACGAACCTCAGAGGGACTAGACACCTTGGAAGTGGAAGCACCCGAGTGGCTTCAGACACTGGAAAGGACAACGAACACCCACGAAGAACGGGTGGCCATTCAGATCCAATCACTAGCGAACCTAGAAGAAACTGTCATAAAGTCAGAATATTTCAGAAGCATGTCTCATCATAGATGGATCCGCACCAATAATGACCAATATGTGCCATACTGCATACTTTTGGCCGATTACAACGCCGAGATTCAACGACGATGCGGCAAGCCTCCCACATTTGCTACACAATTTGGTCCAGATGATATATCGGAAAGTGCTAAGCGTGGGTCCATCCATCAACCCACTTGGAGAATCAGGCTTTTGGAAACATATCCTGAAATGGTCCGAACCTGGAATACTATGCCGTTGTTTATTAAATATAATCCTTGTTACATTCCAGTTCTTCGACGACGCACCTGGCCTGAGTTCACTATTGCCGTCAGAGACATCAAAGCCTGCGCAAAATGGTTAAATTACGTTTATCTAGCACCTCCACGAGGATCCCCCACTGTGAACTACATGATTTCTACAATCCGTCACTGGAGTGTTCGGCTACGCAATAATCCCGATGTGATGGCCCAGATGTGTATGAAAATATTCGAATTAATGCTGATCACTTTCAGAACGTTTAAGAACATTAAGGACCCCCACTTCTCAGGAGCAGGCTTTGTGACAGGAAACCAGGATCTAGTGTACGATATGAGTACCACCCCATCAATTGAAGTAATATATGCTTGGCACGCCAGAATCAAGTACCTCCCAGCCTGCTTTAAACAGACATTTGAGGAGATGTTCATCACAGGATTCTGGGAATACCACTCCGAAATCTTTATACCCAGGCCATCACATCTCCTCCACTTATTTGCTGTGGAGAGAACTATTCATTCAGAACAATTGAGGGTGCCTCATCCGGACGTCCCCGGACCTGTGAATTGGGATGATTTGCTCACAGATCTAGCACGCGGCTTACGACTCGAAGAACACCACCTAGCCTCCGATGTCGTCCAATATAATGTTCAAAAATCCTCTAGACAAGGGTCTGTCAGGGGCGACAGACGCGAGAGTGGGGGGGGGTGTTGGCAGCAGTCAGGGAACCGAAGGAGCCACAAGACGAAGAGAGTCAGAGCGAAGGGATAGCACAAGCAGACATGGCAGTCAAAGAAGATCTGGCAAGTAGGCCACCTAAATTTTTCAGACATCAAGGAGTTGACACACAAGAAGAAAGAGCAAGTAGGGAGCTCGAAGGTATGTATGACAAATCAATAGAGAAAACCCCTACACAAATAGTGATTTTCATCACTGAAACCCTTGTAAATATCATTTCGTATTTTTTTAGCTCCATTTTGTGCAAGCGAAGGAGTCCTTGAGCTTGAGGAGCTTTAGAAGTATCTACCTACCAATTTTCATATTTTTTAGATCTCGTTTGAGCCCTCTAATAAGCCCTGGAACCTAATTTTTAACTAGGCCGGACACTAGGTCTGGACAGGGCCAAAGCTAGTCAAAAACTATAAAAGGAGCTAGAGAGTTCATTTTTGAGGGTGGATTGTAATTGAAACAAACTTGTAAGAGCTTTTTGAAAATAATCTAAGAACTCCATTGCTTCTCCCTCTTTGTCTTGCCGTGTGTGCACGTGTGTGTGTATGTGTGTGCATGTTTGTGTGCTTCTCACTCACGCATTTGTGCCGCCACTTGCTCGAGGTCTTCATACCATCCTCACGTCTTCCCGGATTGACATTAAAGGAGGTGCTACTCATCACTGAGCTACATTCGCGTATCGCGTGTTATTCTTCCTTGGAATGTTCTGCCAGTTGTTGGTGAAGTCTGTGAAGCTGTGGTAGTGTTCTGGTATCCTGACCTGTATCGTGTTGTCTTCAGTATTGAGGTCTATGTTCATACGGCAAATATTAAGTTATGGTAAGAGCCGTCCTAAGTGGCATACTGAAGCTTCAGCACTGTGTGTCCGTAACCGTTGAGTCCTTCTGTGTCTGCGGTTGAGCTTGACTATGAGCACTGTTCGAGGAAGGTGGAACTACGGATATTCTTCCTAATGTTAAGGAAATGTGTATTCGGAAAAAGGTATGAGGTAACTCTGTATCACGATACTAATCGTCTGGTACACTGTGTTCGGCGAACTTTGGAAGAGTTAGAATGACGAACCGTAAAGATTGAGAAGGTTTTACCAATTCGTGATAGAAGTCTTGAATGTTAGTATATTGTGGTGTGAAGTCATTTTGGGGAACCAAGTATAGGGCCTCTGTCTAAGAGACCCCTACCACTCCCAAGAACCCAATGATCGTTTAAACACTCTTCTGACAGTTAGAATAAGCGTTTAACATGGTGTACATTTTGCATAGTAAATTTTGATCCATCAATGAATTGCACAACCACATCTCTAATCCCCACAACATCACACTGGTAAGGGTCACCAAGTTTCACATTACCAAGAGTTCTTGCTGTGTAATTAGAGAACCATTCTCTATGTGGTGTCAGATGAAAAGAAGCACTAGAATTTAGAAGCCACATGTGGGAAAGAGAATCAGCCATAAGAGCCTTAGGGGGTACACTATTGTTGAGTGTTAACATTATAAAAAATAGCATTAATTTCTTCAATCTTCACATTCGAATCACATGGTGTACATATTTGCTTAATATGCCCATCAAGATTCTATCATTTACCTTTAGCATTCTTTAATGTGTAGCATTCTTTCTTCATGTGTCCTTTCTTATGAAATTAATGGCATTTGATGTCCCTTTTTCTTGATTTATGGCTACTCTTATTCCATTGATCATTCTTTTCCTTGTTCTTGCTCCTACCACATTGTTGATTCTTTCCTTGGTATGAATCACGAACATTATATGCATCTCCACTTTGAGTGCCAACCATAGATTTTCTACCATTATCCTCACTCAAGAGTGCTCCACACATGTTATTCTAGACCAGTTTACCACTAGGTGCACTATTGCTAATAGTTGTGCAAAACATGGCAAGGTGCAATAAATTGGACTGTTTTCATTTCATTATCCATCTCCATTTTTTGAGCCTCTGATTGAGATTAAAAATAATCAATCTCATTTAGATGAGCATCAACACTAGTTTTTTCCTTCATAGGAAGGTCATGTAACTTTCACATTAAGTATGCTTTATATAATTTTGTTTCATTTTCATATGTATTACATAACTTCTTTCAAAGCTCCTCTACACATTAATGGTCCAATACTATAAAGTATACATTGTCTGCTAGGTGCAATGGAATGGTAGACCTAGCCATTTCATCCAGCTCATCCCAATCATCTTCAGCCATGTCAACAGGCTTCTTTGAGATTCCATTTACTGACTTCCATTGCCTCCTCTGAATCATCACATCTTTAATTTGATTCATCCATAGAGCAAAGTTTGTGCCATCATATTTTTGGATCTCAAAATGTTCTTTGCCTTCCAAGTTATAGCTCCTCTTGGGAACACTGGCACTAGAACCTAATCCACCAAAAGTGCATGAGATCTTTGATGCCATGATGATAGAGAGCTAACTAGAATGATAATGGAGCTAGAAGAGTCCAAACACCACTAAAGCTCAAAAAGGATGACCAAGTGTCAAATTTTTGGGAAAAAATCAATAGAGTCTCCCTAGAAAAATGGATTAATATATAGTAATGACCAACCAAAAGGATTATGTGCACCAATAAGTGTATCAACGAGTAAATTGACCACTCTATAGTTGACAAAACCAAAAATCTAGAAAAATTTTGCTAGAGTCTCGTCTACAAAGTGAGCATATGACCAATGTCAAAATCTCATAAAACTATAAGTACTAACATGTAAATGTGCATAGTGAATCACTAACTGCATTTCATAAAATCAGTTATTCAAAAGAAGACAACTAGGCTTATCGAGCACATATGAACAACTAGCATACATCTCCTATGGCCAGGCTCGATAAGTCTTCCACCCACATCACCCAAGAGACCCCAACATTTGGGTGTCTCCTAGTTAAGAAAACCTCACCACGACCCTCTTCACCAACATCAAAAGCTTTATGCAAAAACATAACCACTATATCAATGACCACATGGACGTACATAAGCAATATCCACAAAAGCATACAATGTGCTCAATATAGGCAATAAATTGTACTAAAAGGATGAATTCATAACCAAACACTAGCCAAAAACACTTGCAAGTGTCTGTCAACTTTATTCTTTAGGCTCAAAAACCTGCATAAACTTGTGGTGGCTACTCCCACTACAATTGAAAATATTTCAAGAAACCTCTAGATATACTAGTGTGGCTAAAAACATAGCCGCAAAGCTAAATATTTGTTGTCAAAAAAGTACAAAGAACACTCTTCTTGATGTTCTTGAACCTTTGTAAAGAGAACTATGCATGAAAGTACTCCAAAATGGCTCCAAGAATCACCCTAGAAATACTTCAGAATAGGCTTTGAAAGCAAAGAATGAAGATTTGAGGGCCCACAACATGTTCAAGCTAATCTAAGCCTTAGTCTTTTGCCTTCCTCTAGCACCACAAGAGTGTAGCTTAGTGGCAAGAGAGTGTCAGTTAAGCGAGCTCCAAGGGGAACAAACTGGAATGGGTGACCTCCTGAGAACTATCAGGAACATTTGTCTTCCTTCATCATTGAGGTCTTCCTTCGCACCTAGCCAATGGCACTAATGGTGATTTCGGTGACTTGGATGACAAGGTATGCCAAGGTCTATGCCTTGGTCAAACTTATAGTATGTGATTGACTAGGCCACTATATGTTTTATGAAAGAATATGTGCAAAAGTGTCTGATGGCCATTTGACCTTTCACATGGATATTAACGATAATAGTGGGAAGATCATTCCAAGGAAAATGAGTACATTATGCATGTTGCACATCAAGCTTTATTAGCTAGTCATAAGGGCAAAGGTAAAAGGAGCTCATCTACTCATAAGATGAAATCAGGAAATGATGATTTCATAAAGAGTTGTCCAAAACTAGCTGCAAAAGAGGCAAAGAAGAAAAAGGTTGGAATGGTTGTTACAAAGGCCTCTACGCCTAAAACAAAGTCTATTGATCTTGTTTAGAATGAAGAATGGGCATTTACTACTATATGGAGCTATGACCCACCTTCTCATGAGCAGTGTATGTCTACAATAGACTCAAATGTTGTATTTTAATAGTGGGGCAACCAAACATATTACCTCACAACATAGTTTCTTTAGTTTACTTGAGTCTACCCCTAGAAAGAACACTCTCACATGTGCTAATAACTCTTATCCTAAAATGGGGGTCGATAAGATCATTGTGAGTACTACTTATGGTAGTTCTTTCACATTGTCAGATGCTTTGTATGTGCTAGGGATCAAGAAAAATCTGTTGTCAGTTTCAACATTAGCCAAGATTGGCTTGGTTGTCAAATTTTCTGATAATAGATGTATAGGTCATGATCTCGCAAATGACAATGTTATTATTGCTTCTTGTATTTTTATGTCATGGGTAGTATAAGCTCATAAGACTATGCAAAGTTTGTGAATGATTCGACATGTGTAGTTCAAGATTATCAAGCTATTTTAGATGTAGAGCTAGCTTTGGCATGCACACTTTGGTCATCTGAATTGCGTTAGTTTGCTACACCTCCAAAAAAATGAAATGGTGTCCTCTTTGCCCAAACTTGAGGCACCTTGTAAACATGTTTGTGACGGCTATATTTAGGGAAAAATTTAGCATTCATCCTTCCCAAAAGATGGTTTAATTCTAGCTACTCAGAATTTGGAGCTTGTTCATGGTCATGTATGTGGTCTTATGCCAACACCTTCTTTTGGGAACTACCTTTACTTAATGACTTTTATTGATGATTTTTCTAGGCATGCATGGGTTTATCCATTGAAAACAAATTCAGAAGTGTTTATGTGCTTCAAATAGTTTTGGGTGATAGCTGCAAATCTATTAGCATGTAAAATGGGCACCGTCTCTTTTGATCAAGGGGGAATACATGTCTTCTAATTTTAATGCATTTTGGGTTAATCATGGGATAAAACATCACTCTCTAGTATTTTACACACCTCAATAAAGCGGAGTTGTTGAAAGAAAGAACATGTCTCTCATGGAGATGGCAAGGTGTATGGTCAAAAGTCACGCTTTACCAGATAGCTTCTAGCTTGAGGCTATTATGTGTGTAGCATATGCACTTAATAGGTCTCCCACCAAAGCACTACAGTATATTACTCCATATGAGGCTTGATATGTTCACAACCCATTCATTGCTCATCTGCATGTCTTTGGTTGTTTGGCATATGCATTAGTGCCTGAAAAACAACACAAATTAGATGATAAAGCACTCAAATGTATTTTTGTTGGGTACAATTCTAAAATCAAAGGCCATCCTCTATATCATGCACAAACTAAACACATTTTGGTTAGCCATGATGTTGTTTTTGTGGAAGATGCAATTTAACCATTAATTTCATGTACTAAAGAGACTTTAGTTAGCTCTAGAGATATGTATAACACTTTATTGCCTCTTTTTACATGTGGATAGTCAATTTTTCATCCAAATGAGTCAATTTCTCAACCCTCATAGATTCCACAAGATGATGTAGATCATTCCATTTTCTAATACAGATTTACATGGTGCAATTGTTGATGAGAGGGTTGATATAGAGGACACAAAAACTATGCTTAAATGGTTGGTGCAAACTTTGAGAAATAGCAAATTAGATGCACCTTTTTCATATCGTATTTATTCAGGCTTGCATACTACTTAATTTGCATTAGATTGCTATGAAATGGCTGCCTCTAGTCTTTGTGATGAGAATGAACCTATTTGTTTTGATGAAGCAAAAAATCCAAAAACCTGGATGGCTATTATGCAATCTACATATGATGACCGTATTATGAAGAATGGTACCTAGTCTTCATTTCATTTTTGTCCAGGCAAAAATGCCATTTGCAGTAAACGGGTATACAAGCTAAAACACAAGCCCGATGGAGCAGTTGATAGGTATAAGGCTAGGCTTGTTGCAAAAGGTTATGTTGGAGAGAGAGGCATTGATTTTGATGATCCCTTTGCACCTGCATGTGCATTGATTTTGATGATATGTTTGCACCCACATGCCAAATGACCACCATTTTTAGCATCTCCACACCTACAACTCATCATGATTGGAATTTACATCAGTTGGACATTAAAACTGCATTTTTGAATGGTGACTTACATGAGAAAGTGTATGTATTTCAGCCCCACAGTTTTGTGTAGAAAGGGAATCAAAACAAAGTGTGTAGGTTGAAAAAGGCATTATATTGTTTGAAGCAAGCATCACGTGCTTGGTATGAAAAGATACATACCTATTTGATTTTACATGGTTTTGAGAACAGTCCAAGTAAGAGCACCTTATATGTCATGTGTGCAAATGATGTACTTCTGATCATTCTTGTGTATGTTGATGATATGCTGGTCACTGGTCCTAATGAGAAGCATATTGCTGAATTTAAGGCTGATTTTCATGCCTCTTTAGAGATGTCATATTTGGGGTATTTTCATCATTATTGGGGCATTCAATTTATACAAGTTGATGGGGGAATACTTTGTGTCAAAAAAATATATTGACACATTATTGCAGCATCGTGGCATTGAAGATTGTAAACCTATTGTCATTCCTATGGAAACAGGTTTACAGTTGTCTTCATGATGTTGGAGATGCATTTGATGTTGTCCTCTATCAACAAGCTATTGGATGCTTTATTTACTTATGAATAACTTGGGCTCATATTGTGTTTGTTTCCTCACAAATGAGCAGGTTTATGCACTACCAAGTATCAAGCATTAGAAGGTGGTTAAGTGCATCTTTTGCTATTTGAGTGGTATCTGGCTACTTGGATCGTTTGATCCCAAGGGGGGATCACTATCTTGAGATTTACATGTTTTTTTTACTGTAACTTTGTTGGTTGATATGACACTCATGTGTCCACTAGTGTTTTTTACTTCATGCTTGGTAGCTCATGCATATCTCCACTAAGAAAGAATCAGCCTATTGTGGCCACTTCTAGTTGTGAGGCTGAGTATAGAACAACTTTCAAAATGAATGTTGAATGTGTATTCCTTAGACGCCTTTTGGCTGATTTGGGTTTTGACTAGTCTTCTTCCACCACCATCTTCACTAACAGTAAGAGTGCAATATTGGCAATTGTGAGGAACATTGTGCTCCATGCTTGCACAAAGCACATTGACATGAGCTATAATTATGTCAGGGAGAGGTTTTGTGCTAGAGAGATCAGTTTGGCATATGTGCCCACATAGGACTATGTTGTAGAACTTTTCACAAAGGCTCTACCTAAGGAGAAGTTTGAAGCTTTTTGAAAGTCTTTGAGCTTACTTCCTTTTGTGGATTGATCTCTTTGCACATAGCTTGGCACTTCCTTATACATTAGTGCCAATTCCTTGTTCATTCCATCACTCTGAAGGAGTATTTGTTGATATAATTTGGTAGTGATGTGTGTGAACACACTTAGGACCACTAGGGAACTTTCTCCCCTCTTTAGGAGGTTTTCTTCCTCTAGCTTCTATGTATGCATATAACCTAATGGGTTTCTTACTCTTGTACATTCATATTTCGTAATTCATTCAGTGTTGTCTTGTGTTCCAAACTTCTTCGTCTTCCTTGTGTTCTTTGGGTGCTTCCATAGACCCCAAAATCCAACATTAGTAAGTTGAGGACAATCCTTATATAGATGAGCTCCTCCACAATCATTATAGAAGTAATTATTCACTGATATGGGTGGTAATTGGGGAACTTGAGCATGTGGACATTCTCTAACAAAATGAACATCATTACACCTTAGGCAAGGATCTCTTGAAGAAGTAGGTTTGGATTGAGGTCTAGCCATATTTTTAGGACCTAGGACATTTCATGTAATAAAATTGGCTATACTTTAACTTGTTATACCCATAAGGTTGACTGTATGAGTCATCATATCCACTTGAATAATCTAGACACCTTGAATAACTAGCAAATGGGACCATACTATTGAGAGTATGCCTCTTGTTAACTCTTTCTATGGCACTTTATTGCCCCATAATTTCTCTAATTATAGGATCGAATGGCATGACCATCAACTCAATCGGCTCTTGGGCTTGTCTATACTTCATTGGGATTACATGTTGAGAAGTAGTTATATGATAACTCAACACAGGTCTAGTTGGGTATAGGGGATACGCAGTGTTTCTCAGGGAAGATATGATATATGAGACCTAACTGAGTATGATTATCAATCGGATATCGATATTGTTGTTGAGCATTGGAGCTTGGCACCTAATAATTTCCCATATTTTTTCTATTTTGGAATTTATATGGCTATGTATGGTACTATTTGATTGGTTTTTAGTTGTAAAAATGCTTGACAATTGAGTGATTGGCTCACTTGTGCTCAATTTCACATTGCAGTTGTGGTTGTGTTCGAGGAGGTGGTCTTCTACTAGACACATGTGTTGGATGATCTGCTCCATATTTCAAGAACTTTCTAGTTGGATACCTAGTGGCTTCTAGGTTCCGCTTCGTGGCAACACCCTCTGCTATTTCATCAGTCATTGAGGAACTTGAATTTATGCTTTAGAGTAGACCTTGTGACTTGTGATAAGACTTAAGTAGAATTGAAAATTAATATTCCACATGGATGCACTTTTGAATGCAATCCTCCAAATTGCTTGGATTCATCAAGTAGGCGGATGTTCTCAACTGAGCACTCTTCAGGGAGGTGCTACCCATCACTGAGCTACACCCCGGCAACGGCGCCAAAATTTGGTGTAGCTCAGTGATGAGTAGCACCTCCTTTAATGTCAATCCAGGAAGACGTGAGGATGGTATGAAGACCTCGAGCAAGTGGCGGCACAAATGCGTGAGTGAGAAGCACACAAACATGCACACACATACACACATACGCGCACACACGGCAAGACAAAGAGTGAGAAGCAATGGAGTTCTTAGATTACTTTCAAAAAGCTCTTACAAGTTCGTTTCAATTACAATCTAACCTCAAAAATGAGCTCTCTAGCTCCTTTTATAGTTTTTGACTAGCTTTGGCCCTGTCCAGACCTAGTGTCCGGCCTAGTTAAAAATTAGGTTCCAGGGCTTATTTGAGGGCTCAAATGAGATCTAAAAAATACGAAAATTGGTAAGCAACTACTTCTAAGGCTCCTCAAGCTCGAGGGCTCGTCGGCTTGCACAAAATGGAGCCACAAAAAGGTGAACATGGTATTTACAGGGGTTGTTAGTGATGAGAATCACTTTTAATTGGTGTAAGGGTTTTGAAAAATTAAAGGTTGCCTTAGTGCTAGATCTGCGTGAATGCTCGTACTTGCTTCTTCATGAAGAAAATTATTGGCCTACTTGCCAGATCTTCTTTGACTGCCATGTCTGCATGTGCTGTCCCTTCGCTCTGACTCTCTTCGTCTTGTGGCTCCTTCGGTTCCCTGACTGCTGCCAACACCCCCCCCACTCTCGTGTCTGTCGCCCCTGACAGACCCTTGTCTAGAGGATTTTTGAACATAATATTGGACGACATCGGAGGCTTGGTGGTGTTCTTCGAGTCGTAAGCCGCGTGCTAGATCTGTGAGCAAATCATCCCAATTCACAGGTCCGGGAACATTCGGATGAGGCACCCTCAATTGTTCTGAATGAATAGTTCTCTCCACAGCAAATAATTGGAGGAGATGTGATGGCCTGGGTATAAAGATTTTGGAGTGGTATTCCCAGAATCCTGTGATGAACATCTCCTCAAATGTCTGTTTAAAGCAGGCTGGGAGGTACTTGATTCTGGCGTGCCAAGCATATATTACTTCAATTGATGGGGTGGTACTCATATCGTACACTAGATCCTGGTTTCCTGTCACAAAGCCTGCTCCTGAGAAGTGGGGGTCCTTAATGTTCTTAAACGTCCTGAAAGTGATCAGCATTAATTCGAATATTTTCATACACATCTGGGCCATCACATCGGGATTATTGCGTAGCCGAATACTCCAGTGATGGATTGTAGAAATTATGTAGTTCACCGTGGGGGGTCCTCGTGGAGGTGCTAGATAAACGTAATTTAACCATTTTGCGCAGGCTTTGATGTCTCTGACGGCAATAGTGAATTCAGGCCAAGTGCGTCGTCGAAGAACTGGAATGTAACAAGGATTATATTTAATAAACAACGGCATATTATTCCAGGTTCGGACCATTTCAGGATATGTTTCCAAAAGCCTGATTCTCCAGGTGGGTTGATGGATGGACCCACGCTTAGCACTTTTTGGTATATCATCTGGACCGAATTGTGTAGCAAATGTGGGAGGCTTGCCGCATCATCGTTGAATCTCGGTGTTGTAATCGGCCAAAAGTATGCAGTATGGCACATATTGGTCATTATTGGTGCCGATCCATCTATGATGAGACATGCTTCTGAAATATTCTGACTTTATGACAGTTTCTTCTAGGTTAGCTAGTGATTGGATCTGAATGGCCACCCGTTCTTCGTGGGTGTTCGCTGTCCTTTCCAGTGTCTGAAGCCACTCGGGTGCTTCCACTTCCAAGGTGTCTAGTCTCTCTGAGGTTCGTTGCCCGCCTGGCATTGGCATAGGAACATACAGTTCTTCGTACGAATCATCTACCTCAATAGGGACCAACTCTTCTGGCTTTGGTTCTACTACTGGAGAGGGCTGCCTCTCGTATGTCAGTAACCTCTTTTGTAATTCTGCTACCTGCTCAGTTAAGGCCTTTACTTCGTCTGAGGTAGAGGTTGATGGGACACTCTTCGGTTGTTCTTCTTGTTCCTTAAGTCTGCTCTGTCGTGTGTCACGTTCTCTTTCCAAGTCATCATGGGCTTCCAGAAGATCTGCATAGCTTTCCAAAATGGTTTTCATCGTCTCCGTGGGAACTGCTTTGAACTGCTCTGGATCTATCTCGTGGGGAGAGCCTTCCATTGCCGCTTCCAGATTCTCTTCATTTTGTTTTTGTAGTCTCTTGTTCTCTTCCAGTGCTGTGGCCATATGTTTCCTGAGTAGCGCCAAGTTACGTCTGACTCGTAGGTTATCGGCCTGGTATACTTCGAGCAAGGCTTCTAATTGTTTGACGCCTGATTCTTTCGATGGTTGGGGTGCCTCTAGTAGTGTTTGGTGAGCCTGCTCAAGCGTTGTATAACGTTGATTTACATCTGCATTTTCTTCTTCAAGAATTTTAAATTGCCTTTGTAAGTTCTGGTGATTTGTTGTCAGTTGTTGATACCGGCCGTCCAGAGCTCTGTACTCATTCTGAAGCTGATATACACATTGATTTAATGCTAGAAATATACTATTTACATTAAATGATGCAGGGAGGGGTGAAGATGCAGGGGGAATGGGGGCGGGAAAGGGAGTTGTGAATGATGTGGATGCAAGTGGAGATGTGGGTGGAGGGGGCATGGGAGATGGAGGTGGCATGGGGGGAGGGAGCGGTGCAGTGGCAGGAGATGTTTCCATAGTGTCAAATGTTTGAGTGACCGTGTAGATGGGGATCGTGGGTGGGGTGGATGTGACGTTAGTGAAGAGAGTGGTGAAAGTGGGCGTGGTGACTCCCCCGAATTGGATTCCCGGAGAGAGTGGAATTCCCATGACGATTGTGGTGGTAGTGGACGTGGTGGTGATAGTGTCATGTGGTGGAGTGAGTTGTGTAGTGAGAGGTGGGGAGGGTGATGACAGTGGTGCTTCCTGATGTTCGTCTGCTTGCATTGTCTCTCCTGATGCTGATACATTGACATGAATTTGTTTTCCAGACCTCATGGGACGGGCGGGAACTCTTTTCTCGAATCGGTGGATGTAGGCCATTGCCTCATGAATAGCCTCATCCAATCCTACTGCATCGGCGTGTAGGTTTATGGACTCGATGAACATGTCATCCACGCCTTCCTCAGCCAGCAATTGGTTCATGAGTTTCTTGCCCGCTTCTAGTGACATTTTATGTTGTTCTTGAACTAGCTGCATGGTTCGATACAGTCTTTTTATTTGTGCCGAATACGCAGGGGCACTTGCCAACTCTGAAAATTCATCATACTCTTGTTCTTCGTAGGCTTCTTCCTCTTGTTGAGTCTCTTGTTCATCTACGTCGACTTCTACCACTTCTGGTCGGGTGGGGGCTGATGTTGTTGATGGGGTTGTGGTTCCTGAGCTCGCTCTATTTCCGTCTCGAGATTAGAGTCGTAGATTAGTCTAGCCACTTCTTCATCAATGAGATCATTGAGAGTAAAGCCCTGTGGAAATTCCAAATCTGATGGGACGGGTGGAAACACCAGGTTGGGTCCCTCTGTACTTGGTCTTGGTAGCCAAATGGTGAATGGCCTAATGCGTCGTGTCTGGGGAGGGGTAATTTCTGGTGTAGTGGTGGCTCCCCTTGGTTGAGCGTAGGGTAATTGGACTCCCCCTCTCATCTTCTTTGATGGGGGACCTGCCGCTGATAGCCTTCTCTGGAATTCCTGGGCCCGGGGCCATACGAGTGCCCGCTGAATAGGCACGTCATAGGCAAGACATCGGTAGATTATCTTGGTTAGAGCACAACATCCGTGAAGCACATTTTTCTGCTTCTTGTTCCACCGTTGATGGGCTAGGTGAATCTGATCTATGATCCAATGTGGTACGTTGATGGGGAGGCTTTCTGTCTCTGCCAGATACAAGCTAAACCATATTTTCTTTGGGGGCATGGTGAATCTTTCCTGGGTGGGGAAAGCAAAATGCTGCATGACGGTCCGTAGGTGCAGAGCGATGGTCGGTGTCATTGCTACTATATCCTTCAGCTTATTGAGATCTTTATGTTTCATTCTGCCTGGAACCATTGTTTCCTTTTCAGTGGGGATGTGCATACCATACATGCCCAATGCTTCTCGTACCAGATTGAGGGTCAGCTTGAATCTTTTAAGTTCATGGCCCGGCAACAGTGAGGGTAACACAAAGGTGCTGTCGCCTCCCTTGGCCCTGCTCGGAGTGATAGTACTGATAAGATAAGAACAACGCAAGAAATCCGGCTTTGGTAAGTGGGCCCTGAAATAACTGTCCAAGCCAGCTTTGGTCCATACTGAACGCATGACTTCGGCATTCTGATAGCTCTCAAACTCGCGCGTGAAAAAATGGTAGCGTCCCCATTTACCATTAAACTCCAATTCAGCTTCCCAAAAATAGGTTCCATCACCCAATGGTCCTGCAACATCACTGAACCAATGAGCGTGTTTGCCCACCTGAGAGGTGTGTCCCTGAGGAGGATCCTGAATTGGGAGCACATGCACAGCTTGAAGTTCTTGCGGTCTTTCGGTGAGATGTGGTTCGAGGAGGAGTGTTTCTATATCCACAATCTGTGCACTGGATCCGGCTTGAGAACTGGCACCTCCGGCTTCTGCCATGGCTCTGTTTGCTTGTTGGTTCTGTGAGAATATAGAACCAGGTGTTAACATTGTAATGGACAGAATAAACCCGTTGTTGTCCCTGTTACAACATTAACATGAGGTAGATGATGAGTAAGTGGTTAGTAAGTGCACGATGACAGTGTGTGTAGTTAATGCCTGGATAGTCCTAGGAGCTAGATGGAAAGATGCACTGTCTGACTAATGCAGTTAGTAAGTGGAGATGAATTCACAGATTGGGGTCGGGGGGTTTTTTTTACAAGTCTTAGGTTGCCAAACACCATGAATGGCTTTTGGTCTTGGTTTTGTGGAGATTCGGGAGGGTTGCATGAGTAATTCTACTGGGAGTTGTTGTGTCATTGGGACCCATTTACGAGTGAGTCTGTGCGTGCTTCTAGGCGACAGTGTGTTCGAGTGTATCAGACAAGAGTGGGTGGCGGCTGCTTGAGCGAGTGAACTATGTCGTGTAAGATGTGAATTGTGTAGGACTAGTTGAGCCTGCAAGCAAGCCTTGGGCACCCAAATTTGTCTTGATTGTGGGTCAGCCTTCATCGACTTCTTGGGTACCCAAATGGATTTCACTTTCTCAACACAGGTTTTAGGAGTCCTCTTAATAGCATCAAGTCGTTGATTACTAATAGGAAGTTGAGACCGTTGTTGCAGCTTAGTTACGGCCGGCAGCTCGTCTTTCCGCACCCACATTTGTTTCATCGGCTGAGTTGTTCTGCTTCGCGCGTCCTTTTGGTCTCTCGCCTGGAGAATCTTCAGTGATTGATTTGCCCTTAGTTGTTGCCTCCTTCTGGCCTTTGGAAAAGAAGGGAGTTCCATTGTGGTTCTGACTCCTTTTTTGAGATCTTCATTCTTCTGCATCACATAGCCTTGGACAAGAACAGCATGGTCAACTTCATGTGTACCCCTTGAGGGACCAGGAGTCCGTGTCTTTTCTAGTTCCTTGAGTGCTCCATTATTTAACTCAATTGTAATTCTAGTCTGATTCACCCATACCTGAAGAAGTCCACTTCTTAGGTTTAAGTTGACTGCTTGGTCATAGATCCAGTCTTGACCCAAGACAAGGGGTTCCGTGAGGTCCTCGTCTTGACATACTAGTACTTTAACTGTCATTGCCTCATCATGAATATAGAGGGGAAGTTCCACCTCGCCCATGCAAGGGGTTTCCACGCCTCCCAATCCTATGAGATATGCTTCCACAGGATTGATAGTTAATTGCAACTCTAGACAGTAAGACAATTTAACAGCACTAGTGGCTGCACCTGAGTCAATCAAGGCTCTTACAGTCCTTGCACTCTTTCCTTGTCCTATATCTAAGGTTATGAAAGGACGTCGATCAGTTATCCTATGTGAGCTAACACCTGAAACTTCACACATAGCCACGTCATATCCTTGATCTGCATATGCATCTTGCCTAGGGTGCTCTCTACCTTGTCTTCTTAATTTCATTCTCCGGATGCGCTCTAGGGCTTCTGCTTGAGCTTCTTCTCGAATTCGCTTTTCTTCCTCTTTGCGTTTCTTAGCAGTGTTGAGTCGACTTAGCATTTCCTCCGTGAGGGGTTCCTGATACAACTTGACTCTGCATCCGCTAATATAGTTTGGGAGAACATCACCCTCTAAAGTGGCTAGTTGTACTGCTCCACTCGTGGAGATCCTATTGATGATCATAGGTCCGTAGCCTCTCTTTTCTAGCTTCCTTGCATGTTGCTTCAATGTGTAGACTAAAACTAAGTCGCCTGCCTTTAAACCTTTATCCTTAATGTGGGCATCAAAGTATGCCTTCTGTCGTTTCTTTGCTGCATATATCCCTGTAGCTGCTCTCAGTCTTGTTTCTCCTAATCGTTCAAGGTCAAAAAGTCTAGAGGAGAGTTCATGACCCGTCCATTCATGCTCTTGTGCCACTTTCAATGTAGGTATCAAAAAGTCTAAAGGTAGCACAGCATTTTGACCAAACACCATTTGAAAGGGAGTGGCTTGGAGTACCGTTTTGTACGCAACTCGGTATGCCCAAACAGCGTGGTGTAGCTGTTTGTCCCAATCAGAGCGTTTGTTGTTCACTAATTTCGTCAATACACTGCATAAGATCTTGTTGGTGCTCTCAGCCTGGCCATTTGCTTGAGGGTGATAGGGGGCAGACTTCTTATGTACTACCAAGAATTCTTGGAGCAGATTTTCAATAACTTCATTTAAGAAATGAGTACCTCTATCACTAACTAGCTCTATAGGTAGCCCGTATCTAGTGAATACATTTTCAAACAAAAATTTAGCAGTTGTTTGAGCATGCATTTCTTTGATTCCTGTGAGCTCTAAGTATCTCAGGTTCTACTCTATTTGTTTCCGTCCTCGTTCTTTCTCTGCCCACTGGGTTGGCAAAGCTTACTTCCGGCCTTTCTCTATGTCTGTCTCTTTGAGTTCCATGAGCTTGGGATGTTCCAGCTCCAGGGTGACCATAGGATACATTCGATCTTGGTTGGGGGAAAACGAATTCACCCTTCCAAGTGTAAGCATGCCTATCATTTTCCGTAACCACAAAGATCCTCTCCGAAGCGTGATCTAAGTAGGTCACTCTGCCTGGGCTATCAGGATCCTTAAACTCATAGATCATGATTGTTCCTATATCAGTTGGCTGATCAGATTTATACCTCCAAAAGGCTTCGTCAGTTTCTCGATTGAGGAGCAAATCTATGCTCTTATTATCCTGAGGAATCCACTCTGGTGTGATGATCCTAGTGAGAACCGATTTGCCTCGAGGGGTTCTAGGTTCTGTACCCATGTTTCCTTGCTCTAGGTCCCCTAAGTCCGCTTCTGAGATCACATTCCCAAATTCGTCCGTCCTATCTGGGTGACTGGTGACTACGTATATGGTTCCTTCTTTGTCCAAGTATGCTCCGTTTTCAAACTTGACAGCTGGCCACTCTAGTCCAATGGATTGATCAGGATTCTTAATCTGTACCACAGATCTTCCTAGGCCGTCCTCATAGATGCTGGCACCTAATCGGTTGGTCCTAAGGTATTCCAACTGCGTTTTGTAAGGGCCTTCTATCCTGTGCAAGTATGGCACTCCTGAACTTCCTGTAGGTCTGTCCATGCCTTGAGACATCTCTGATTCACTGGTATCAGAGCTAGGGTAATGCGAGTGGTGACTCAACTGCTGGGCCCAAGACCTTGCAGTATGATTGACACTAGCCTCTGAAGACCTAAGGCTTTGTCTCTCTCTTACTAGGTGTCGTCCTGATCTAAGGTTCATATGCCTAACTGATTAATCCAATTTGTCCCAGGTACAACCACGTTTCTGAGTCCTTTGTATCAATTACTTAATTCCCTTTTTATGTTGATTATCGTGTTTATACTCTTGTCTAATATCACGTCATTAGGAATACTTGAGTTTAATTTTGCACTTTAGTTTGGTCGTTTCACGTTAGGTTCTTTTCCTTTAAGGTTGTCGTTCACACACACACAGGTTATCTCTTGACTTGCACTTGATTTCTTAGATAGTCTTTGATTTATCTCATGCCTATCGTTGCCTGGAATTACTTCTAACACTACCCGCACTTAGCCTAAACTAAGAATTGACAGAGGGTGTTGCGGGTTTTCCAACCTTGAGTTCCTTTCCTTGTGTTGTTGCCCTGGTGTGCCCAGGACGCGTGTTCCTAAGCCTGCACTTACTCTAGCCTTGCGTACCCTTCGCTGCTCTCAAAGGACCTGTAAAAGGCCCACCGTTAGCTCAAGACTTAAATTCAAAAGACAGAACCAAGCACTTTCATTCATGTAACACTTCACCAATTTGCACTATGATTTTTTGGACACAACTCTAGAGATCCCTGAACTTTGTTCCCCTTGGGTATGGTCAACTTCAAAATACCCTATCTAATATTCCTGATCTTAATTTAACCGTAACCAGTCGATGTTTTTGTTGTACTCCCTGCGAGCTTTCCAACAAAACAAAAATCACGGCAAACGGATTTCGTATGAGAAAGTTACGCCAGTTCAGGGTTTTGGGGCTAACACAGGATTAAACTAGGTTAACAGGCAAATAGAAATTCTCGGGTTACTTGGGTCATGCCCTCGTAATGCAATACTACCCCCTAGTGTTTGTCCCACACTTGGCCAAAATTTAGACCATTATTTTTTCCTTAAAAATTTGACCTAATTTGCCCTTCTAACGTGTTCGCAAAGTCTGTCGGTCGCGATTGACAGGTCAGTCGCGATCGATGTGTCGATCACGATTGACAGGTCCGTCATGGCTGTCAGTCGCGATTGACTGGTCAGTCGCGATTGACAGGGGTCTCGAAAAGTCAATCAGTCGTGGTCAAAGGGTCGTTGACTTTGTCGATCGCGATTGATGGGTCGATCGCGATTGACAAGTCGGTCGCGAGGGTCTGTCCGTCGTGGTCAAACAATCGTTGACTGTGTCGGTCGCGATTGTCAGAGCCGTCGTGGGCTGTCAGTCGCGATTGATGAGTCGATCGCGATTGATGGCTCGATCGCGATTGACACGTGTCACGCGTATGGTCCGTCGGTCATGGTCAATCGGTCGTTGACTCTGTCAGTCGCGATTGACAGAGCCGTCGTGGGCTGTCAGTCGCGATTGATGAGTCGATCGCGATTGACAGGTCTGTCCGTCGTGGTTTGTCGATTGCGATTGACAGAGCGATCGCGATTGACAGAAATCTGATGAATTTCAAAAAACTAAACACATTTTTGGGAAGCTCTAGGCCTGTAGATCATGGTTTTGCACTTTGTTTGGCAATTTGAGCATTTTTTCTGTCGGTCGCGATTGACAGAGGTCGGCGACACACAGACAGTTACTTCGAATTCCATACCTGCGCAGAGTGCTGGGGACGATGATGCGGCCTGTACCTGCAATACAGCTCAAAAAACCTGCAAAAACAGCACACACAATTTCGCTCTCTCGCTCTCTCTCACAAGTGAAATGAGGGAAATGAGGTGGAGAAGGTGATATGATCAAAAAACTAAAATTTCCGCGATGATGGAAATGGAGGTGGGAGACGGTGATGATGATGATGGTGATGATGGTGGTAAGGTAAGAAAGAGAAAAATAGGAAAAGTAAAGAAAATACCTACAACGCCAACGTCTCCAATCTACGTCTTACCATCACACGCTCGTCCTCAAAGCTCGATCCCCGGCAACGGCGCCAAAATTTGGTGTAGCTCAGTGATGAGTAGCACCTCCTTTAATGTCAATCCGGGAAGACGTGAGGATGGTATGAAGACCTCGAGCAAGTGGCGGCACAAATGCGTGAGTGAGAAGCACACAAACATGCACACACATACACACACACGCGCACACACGGCAAGACAAAGAGTGAGAAGCAATGGAGTTCTTAGATTACTTTCAAAAAGCTCTTACAAGTTCGTTTCAATTACAATCTAACCTCAAAAATGAGCTCTCTAGCTCCTTTTATAGTTTTTGACTAGCTTTGGCCCTGTCCAGACCTAGTGTCCAGCCTAGTTAAAAATTAGGTTCCAGGGCTTATTTGAGGGCTCAAATGAGATCTAAAAAATACGAAAATTGGTAAGCAACTACTTCTAAGGCTCCTCAAGCTCGAGGGCTCCTCGGCTTGCACAAAATGGAGCCACAAAAAGGTGAACATGGTATTTACAGGGGTTGTTAGTGATGAGAATCACTTTTAATTGGTGTAAGGGTTTTGAAAAATTAAAGGTTGCCTTAGTGCTAGATCTGCGTGAATGCTCGTACTTGCTTCTTCATGAAGAAAATTATTGGCCTACTTGCCAGATCTTCTTTGACTGCCATGTCTGCTTGTGCTGTCCCTTCGCTCTGACTCTCTTCGTCTTGTGGCTCCTTCGGTTCCCTGACTGCTGCCAACAATGTGCAATCAATTATTTCTCTTCTGGAAGGCACATCGTGTTAAATATTGCTTGGAGCAATGAGTAGCTAATTCTAAGTCCTCAGTGGGTTCTTTTTTGAAGCTTGTTATCATTGTTGAGGTGTCATGTCTTACTCTTTTCTTAACCAATTCAACTATCAATTCCTTGAGGATTTGATCTATATTTTGAAAATTTTGTACACATTATGGTTAGAACCATGCTAGGGTGTTTCTTTTCAAGGTAATCCCAAAGGCTTCGTATTGTGTGGAAAATTCACAAGATGGACATTTTCTATAATGCATTATTCTAGCATGATAAAATTTTCTTGAGGAAGAAACAAAAAACTATGTGTTAATAGCTAACCAATTATATTAATGAGGAAGGGATAATTTCTTATGATATTGTATCCATAAGAGTAAGTATTTAGTTTATCCTTGAGATGGCCGATGTATAAGCCTCAAGATCACATTCCTCCATTGAAATAACTACAAAATATATCCACTTTTCATACTTATGGTGACCAAATCTCCACATGGATGCAATAAACTTCATAGAACATTGCAACATTCAACCCCAAAATTCCATGTGTGCACCATCAATATGATTGAAGGTGGACTTTTGTATGTTATAATGTCTGTTCATGCCATGCTTGGATTGGATTTCTCAACAAGAATCATGATGCTTATTAATATTGGTGCATCTAAAAGTGTCATTATTTTAGAGTTAGTGTGGTTATTCATGAACAATTAATCCAAATTGACACATGCATTCTTTGAGTACATGGAAAAGGGTTAGTGTGCATAGGAGTAATGAAAATTATTTTGAATGTGGAAGGATGAGTGTCCTATGAGTATTTTTGTTATTAATAGGAAATAGAAGAACAAATCATCCTAAGAAGAGATTGGTTATTTGAGCATTCAATAATTTAAGACTTTACACAAAGCTTTGTGATTGGGCAAAAGGAATATATGTGTGGTGTATTCTCATTTTATGATCCTTGATGTTTTCCATATTCATATGCATGTTTGCTTTATCCTCTAGTACAACACTCTTCTGTGAATGAGAAAGTTACCATAAAAGATGATGAGAAAAGTGAGAGTGAAATTCAGGACCAAACTCAACCAACCACAGAAAGGTTAGGTTAGTGTTAGAAGAATTGGCTTCATTTCAAAGCAATGACAATTGACGTTCACCAACACAATCAATAGGAACTCTATCTCTTCCACATCAAATCAAAGTAATACCAAAGAGAACCAATAATCAAAGAGTCCATGTGTCAACAAAAAGGCTTTAGGATATTGACAAGTATGGTCCCCAAGACTTTTTTGGTAGCTCAACAAGGAAATCCATAGGTATGGGTTGCAAATAGATGTTTACAAGATCATACCCAGTAATCTACTTTGAGAGGAAATATTCCTCAAAAAATCCCCAAAAAAGGCATGAATAAGGAAAATAAAAGATGTCAAGTTTCAGCCACCATACTTTATCCACAGTAAGAAGGAAATTAAGACTGCCAATCATGAAGATTAAGTGGTTGTGGATCCATAAAGCATCATTTCTCACTAAAGAAAAACCAAAGAAAAAGCCACAATGGATACCCAAAGTATCACCAAACGAAAAGGAAGCAAACATCAACTTATAAACAAAGAGTGAACCAATAGAAAAATGGATTGTTATGAAGAAAGAAGACTTCCTACCACTTGACCCACCAATGATCGAGTCACTTTAGGTTCCATTTGATGCATCAATACAAGATTTACTCTTATTAACAAAGATTGACACAACATGGATGTACATTGCTATACTTAGATGTGTGTTAACCTTCATCTATTGATAAGGACTTAAGTGCATGCATTCAAAGGATCCAAAGGGAAAGGTCAATAGTGTTTTCTCTAAGAAGATAAGTTCAATGTACCCAAGTGCTCTTTCATGAGTATGGAGTCACTTGCAAAATGTGATCAACTTGACACAAATTTTGGCCATTTTTGAAGTATTCATAAAGCACATCTTGATACACATTAAAAGTGTGTCATGCAATTCAAAAAGGATTTCTAAAGTTCAACTATCATTTCCTCAAAAAATTGCAATACCAACTTGAGTCTCATAGAATGCAAAAAGCAAGTAGAGCTCTGAGTCTTTTGATATGAGTACACATTGGAAAACTTGGTGAGCACTAGAAAGCTTAATGTCTACTACAATCACAGGAGATGCATCATCAATCATATCATAGACAACTGATGATTCTCGAGCATGAATTGTTTTATCTTCTTACGCTAGAAAACCACATCTCCAGCATGCTTTTGAGCATATCAATCAAGAACCATTTTGATGCATTCTAAATAATGCATGCATAGGGAAAAATTACAAGATCATGCATAAGGCACATTTTCTATTTCCCCCATGCGCTACACTCTAATTCCATCACATCATTATCGATTTTTCTAGTTTTTATTCCTTGAACAAAAAAGAACATCCTTGTCTCAAACTTTCCTCCCAACAAAGAAAATTCATGAGCATGAAATTTTCAAGATCATATCGAAAAATATTCTAGAGCATCATTGTATTTGATATTCACCAAAGATGATTTTATGAACCCTTGGACACATAAAGATGCTTAAACTCCAGAATATTTCTAGCCCACATGAAGTCAACACATATGAAAATAAAGAGTCAACTTGAAACCCTTGTGCTTGACATTCGACCAAAAACAACAACGACAACAACAAGCTTTGAAGCAAAGATCAAACATACCACTCGAAATGTTACTTTCAAGGACAAAAAGAACTAAGAGGGTGAATTTTATAGTCAATGGAATTCAGGAAAAAAAAGAAGTTTTTTGCAAAACTTTTTTGTTTCAAAGAATTTTAAATAGCTACAAGAATAGTTTGTATAGGGATGACAAGAGTTCTTCCTACAAAATGCCACAAGAAAAGATCTTGTTTGTAGTTTAATTTTGTACTCTAATCCTTTTCAAATTTCATGCAAAGTGTTTCATGAGGGGGGCACTATAAAAGATGAAGCCCCTCACTTATAGAAGACGTTTTGCTAGTTTGAGTAAGTGAGCTTCTTTTTGTAAATTTAGCGCATAATCTTTCTTTCCCTTTTCCTTCAGTCTACATGTTTTTTGTGTGTGGCATTTTCTTCTTTCTTTCAAATGTCTCTTCTACCTTGAAGCTAAGTGTTTTTTTGTCTTTCTTCACAATTACAAGTTTTTGCTACTAACTACTTGCAATCATTGATAGTATGTAGCTTTTTTCTCTATGTGCCATGCTAAAAATGAAGTTTTATTGAATTTTTTCCTATTATACATTTTAGATCTTCTTGTTATCTTTGAAAAAAACTATCACATTCTTGATTTATGTAAGAAAAATGGAAATATGACCATTTTGTAACTCTTTGTCTTCTATCGATCACATCAGAAGCAAAACTTTGAGGTTGGAAATGATGATTGTATGCTTATGACTAATTCATGTTGGAGCAAGATAATCATCAATGGATGATTACATGAAGTATAGGAATGAAGAAGTGAAGAAAAGAGTCAAGCTCAAAGCATGAAGTCAAGTGAAGAATCAAGAAGAAATGGTCTATACATTTATGTATATTAGCTTTGGAAAAATACTTCAAAAATACTTTGATATAATGAAGATTTCATACTCATATGTATATATAGACACATGTATAGTCATAACATAGAAGAGCAATCAAGAATAGATGAGAATATAGTTAATAGAATTCAAGTCTTCTAAGAGATAGATGTGTAGAGAGTTTTCTTGTGAGATTAGCGACTAGTCTATCCTAGAATTCTCTTAGTCTAATCACGTGGATCAAGAAATATTTTGTACACATCTAATTCAGAAGCTAATCAAGCTATGACCAAAGTTTGATGATCTAATTCTCTTCAGGTTGTGTGTATGACAAGTAGGAACACTCATATGTAAAAGTCTGCAAGTGAAGTTCTCATAATCATGCATTTTGCTGCTCAAAGATTTGCTTGGATCTCAGTGCTCAATGTAAAGTTTTTTATGTTTGAGCATTCAAACTTTAACGTAGAAGATAAGGAAGCTTTTGCTAAAAGCATTTAGCAAAATATGTTATACTTTCAAAGAAATCAACTTGAGAAGTTGACCATGTCAAAGTCTCCATATCTGGAAGGCAATTTCTGACATAGGTTTGATCTAAGTGATCAAATTAGAAATCTAATGGTTCTTTTGAAGAACTAATGATCATTATGGTTGCACAAAGGTAGTATGAATATATGGGTATCATTTGAATGATTAAAAGCAAAGTCATATGTAGAGATTGAAGTTCATTTATGAAGCAGACTGTTGAAGCTGAAGGAAACTTCACACAAAGAAGTATTTCTTAATGAACTTGAAAGATAATGTAAAGTTTGTGTAAAGTTTGGTTTATTCTTGATCTAGGGGAATTCTTAAATCATGATAGATTAGACATTTGGAGAATTAAAGGTCTCCAGCAATCGTATCTGAGCATAAAGATCAAATCAAGGTGAAGAAGAAGAAACAAGGAGAACCCCAACTTTTGCAGATATTAAAGATCTTGTGAATTGAAGGAGCAAAGGGTAAAGTCTTGAAGAAAACCTGAAGAAGAACAAAGCAGGAGTTCAAAGGATTAAGAAGGATTAAAGCTTCATATCAAAGGTACATTATATCACCATAAATCTTAGTAATTGCAGATACAGAAGTTAAGACATGGGAGAAAGCTTGCATATTGACAAGCTAGATAGAGAGAACTATCTAGCATGATCCATGAGGATGGAAGCACACCTCATGAGCAAAGATTTGATATCATTCATTTATTATAGGAGAAGAAAAAAAGCCTTAGTTTAAGGATCCAAGTGTGCCAACAAGAGAAGAACTTGCAGAATTGAATTGGATGAAGAAAGATGCTTAGGCTAGGAGAATCATTTACATGGCTATAAATGATTATCTTCTACCACACATTAGAGAATTAGAAAGTGCAACTGATATATGGAATGCCTTGGAAGAACATTTTTAAAACACAACCAAATCAAGGAAGGCTTCACTATGGGTGAGTTTACAAATTTCAAGAAGAAAGGTTCTCAATCAATCTCTGATTAAGTTACAAGGATGAAGGACATTGCAGATAGTTTGGGAGCAGCAGATGAAGATATTGAAGAAGACAAGTTGGTAAGGCAAATACTTAGAGGTCTAAGAAGAGATGAAAAGTGGAAGCCTTTCATATTGTCTATAGAATTATCATTACATCATTTTACTCCTGATCTTAATCAATCGCTAGGACATATGCTAACATTTGAGTAGGACATTAAAGGAGAGAATGACAAAAGTTCAAGCCAAGCAATGTATTCAGAGGACAAGAAGAAGAATGCTAAAGGCAAGCAAACAAATGATGAAGAAGGATCTTCAAGCCAAGTAAACTTCATGAAAGGAAAGATGAGTTTTAGAGGTAAAGGTAGAGGAGGTAAGAATAAAGAAAATGCTAAAGCTTCTTGAATTTGTGGAAGAAAAAATCATTTGGAAAATGATTGCTGGTATAATAATCAAAATGGCGGAAGTCATAATCAGAATTTCAGTCCTAGAGGAAGAGGAGGTAGAAATCAAAGAGGCGATTTCAGAGGAAGAGGTGGTAGGACTTCATTTGCTAGAGGAGGAGGATGAAGGAGTTTCCAAACTCAATCCTACAACAACACCTATTACAATTATGCTTCAGATTAGGAGGAAGACTTGACTCTCATCTTGAATGCAACACATCGAGTAATCAATGAAGATCAAATGGTGTTTTATATTGACTCAGGATGTAGCAATCATCTGAGTGGTAATATCGCCTTAATGACTGATATGGAAGCTAAAGTGAATGAACATATAGTTCAAACAGGAGACAATACCAAACACAAAGTTGAGAGCATTGGATCAATAAAGGCAAAGAGTGGAAGCACACTTCTAAGCAAGGTACTTTATGTTCCAACAATTCCTAAAAATCTAATAAGTGTAGGGCAAATTGTTGAGAAGGGATATAAAGTCAGGTTTACAAGTGATGGTGTTTATGTTGAAGATCTAAGTCAAGGATATAAAAGCATTGTTACAGGAGAAAAGGATGAAATATTATTCACTCTCAAAGTCCAAGGTAATGTGGGACATGCATTATTTACTTATGGAAGTCAAAAGATGTCTTAATTGGATCTATGGCATAAGAGGTTAGGACATTTTAATGAAAGTGGAATAAAAGAGATGACAAAGAATGGTGCAGTGCTTGGTCTACCAAATATTGAAGGTCAACATATGATATACAAACGTGAGGCTTGTCAACTAGGTAAAGCTCACAAGAAATCATATAATCAGCAAGGATACAGGTATTCAAATATGCTTGAATTGGTTCATACAGATGTGTTGGGTCCTTCAAAGGACTATAGCATAAATGGATCAAGGTATTATGTGCTATTCGTTGATGATGCAACCAGGTGGATTAATCTGTATGTAATCAACTATAAATTTGAAGTGTTTGACACATTTAAACACTACCATGCTTATGCAGAAAGAATTATAGGACAAAAGCTCAAGAGATTGAGATCAGATGGAGGGGGATAATATTTTTCTAAGGAATTTGATGATTATATGTGGAATGCAGGTATAAAAAGAAAAGTGACTTGTAGGTACTCCCCACAACAAAATGGAGTTGCTGAAAGAAGTAATAGAACTCTTGTAGAGTTTGCAAGATCAATGATGAAAGAAAAGAAGTGCCCCAATTATATGTGGGCAAAAGTCAATTAATATAGCAACTTAGCTTGTGAATAGGTTTCCTTGAAAAGCTTTGGAGTGAAGGAGTCCTTACAAAGCATGGTGGGGTAAGAAACCTACTCTTGATCATTGAAAAATGTTTGGATGTTTGGCATATGCTTATGTTCCATCTCAATTAAAACATAAGCTAGAACCTAAAGTAGAAAAGTATGTGTTCATTGGGTATGATGATAGACAAATGGAATACATGTTGTGGAGCCCATCCACAAAACAATTTCTTGTTTCAAGAGATGTTACATTTGATGAGAAAAGCACATGGTTTACAGGATCAAACAATGTGTGCACAGATCTTGAAGAAATCAAAAGGAAAGGAAAGTCAAAGATGAAGGTATATGAAGAAGATATTGATGATGATGTTTGGTAGAAATGAAATGCAGGACAATTATGACGATAGACCAAGGTTTGATCCAAAACAAAATGAAGGAGAGACTTCAAGGAGTGCAGAAATTAGAAGATCATCAAGAGAAAGAGAACAACCTATCAGGTATAGTTATGATACTTCTTTCTTGACAACCAAAGATTATGCTTACATTTGCAGAGAGATGAAGACCCATCCACATATGGTGAAGCCAAAGGAAAGGAAAATTGGGAAAAAGCAATGCAAGAAGAGTATGATGCTCTACTTGAGAATGAGACATGGGTATTGGTGCCAAGACCAAAGAATCAGAAGGTAATTGGATTCAAGTGGGTGTATAAGGCAAAGAGGTTTGCACATGGAAAAGTGTCTAGATACAAGGCTAGACTTGTGATCAAAGGATATGCCCAAACACGTGGAGTGGACTATGATGAAACATTTAGTCCGATGGCTAAGATGTCTACAATCATAACTATAATTGCTATTGCTACATGTAAAGGTTGGAAGCTATCTCAATTAGATGTAAAGAATGCATTTTTAAATGGATATATTGCAGATTAAGTATACATGGAGCAACCAGAGGGTTTCAAAGAGTCAAATGGATCAGATTATGTTTGCAAGCTTAAGAGAGCTTTGTATGGTTTAAAGCAAGCTCCAAGGGCATGGAATTATAGATTGGTCAAGTTCTTGAATGAACTTGGATACCAAGCTTCAAAGGCATACAGTAGTTTGCTAGTGAAAGCAAATGAATATAGATACATTCATGTGTGCATTTATGTTGATGAAATTATTATCACAGTTATAGATGCTCAAGGAATCAAGGAGCTCAATAAGCAAATGGAAAAAGAGTTCAAGATAAGTGATTTGGGAAATTTGTCTTATTTTCCAGGGATGGAGATTATATATACTCAACATGGAGTTACATAAGAAAGATATCTAAAGAACCTTCTGATGAAGTTTAATATGGAAAATTGTAAACCTTCAACCACACCTTTGGAGGTTAATCATAAATTAAGTAGGTATGGAGGAGAAGAGTTCAAGGAAACGAAGACATATCAGAGTTTGGTAGGTAGTTTAATCTATGCTACCTTGACAAGACCAGATCTTTCATATGCAGTTGGTGTCTTATCTCAATTCATGCATTTCCCAAAGCAAACTCATTGGATTGCAGCACAAAAAGTGCTAAGATATATCAAAGGGACTTTGAATGAAGGTTTGTATTATGGATTCACTTCTGATACTAGACTTAAAGTGTTTATTGATGCAGATTGGGCAAGTAATTCAGATGATAGAAGATCTACTCATGGTTATATGTGTTATGTTGGAGATAAGCTAATTTCTTGGTGTTCAAAGAAGCAACATACAGTTGCTTTGTCATCCACAAAAGCTAAATACAAAGGAATGGTGGAAGCTGAAAAGGAAGTAATTTGGTTGAAGACTTTATTAAAAAGTCTAGGAATTGATCAGAGTATTCCAATCATATTTGGAGACAATATGTGTTCATTGTATTTAGCAGCTAATCCTGTGTTTCATGCCAAAACTAAACACATAGAAATTCAATATCATTTCTTAAGAGAAAAGGTACTTGATAAAGAAGTTGAAGTCATGTATACACCAACAAAAGAGCAAGTGGTAGATATGTTGACAAAAAGCTTGAATGGACCAAAGTTACAAATGTTTAAAGAGATGGTAGGTATAAAGAAGGTGCAGGTAATCACAATTGATAATTGAGGGGGAGCTATTGGATCAATACAATCATCAATGGATGATTACATGAAGTCTAGGAATGAAGAAGTGAAGAAAAGAGTCAAGCTCAAAGCATGAAGTCAAGTGAAGAATCAGGAAGAAATGTTCTATACATTTATGTATATTAGCTTTGGAAAAATACTTCAAAAATACTTTGATATAATGACAAGTTCATACTCATATGTATATATACACTCATGTATAGTCGTAACATAGAAGAGAGATGAAGAATGGATAATAATATAGTTAATAGAGTTCAAGTTTTCTAAGAGATAGATGTGTAGAGAGTTTTCTCATGAGGTTAGTGAATAGACTATCCTAGAATTCTCTTAGTCTGATCATGTGGATCAGGAAATCTTTTGTTCACATCTAATTCAAAAGCTAATCAAGCTATGACCAAAGTTTGATGATCTCATTCTCTTCATGGTGTGTGTAAAGTAGGAACATTCATATGTAGAAGTCTGCAAGTGAAGTTCTCAGAATCACGCATTTTGCTGCTCAAAGTTTTTTATGTTTGAGCATTCAAAATTTAAGTTAGAAGATAAGGAAGCTTTGGCTAAAATCATTTAGCAAAATGGGTCATACTTTGAAAGAAATCAACTTGAGAAGTTGACCATGTCAAAATCACCATTTCTGGAAGGCAGTTTTTGACATAGGTTTGATCTAAATGATCAAATTAGAAATCTAATGACTCTTTTGAAGAACTAATGATCATTATGGTTGTGCAAAGGTAGTATGAATATATATGCAACATTTGAATGATTAAAATCGAAGTCATATGCAGAGATTGAAGTTCATTTCTAAAGAAGATTGTTGAAGCTAAAGGAAACTTCACACAGAGAAGTATTTCTTAATGAACTTGAACGATAATGTAAAGGTTGTGTAAAGTTTGGTTTATTCTTGATCTAGAGGAATTCTTAAATCAAGATAGATCAGACATTTGGAGAATTAAAGGTCTCCAAAAATTCAATCACCATTCACCTTTTGGGTTTATTGTCATTGATCTAATCACTGATGATTAGGGTGGACTTGGTCACTATTGATCCGATCACTAGTGATTTTGGTGGATGATCACCAATAATATTTTCGCAGTCAATCAAGTGTGTTGAGAATGTTGATGATCTTGTGGAGAGTTTGATTGTGGTTGATATTTTGTGACTGATCATGGACAATCTTTTGGTGATGAGAATATGGGTTATTTTTATGATATATGTGTAATTTTATTCTTTCAAAAATTGTATGAGACTTGTGGAAACATGGGTTCGTACAATGTTTTCACAAAAGAGTTTTCTATGGAAGTCACGCAAGCTTGACCATGATTTTAGGATTTGGTAGTTGATTGTGAGGAGCTTGGTAAGACACATATTATTGTGCCTGCATACTATCTTTGATCGCAACTAGGCAGAGGTCTACTCCTCATGGATTGAATTATTAAAGGTACACAAGAACACCATTAGTACACATTGACAATTGGCTTCAAAATAATGGGTCTCTGGAATTGCTGCCTACGTTGGCTAGCTTCTTTTATAATTTGTTATGACACTTCAAACAGATTTTTGCACATCCGAAGCATCTTTTTCTCTCGTTTGGTATCAAGGTAGCAACAATGATGTGCTTCTACTAGAGAACACACTTTTTGTATCATGGAAATTTTATTACTCTCTTGAGTTTTGGATCTATTTTGAAAGCTTCCATGAATGAATCTCATAAATCTTTATCTAAATTTCCATCTTCTTTTTTTATTTTCCTGCTAATATTTTCTTTTATGTGTTCTTGTTATTATCAATTAAGAAACTCATTATCGAAGGATTGGGGTGGTGGAACTTCCTCTTATAAATTCTCTATATTCTCTAATTACTTGAAGAGGGATTTTCCCTTCACAACCACCTTCACTATCAATTATTTCCACCATTTTAAATGCTCTATGTGATGAATTTTGAGGATTTTTGGTCCTTTATAAGATCCTTTTCACCATGTTCATAGGATTCCTTACTTCAAGTGAAGATTTTGGTTGATTTTGGGAGATCTCTCAAAAAGTGATCATTGTTACATTTGTAGCATTGACCTATAAGAGCAAGTCCTTTTTCATGCATTGACATTGGGACACAACTCCTTTTTTCCACATAGAATACTCTTGCACTAGCTCTATCCACCCAACTAGGGTTTTTGATCAACTAGCTATCCTTTAGGTATTCCATTCCATCCTCGGAGTATTGTTCTAAATATCTTGTATTTGTGTCTAGAATTAAAGGTTCTACATGCACTATTTCATTCAATATTTTCTTCTACATATTTTATTGGGATATGATTTTATGGAGCTGATGATGCATAACCTAAAACAAGTCTCGATGGTTATTGATTTCCTTGATGATATCTAAGCATATTGCACTAGGGTTCCTTGTATGGAATCTTCTCTCTTTGTGGATCCCTATGTGCATCTCTAGAATGAGACATCTACCTAGGTATATTGTGGCCTCTCCTATGTTACCCATTGGAATAACATTGTTTTGTGGAATCACTTCTAGTTTTTTACGCAACAATATCAAAAATTATCATAGGCCTCATTCCAATTAGTTGGTATTTGGGCACTTTACTTGGGCACTTTACTGCACATGTAGGTAGGATAATCTCCATCACAAGTTTGACATCTTCTAATTGGTTCATGCCTTTGAGAATATGGTATATTTATTTGCTTCCAATTTTGTTCTATTTCTAATTTTTTAATTACCAATTCAACTACCTCTTCAACTAAAGATGGTGAAGCACTAGTGGATGCTAAAAATTCCCTCCTCACGTTTGATGGTGGAACCTTTAGGATAGTAGCTAGGTTACCCTGCAATTCTATGCACTCTTTAATACACATTCAATGGGTGTCTTATCTACACATATAAACAAAGAATCTCAATCGATTGTTTGTGAGACCTATTGATATATTTAGGTAGTGATGTGTGTGAACACACTAGGACTATTGAGGCACTTCTTTCCCTCTTTAGGAGGTTTTTTCCATATCCCTAATGGGTCATGTATCTTTGTACATTCTAGTGATAATACATTTAGTATTGTGTGTTGTGCTCCATTCTTCTTCCTTGTGCTATTCGCATGCTTCCATCGACGTTAAACTCCAACAACTGGTGTCAGAGAAGTCACCGCTTCATCTAGGGTGTCATCGATACCCCTCCGGTCATAGTCTCAGGATCACACAAAAATTGGTGAGCATATTGAGGGTGATAAGGAGATCAAAACTACTTCGTTTTGTGGTTTCAAAATCGTGATCTAAGCTTGTTTCAGCCTCTGAATGCACTATTGTAGTGCTTATGCAAGCAATTTCATCTTTTTGTGCCAAAGATATATATAGGTTTTGGTTCACCAGTATAAGCTTCGTGATCTAAGCTTGTTTCAGCCTCTGAATGCACTATTGTAGTGCTTATGCAAGCAATTTCATCTTTTTGTGCCAAAGATATATATAGGTTTTGGTTCACCAGTATAAGCTTCTTGAATTTTGCTACATGTTTAGTAGAACTCGATAGGGTAGTTCTCTTCAAATTTTTGAGATACAGTCATTTTTCTACATCAAGATGGCCATGGCTGAAAGCAGTGATGTATTCCCTATGTTGGCTATTGAGGATAAGTTGGATGGTACCAATTACCCATTGTGGGCTTATATGATGTGTCATGTATTGGTTGCAAAAGGACTCTAGAATACTATGCAAGGTGTTGAAAAACATCCTATTACACCTCGAAACACAATTACTAAAGGTGATGCAGATGGTGATATTCTTCATGTTCTTGTTCGTGTTGCAGTTCTTGCTGCACCTATTGCAAGGCAAATTTGTTGGGATGGCCGAGATGCTCAAGCACATGCATTGATAGCCTTTTCTGTCAAATGTGTGATTATTCCTCACATTTGCTCTTGCAAAATGGATAAGGATGCTTGGGATACACTTACCACTTTATATCATGCTAGGAATGAGGCTTGCGTTGCTTACCTCCGAAAATAGTTGGAGGAGATTCCATGGACAGTTTTTTGACAAAGATCAAAGATTTGAAGGAGCAGCTGATTTCTGTTGATGAAGTCTTGTCTCAAAGTTCACTTGTGTATACTATTATGAATGGTCTTCTCAATTCATATCAGAGTTTTTCTTCTACTGTTTGTTTGATGATGAAAGGCAATCCAAATGCCTTAAAATTTGAGGAGTTAGTCTCTGTTCTGTTGTAGGAAGATCAATTTTCCCAATAGGCTAGTTCAGTCAGCAAATCACTGAATTTTAAGGGGCATGGTGCCTTTGTTCCGGGATAAAGGGGATTTATTGACCAACCTACTTTGGCGAGGCTAGGGGAACCGGCGAAACACTCTCTCAACTAAGCATTCCAGTAGAGCAAGAATTGTGCTTATATGCTTGATTGATTTGAAACAGCAGAATGCTTTGCTGCTAATTACATTTCTAACAAAGAAACTAAGCTTCGACCTGCCCGCTCTTAAGCTCTTAATTGAGAGAAAGAAACTTTTCACTCTTAACGACGCCTAAGCCTCATTTGTTTAGTTCGTGCTTAAGCTCTTCTAGGAGTCTTGAGCGAAGTTCACTAGCTAGCTAGCTCTTCTAGGAGTATTGAGCGAAGTCAATCTAGGCAAAATAGTTCCATTATGTGTGTTACAGATCAAGCTTTCCTAGCTAGTCAGAAGGGCAAAGGTAAATGGAACTCTTCTACTAGTAACTAGAAATCTCCTAATTCTACACAATCAAAGAAGGATGAGAGAGACAAGGAAAAAAAACAAAAAAGTAGAAATTGTTCTGCAAATACTCTAAAGGATATGATCATGTCATAAAGAGTTGTCCAAAACTGGCTGCTAAAGAGGCTAGAATGGTTGTTGCAGAGGCCTCTACACCCAAAATAGAGCCTGCTAATCTTGTGTAGAATGAAGAGTGGGCATTTACCAGTGTTTGCAGTTAGGACCTATCTTCTCTTGAACAATGTATGTTGGCAGTAGACTCATATATTTGGTACTTTGATAGTGGTGCATCAAAACATATTACCTCGCAGCACAATTTCTTCAGTTCACTCGAGTCTGTCCCTACAAGGAATACTATCACATGGGCCCATGGCTCCTCTTATCCTCATGGGAGTTGATAAGATCATTCTGACTACTGCTGATGGTAGTTCTTTTACATTATTGGATGCTTTATTTGTGCTAGGGATCAAGAAAAATATGTTATCAATTTTAGATTTATCCAAGATTGGCTTGGTTATGAAATTTTTTGATGACATATGTACTGTTAATGATCTATCAAATGGCAATATCATTATTGCTTTTCACATTTTATGTCCTGGGCTATATAAGCTAAAAGACTATGAGAAATCTATAAATGATTCAGGATGTGCAGTACATGATTCTCAGGCTATGTTAGATGCAAAGCTTTGGCATGCACGCTTTGGACATTTGAATTTTGTTAGCTTGCTACGCCTATAGAAATCTAAAATGGTGTCCACTCTGCCCAAACATAAGGCACATGGTAAACATGTCTGTGAAGGTTGTATTTTGGGCAGAATGTAGCGTTCCTCATTCCCAAAATATGGTTCAATTTGAGCAACTCAAAAATTGTAGTTTCTTCGTAGTGATGTTTTTGGTCCTATATAGACACCCTTTTTTCAAAACTATCTTTAATTCGTGACTTTCATTGATGATTTTTCTAGGCATGCATGGGTATATCCATTCAAAGAAAAAGTCCGAAGTGTTTATGTGCTTCAAACAATTTCTAGTTTTGGCTGAAAATCAGTTAGCATGTAAAATGGGCACCCTCCGTTCTGATCGAGGGGGGGAATATATGTCTTCTGATTTTAATGCATTTTCATCTAAACATGGGATAAATCATCAATGTAGAGTGTCATATACAACTCAATGGAATGGAGTTGCTGAATGGAAGAACAAATCACTCATGGAGATGGTGAGGTGTATGGTCAAGAGTCAGGCTTTACCACATAGTTTTTGGCTTTAGACTCTTATGTGTGAAGCATATGTACTTAACACGTGTACCACTAAAGCATTGTAGTCTATCACTCCATATGAGGCTTGGCATGGTCGTAAGCCATCTTTTGCTCACCTGTGTGTTTTTAGTTGTCTAGCACATGCATTACTTCATCAACAACAATGCAAGAAATTGGATGATAAAGTTGGCAATTGCGAGGAACCCTATGTTCCATGCTTGCACTAAGCACATTGAGGTGCACTATCATTATGTGAGGGAGATCAGTTTAGCATATGTGCCCACACAGGAGAACATTGTAGACCTTTTCACAAAGGCTTTTCCTAGGGAGAAGTTTGAAGCTTTCTACAAAGCTTTGGGCTTACTTCCTTTTGTGGATTGATTCCACATAGCTTGGCATTTCCTTATACATGAGTGTCGGCTCCTTGTTCACCACATCACTCCAAGGGGGGATTTGTTGACACATTTAGGTAGTGATGTGTGTGAAAAGACTAGGACCACTAAGGTACTTCTTTCCCTCTTTAGGGTTTTTTTCCCTTGGCTTGTATATATGCCTATAGCCCTAATGGGGTCACGTATCTTTGTGCATTCTAGTGGTAATACATTCAGTATTGTGTGTTGTGCTCCAAGCTTCTTCTTTATCCTTGTGCTGTTTGTGTGCTTTTGCAGACCTCAATCTCCAACAAGACCATCCAAAAAGTTATGAAATTACATTTTTATGAGAATATCTCTCACTCATTCATGGTTAGTTTTCTTAAGCTATAGACCAACAAAGTTGAGTCATGCTTAACTCCTCATTTGGAAAAATCACCTATGGATTCATCCATGAGTATATTTAGATCTTTGAATTTTGTAATAAAAAATGGTTAAAACCATACAAGGTTAGCTTTGATTCCTCCATGAGTATGTCTACAATTTTGAAACGTTGCAATCAAAAATTTTTGAAACCATACAAGGTTAGTTTCAACTAAGTTCAATCGAAAAGCCTCATATCACATGAAAAATAAATTATTTGTTCAAATCTCAAGAAGTGTTTGAATTTTGCTACATGATCATAGGGATCAATAGACCCATCATAACACTTCTTCATGTACTTTTGCACTTGCGAGGGTTGAAGGTTTCTCCCTAGATCTTGAAGGCATTGGCCTAGATTAGTTGTAGGGGTGGCTTCCTCTACTAAGTGAACCGATGGTCTAATATTAATTTGAGGCAACACTTACTAGAAATTCGACATCCTCATGTCAATCAAGTTGATTGGAGGGCCTATAGTAGAATTCACAAGTGGAATTTTTCCTCTATGGTTTGAGTTTTCAACTGATTTTCTTAGGGTTTTCATAATGGAGCTTCTAAGCTTCCTTGGCCACTACCAATTGAAAGTTGGGGATTATGTTCGAGAAACATTCTCGTACGTTTTTATATTTCCTCACATTGTTCATCCATAATCTTTATTCACATGATTTTTTGTGAAATTTGATTTCCATGAGACACGGATGGAAATGCTTTGAGCTTGATTATATTGCTATCCCTTGGCATGGGTGGAATTTCTTTAAACCCCTCTTCTTAACCAATAGAGTCAAGGGATCTTATTATTTCCCCCATTGTTGTTTGCGTGGTTAGGTTAGACAAAAGAAAGTATGCCGTACCATTCAAGAATTAATGTGCAAGAATTCAAGACAATCGCAATTAATGTAGAACATGCAATCACATTATGTGTAATATTCGATCACTAATGATGATGTATCAATTTTTATTTTGCTTACTTTCAAGAAAAAGTCCCAAATTGGATTGTCTATGTGCCTTGAATCCACATTGTCAAGTCAATGTGTCTCTATCCCACTTTATTGCATCCATATTTGATGTCAAATTTCTCCCAAATAGATGGGGTCACACATGTTAAAAGTGGATATTTAGTTGTTATCTGGAGGGGAAAATAAATACACAATTCAATATGGTCAACATTCGTGAATCTTTGAGAGGGTTTTTAAAAAATTCATGTTCATGCCTATTATCCACCAGAGTGATTTTCTCTTGTAATTACAAAAAGTAGTTCTTTGTAGATAGATTCTATTGAATACCACAAGAAAAATGAGTAGCCTCAGCTTCTTGTTGCATAGAATAAGTTGGTTATGGACAATAGAACCTTGTTGTGTCACATCTAAAGATGTAGTAATGTAGCATACAATAGGGATCAAGATTGTAACAAAATGATTGGAATGTAGTTATTATTCAGTGATTGTAGTATTTATCATTGAGTACTGTTTTTTTGTGAGTATGTGAAATATGAGTGAGTTGTTGTAGCTCAATGATGAGTAGAACCTCCTTTAATGTCAATCCGGGAAGACATGATGATGGTATGAAGACCTCGAACAAGTGATGGCACAAGTGTGTGAGTGAGAAGCACACTAACATGCACACACATACACACACGTGCACACAAGGCAAGAACAAAGAGAGAGACAATGGAGTAACTTCTATTGCAAAAGAGTTCGCATAGAAGTTCAAATCTACAACAAGCTAACTCCAAAAATGATCTCTCTAGCTCTTTTTATAGTTTTTGACTAGCTTTGGTCCTATGCAAACCTAGTGTCTGGCCTAGTTAAAAATTAGGTTCTAAGGCTATTTTGGAGGCTCAAACGAGCTCTGAATTATGAAAATTGGTGCATAAATACTACTAATACTCCTCAAGCTTGAGGACTCCTTGGCTTGTACAAAATGGAGTATGAATAATCGAAAATGATATTTACAATGGTGTGGAGTGACTAAAATCACTATTTGGGAAATATTAATTCATGAAAAATGATAGGCCTATTTGCCAGATCTCCATTGACTGTTTTGCCTACTTGGCCCTTCTTGTTGGCTTCCTTGTCTTGTAAGTCCTTGACTGCCCTGACCACTGCCAACACTCCCCCCTCTCTCACGTCTGTCGTCTCTGACAGACCCTTGTTGAGTGGACCATTGTACGTAGTATTCCACGACATCTGTTGCCAAGTGGTGCTCTGCTAACCTCCATCCTTTGGCCAAATCTTTGAGTAAGGCATCCTAGTCTACTGGCCCAGGTACCTCTAGATGTGGCATGCGTAGCTTCTCTGAGTGTAGAGCCTGTTTCACAGAAAGTAATTGTAATAGATGAGATGTTTTGGGTATGAATATCTTTGAATGATATTCCCAGAACCCTGTGATAAAGATTTCTTCAAACGTTTGTTTGAAGCAGGCTCGGAGATATTTGATACGAGCATGCCACACATATACAACATTGATGGATGGGGTGGTGCTCATATGATAGACGAGGTCTTGGTTGCCTTCATTGAATCCTAGGGCCGAAAGGTGAGGTTCTTTGGCATTTTTAAAGGTCCGGAATGTGACCAGCATTAGCTCGAATATTTTGAGACACATCTATGCCATGATGTCTCGTACGTTCTTGAATTTGATTCCCCAATGCCGAATGGTTGAAATCATGTATGCGTCCGTGGGTTGGCCACGAGGTGGTGCCAAATATACATAGTTCAGCCATTTGTCACACCCTTTGATGGTCTTCACGATTTTGGTGTACTTCGGCCATGATCTGCGTCGAAACACAAGACAATAGCAGGGGTTATACTTGATGTATAAGGACATATTATTCCACGTGCACACTATTTCAGGGTATGTTTCGAGTAGGTGTATTCTCCATGTAGGTTGAAATATGTTGCCGTGCGTTGCACTTTCAGGAATGTCGTCTAGTGCAAATTGTGTTGCAGAAGTTGGCTCTTTTGTGGTGCGATGTTTTATCTCTGCATTATAATCTACCAATAATACACAAAATGGAACATACAAATCATCTAAAGTGCCAATCCATCGATGATGGGATAGGTTTTTGAAGTAATCCGATTTGATGATTGTTGATGTTGACACGACAAGAAGCTTGACAAAGTAAGCTATGGAATTTTGTCGTGTCACAACAAGAACTAAGCTAGAGTGATATTAAAACACCTCTATAATCTTCAGTAGCTGAGAAACCTTCTGAAACTGAAAAACTTTATAACTGTATTTAGTGTACTCTGAAATTCACTTTACAGAAACCTTTTCCTTTCTACAGGATTTAATCTGAACTGATTTACTTCAAACTTTACACTACTGTGTTTGCTTATAGTTAGATAATCTTTCTGTCACTTAACTGTCCCAAAACTGTGTTTTAAACTCACTAGAATATCACCGGAACTTCACTGGACTGTTATCGTAATCTTACCGAAATCTTACCGGAATCAACTGCAATTCTGTTTGTGATTACTTCAAATGGTTATAATTGAAGTAAGGAAGTAATACCTGAGCTTCCTTCACTCAATGAACTCTTTCTGAAGTTTGAGAAAAACTTCACCAGTTCTGGATGTCTTTACGGTCAGACTTTGTACTGTGTACATGTCCCGTTTCATAAAACTCTTTTGATCAGTTTGGAGTTCAGACTCCTAGCTTCAAGATGAGCTATCACTCATGAAAATCTTTACACTGTGCTGTGAGATCTAACTCTCAGAAGTACCGGAAAATGTTTACTGAGAAAACTATAACTGCTAACTAACTTTCACAGTAACATGAAATCACTCAGATTTCTTCACATACGAAGAATGCGCTTAAACTTCCACATGAACATGTGTTTTCTATTAGAGAAGATGTGTACAAAAATAGCTTGGCTTCACTTTGCTCATAGCTATGGAAAACTCTCCTACTCTGAGTAGTTATTCCTTACCATCTCTCTCAGATGAATACCCGGCAGTAGAGGTTCTATTATTCATCTCTACATACACAATCTCTGGCGTCTACTTGTGTCTACTACAAGCGCTTATCTCCTCTCTTGGGAGTTCTACATTCTCATATATTCTTCTATTCACAACTAAGCACTCTCTCAACTCTCTTATATACATTTTTGATCTGAGATTCAAAACTCCTAATTCAGGAAGTTTTTATGAACTATATTCCAGTCGTGAATTTGTCTCTTCACTAAGGCTTGATTTTCTGAATGCTTTATTTCTGCTTCTCTTTGTCTTTCTTTATCTTTATGTCTGTCTATATGTCAAATTTGTGAGTGATTCTTCAACAGCTCCCCCTCAATCACTAATTTGCATTCTCTGATCTTTCATATATTCTTCTTTTCTTTTAAACCTGCCATCTCTTTGAATCTACTTGTCTTTACTCCATCCAAGATCTTTGTCAGAATATTTGCAATCTGATCTTTTGTAGGAGTGAATACTATTTCAATCTCCTTCTCCATTATCTTTTCCCTCAGGAAATGATATTGAATTTCTATGTGTTTTGTTCTTGCATGAAATACTGGATTTGCTGCAAGATACAATGAACTCATATTATCTCCATGTATGATAGGTATACCTTGATCAATACCCATACTTTTGAACAAAGTTTGCATCCATATCACTTCTTTAGCTGCTTCCAC
The DNA here is from genome assembly GCA_020310875.1 of Ceratopteris richardii. Classification (NCBI taxonomy): domain Eukaryota; kingdom Viridiplantae; phylum Streptophyta; class Polypodiopsida; order Polypodiales; family Pteridaceae; genus Ceratopteris; species Ceratopteris richardii. Next base: position 117,247,368 of record CM035439.1, on the reverse strand, counting down.
AAGTCCTTTATATTCTGCTTCTGTTGACTACAAAGCCACTGTATGCTGCTTCTTTGAACACCAGCTTACAAGCTTATCTCCTAGGTATATCATCTACCCATGTGTTGACCTTCTGTCATCTTGACTTCCTGCCCAGTCTGAGTCACTGTATGCTCTCAGCTTTATATCAGATGTAAAAGGATAATATAATCCTTCTTTTATAGTTCTGTTGACATATCTAAGAACTCTTTGTCTTGCAACTCCAATGTTGGTCCTTCGGACAATGCATGAACTGTGAGAGAACTCCCACTGCATAACTGAGATCAGGTCTTGTTAGTGTAGCATAAATTAAGCTTCCCACTAATGACTGATACTTCCTCGTATCATTAAACTCTGCACCACCATATTTGCTGAGTTTATGATTTACTTCAAGCGATGTTGAAGCTTCTCTACAATTCTCCATGTTAAACTTCTTCAGTAAGTTTAGGAGATATCTTTCTTATGAAACATATACACCATGATTTGTATATGTGACTTCCATTCCAAGAAAGTATGATAACTTTCCTAGGTCATTGATCTTGAACTCTTTTTCAAGCAATCTTTTTACCTCCTTGATTCCTTCATCTGAGGTACTTGTGATTATAATGTCATCTACATAAATACAAATGTAGATCATACCTTCATCTATTCTCTTAATGAGTACACTTGCATCAACATTTGAGCTTTGGTATCCAAGGTCATTGAGATACTTCACAAGTCTGTAATTCCAAGCTCTTGGAGCTTGCTTCAATCCATAGAGAGCTCTTCTTAATCTGCACACATGATCTGGGTAACTGGAACTTACAAACCCTTCAGGTTGTTCCATGTAGACTTCATCTGATATATATCCATTTAGAAATGCATTCTTTATATCCAACTGACTTAGCTTCCATCCTTTTGATGTTGCTATAGCAATCAATGTCCTTATGGTTGACATCTTTGCCACCGGACTAAACGTCTCATCATAATCTATGCCATGCGTCTGAGCATAGCCTTTGACCACCAGTCTAGCTTTGTATCTGGCTATCCTTCCATCTGCAAGTTTCTTAACTTTGTAAACCCATTTATTTCCAATTACTTTCTTACCATTTGGTTTTGGAACAAGTTCCCAAGTCTTGTTCTCCTCAAGTGCATTGAACTCCTCCTTCATTGCTTCTTCCCATTTTTCCTTACCTTTTGCTTCACTGTAATTCTGAGGCTCTTCATCTTCCTTAATTAAGTAAGCATAGTTCTTTTGAGTCAAATAAGAAGTGTCATAGGAATACCTTGTTGGTTGTTTCCTTACTCTGTTTGACCGTCTTAGCTCATATTCTTCATGTGTATCTGAATACACATCTTCATCAAATCTCGATCCATCTTCGTTTCTCATACCTGATCCGATCCTAGACGTACTTGCCTGCATATGATCTTCATCTCCATTCACCTACATATGTGATTTACCTTTTTCAATTCTTCTCATTTCTTCTTCAAGTGTTTCAACACTATACCAACTCTTTCCTTCATCAAATGTCACATCTCTGGAAATAGTAAACTGTTTGGTTAAAGGACTCCATAGTCTATAACCCATCTGCTTTTCATCATATCCGATGAACACGTATTTTTCAGCTTTTGGTTCAAGCTTATGTCTCAGTTGTGATGGTACATAAGCATAAGCAACTGATCCAAACACTTTACAATGATCAAGTGTTGGTTTCTTACCCCACCAAGCTTCATAAGGTGTCATTCCATTTAAAGTTGTACATGGTAATCTATTTACCAGATATGTAGCTGTATTTACAGCCTCAGCCCAAAGATAATTTGGACAATTCTTCTCTTTTAGCATTGCTCTTGCAAACTCAATTAGAGTTCTGTTTCTCCTTCCTGCTACTCCATTTTATTGCAGTTTATACCTACAAGTTATTTCTCTTTTGATACTTGCATTCCACAGATAATCATTGAACTCTTGAGAAAAATATTCTCCTCCTCCATCAGATCGTAGCCTTTTGAGTTTTTGTCTTGTAAATCTTTCAGCATATGCATGAAAATGTATGAAAGCTCCAAACACTTCTGACTTCTCTTTCAAAACATAAAGAGTTATCCATCTTGTTGCATCATCAATAAAAAGAATGTAGTACCTTGAACCGTTGATAGATCCTTCTTTTGTTGGTCCCCATACATCTGTATGTATGAGCTCTAGCACACCATCTGTTTGTAACCATTCTTCTGAAATGGTAACCTACGGGCTTTTCCCATCTGACAGGCTTCGCACTTGTGAATCATATGTTGATTCTTCATATTTGGTAATCCTCTCACGGATTGTTTCTCCACCATAGTTTTGATTCTTGTTTCATTAAAATGTCCTAACCTCTTATGCCAGAGGTCTAACTCTGTAAATACCTCATCACCATGTGTAATCAAAGCTTGACCAACATTCCCTTGTACTTTAAGAGTAAAAAGTCTACCTTCCTTTTCACCATGAACAATTTGTTTGTATCCTTTCTCTCGATCTTCAACAAATACTCCTTCATTTGTAAACCTGACTTGAAAACCTTTTTCTACTATCTGTCCCACACAGATCAGATTCTTCGGGATTCTTGGAACATACAAAACATTTGTAGTAGGTTAGCTCCATTCTTACACTTTACTTTTCCAATTGACCTTACATTATGTTTTGTGTTATCACCTGTTTGTACTGTATGATTTGAAATACCACCTTCAAGTTCTGATAACAATTCTATATCTCCTGACAAATGATTTGAACAACCAGAGTTAATATAGAATACCTTGAGGTCTTCATTCTCTGACATACTTATTGAGTTCATCATCAACGTTGTATGACTTTCATTCTGCGTATCATTCGCATAGTTGTAGTAGGTAGTGTTGTGAGACTGATTCTGTCCCCAACTTCTTGCTCCACCTCTACCATATCCGCCTCTTTGGCTTTGTCTTCCTCTTTGATATCTTCCACTTCTGCCTCTGCTATTGTTATTCTGATTCTGACTTGATCCTTGAGAATTATGCCAGCAATCATGAGCCAAATGATTGCTTAATCCACAGATCCAACAAGTCTTCTTGTTGTTAGTCTGATTACCTCTTCCTTTACCTCTACTTTTACTTCTTATGTTACCTCTTCCTCTTGCATAATTTGCTTGAGTAGTAATCTCTTCTTCATCTTTTTCTTTACCTTTATCACCTTTCTTCTTATTCTTTGCGTACATAGCAGAACTATGTCCTTTATCTCCGTCTGTCTTAAAATCTTGCTCAAACGTTAACATTAGTCCAAGCAATTGATTTAAATCTGCTACAAAATGATTTAAAGAAAGTTCAGTTGAGAGTACGAAAGGTTTCCACCTTTCATCTCCTCTCAGTCTTGCAAGCACTTGTGCTATCAACATGTGATCTTCGATATCTTCATCAATAGATCCAAGACTGTCCGCTTTCATCTTAGTGACATAATCACTAATGCTTTGACTTTGCTTTTTCTTGAACGTTGTAAACTCTGACCATAATCTAGCCTTCCTAGCTTTCGTCGTATTTTGGAAATGATCTTCTAATGCAATCCATATGTCTTCAGCTTTCTCTAGACCTCTAATGTGTGGTAGTAGATGATCTGTAATTGTATTGTAGATATAAGCTCTTGTCATTGCATCTTTCTTTTGCCACAACTTCAAGGCTTCTAACTCTTCTTTCTTTGGTTGACTGTCGTCCTCGAAAATCGGCTTCTTTTCTTCTCCTGTCACATATATCATTAAGTCCTTACTCATAAGTAAGGCTTCCATGCGCATTACCCATGCGGGATAATTATCTTTGTCCAATTTGTCAATAGAAATGTGATCTGCCATAATCTTCTTGTTTCTGTTACTTTCGGTGCGTATAACGTTAAAGGATTTTACCTTTTGTAAACCTTTACCCTTGAGAATGACTTCGAAATGCTTCTCTGATTCCGTTTGCTGTTGATCACCTCAGCTTTCACCTTTCTTTATGAGAATTCTTCAAATTCTCTTGTATCTTTACTTCCGTTTACGCTTGAGGACCTTTTTGCTCTTTAGAATCTTTTTGCTCTGATACCACTTGTTGATGTTGACACGACAAGAAGCTTGACAAACTAAGATACGGAATTTTGCCGTGTCACAACAAGAACTAAGCTAGAGTGATATTAGAACACCTCTATAATCATCAGTAGCTTAGCAACCTTCTGAAAAAAAAACTTTATAACTGTATTTAGTGTACTCCAAAATTCACTTTACAGAAACCTTTTCCTTTCTACAGGCTTTAATTCTGAACTGATTTACTTCAAACTTTACACTACTGTGTTTGCTTACAGTTAGATAATATTTTCGTCACTTAACTGTCCCAAAACTGTGTTTTGAACTCACTAGAATATCACCAAAACTTCATCGGACTGTTACCGTAATCTCACCAAAATCTTATCGGAATCAACTGCAATTCTGTTTGTGATTACCTCAAATGGTTATAATTGAAGTAAGGAAGTAATACCTGAGCTTCCTTCACTGAATGAACTCTTTCTGAAGTTTGAGAAAAACTTCACTAGTTCTGGATGTCTTTACGGTCAGACTTTGTATTGTGTACATGTCCCGTTTCATAAAACTCTTTTGATTTGTTTGTAGTTCAGACTCTTAGCTTCAAGATGAGCTATCACTCATGAACATCTTTACATTGTGCTGTGAGATCTAACTCTCAGAAGTACCGGAAAATGTTTACTGAGAAAACTGTAACTGTTAACTAACTTTCACAGTAACATGAAATCACTCAGATTTCTTCACATACGAAGAATGCGCTTAAACTTCCACATGAACATGTGCTTTCTATTAGAGAAGATGTGTACAAAAATAGCTTGGCTTCACTTTGCTCATAGCTATGGAAAACTCTCCTACTCTGAGTAGTTATTCCTTACCATCTCTCTCAGATGAATACCCGGTAGTAGAGGTTCTATTATTCATCTCTACATACGCAATCTCTGGTGTCTAGTTGTGCCTACTACAAGCGCTTCTCTCCTCTCTTGGGAGTTCTACATTCTCATATATTCTTCAATTCACAACTAAGCACTCTCTCAACTCTCTTATATACATTTTTGATTCGAGATTCAAAACTCCTAATTCTCGAAGTCTCTATGAACTATATTCCAGTCGTGAATTTGTCCCTTCACTAAGGCTTGATTTTCTGAATGCTTTGTTTCTGCTTCTCTTTGTCCTTCTTTATCTTTATGTCTATCTGTATGTCAAATTTGTGAGTGATTCTTCAAAAATGACAACCTCTTCCAGTCGGGACATGGACTGTATCTCCACTGCTACTCTATCATCATGGGTTGGACCTACCTTTTCTAATCTTTGCATCCATTCTAGAGCTTCAATCTCAAATGTGTCCATTCCTTCCTCTGTTTGTTTGCCTCCTGGTATAGGCATGGGTACATAAGGGTCCTCTAAAGTCCCCTCGACTTCAATTTGAACTAGGTCCTCTGGCTCCGGCTCCATGAGGGGAGAAGGTTGACGCTCATATTGGAGAATACTATTTTGTAGCTCTGCCAGTTGTGCTCTCAGCTCTTCTACCTCCTCGGATGTGTCAGTTGTGGCTGCCATCTCTGGTGGTGGCTCTCGTTCGTGTGGCTAATTGCTTCTGTAATTCATCACGTTCTTTTTCTAAGGTAGCATATGTCTCTAGTAGGTCCGCATGTGTGTCCAAAATGATCTGCATGTTGTCATATGGTATGGCTTTGAAACGGTTCGGGTCAATCTCTATGGGGGATCTTTCCATCACTGCTTCTAGGTTTTCTTCATTCTGTCGCTAGAGTCTTGTATTTTCTTCTAGTGTCGCGGACATGTGTTTCCTTAATAATGCAAGGTTGCAATGGGTTTTGAGGTTTTTTGCTTGCTGGGCACGTAGTAGTTCTTCAAGGTGTTGTTGCACCTCAGAATCTAGCTAGGGGGTTGGCCACTATTTCTTCATGTTGTTTTTGCAAGGCATCATACTGATGTTGTAGTAGCCTCGTCCTTCTCCAAGTTGATGAATCGTTCTTGTAGGTTTCATGGGTTCTGAATAGGCTCGTATGCTGAGCATCTAAATGCTGGTAATGATGTCAGCATTTCTTTGGTTCCTTCGGGCTCTAGGTCTCTCAGTTTCCTCTCTATCCTTCTCTAATCTCATCCCTTCTCTTCCCAATGGGTTGGCAAAACTTACTTCTGGTCGGTCTCTACTTCTGTCCCTATTGAGCTCTATTAGCTTGGGATGTTCTAGCTCCTTGGTGACTATAGGAAACATTAAATCTTGGTTGGGAAAAAACAAATTTGCCCTTCCAAGTGTGGGCCTGCCCACCATGCTCTGTGACCACAAAGATCCTCTCTGAAGTATTGTCTAAATAGGTCACTTTGCCTGGGCTATCAGGATCTTTGAACTCATAGATTGTGATTGTTCCTACCTCATTCGGTTGATGAGACTTATACCTCCAAAAGGCTTCATCGGTCTCTCGGTTCAAGAGCAGATCTATGCTCTTATTATCTTGAAGAACCCACTCTAGTGTGATAATTCTAGTGAGAAGTGATTTTCCTTGAGGGGTTCTAGGCTCTCCACCTATGTTCCCTTGCTCTAGGTCACCTATGTCCGTTTCTAGGATCACATTACCAAACTCATCTGTCCTATCTGGGTAGGTGGTGACCACATACATGGTTCCTTCTTTGTCCAGGTATGCACCATTTTCAAACTTGACTACTGGATGTTCGAGTCCAATGGGTTGGTCAGGGTTTTTAATTTGGACCACGGCTCTTCTTAGGCCATCCTCATAGATGCAAGCACCTAATCGGTTGGTCCTAAGGTATTCCAGTTGAGTCTTGTAGGGACCTTCAACCTTTTGCAGGTAAGCCACACCTGAACTTCCTATTGGTCTCCCATACCTTGAGACATCCTTGATTCGCTAGTTTCAAAGCTAGGGTAGTGTGAATAATTGCTCAACTGCTAGGCCCAAGACCTAGCAATGTGATTGACACTAGCCTCTAAAGACCTAAGGCTTTGTCTATCTCTCCCTAGGTATCATCCTGATCTAAGGTTCATATGCTTGATTGAAAAGCCCCAATTTTATCCCAAGTACAACCTTGTTGCAGATCAATTTGTATCAGACACTTGGTTCTATTTTAGTGGGTTATCGTGTTTATGCTCTTGTCTGATATCATGTCGTCAGTAATATTTGAGTGATTTTCCGCACTTTAAGTTGATCGTACCACATCAAGTTCTTTTCCTTTTAAGTTTTCGATCACAAAGAGATCATATTTTTATGCTTGAACGGGAGTAGTTATGAGTCTTCAACTTGACAGATTTCTATCGTCACCCTATCTTACTTCTAATACAACTCGCACTTAGCCTAAGCTAGGAATTGACAGAGGGAGTTATTATATTCCAACCTCACTTGCTGATCCCTTGCCCTTGTAAGCCCAGGAAGTGTGTTCCCAAGCGTGCACACACTCTTGCCTCGAATGCCCTTTAATGCTCCTAGTGGACCTCTAAAAGTCCCAAAGTTAGCTCAAGATCAATTGACACAACAAAACATTTTCATTCATGTAACTCACTGACTCGAATTGCTCCTTTGCCTTTATGTAAAACAATCCTAGGGATTCCTCACTTTTGTTACCCCACGAGCTTTCCAATGAGCCTAAGATCACTCCGAACGGATTTCGTATGAGGAAGTTATGACTGTTCAGGGTTCTAGGGTAGAAACAAGGTTCAAACAGGCTATCAGTCAAACAGGATTTTTCTCAATTTTCTCATCTACGGACCTCACAAAGTGCTAATTACTTGATAACTGTGCCCAAAATTACCCCACAATTTTGAATAAAAAACCCTAAAAATTTCAGCTGAAAAAGCCTGTCAATCGTGATAGACAGGTCTGTCAATCGCGATTCATAGAGGTGTCCATCGGGCCTGTCAGTCGCGATCGACACATCAGTCATGATTGATGGTGTCAATCACCATTGACAGAGTCGTTTGTGGGGTCTATCAATCACAATTGATGGTGTCAATCGTGATCGATACTTTTTCCACAAAATCCGACATAATTTCAGTCAATCGGGGTTCTGTCTGTCGCGATGGACATGTGGGCACGCGAATCTTTGTGTCAATTGTGATATTTCACTGGGTCGCGATCGACGGTGTCGATCACGATTGATTGAGTCCTACGTGGCAGTCCGTCGGGGTCTGTCGATCGCGATTAACAGAGTCTATCGATCGCGATTAATAGAGGTTGTCGATCGTGGCTGTCAATCGTGATTGACAATGTCAATCACGATTGACAGAGGATTAATGAATTTTCTAATTTTGATTAGTGTTTTGCAATGTGCTTATTATGTGTGTTATAGTGGTGCTACACTTTGTTTTACCAAATGATGAGTTTTTCTGTCGATCGTGATCGATAGAAGTCAACGTCTCGGAGACTGTGTAGATTTTTTCCGTACCTATGCAGCCTGCTAGAGATGATGATAGAGCCAAAACCTGCAAGAACACTCAAGAAACATGCAAAAACAGCACACACAAATCGCTCTCTCACTCTCTCTCACAAGTGAAATGAGGGAAATGGAAGGCGGAAGGAGATATGACCAAAAATCTGAAATTTTCGAGATGATGGAGATGGAGGTGGGAGATGGTGAGGATGATGATGGTGAGGATGATGATGGTGATGGTGATGATGATAGTAAAGTAAGAAAGAGAAAAATAAGGGAAAGTAAAGAAATTACCTACAATGCCAACATCACAACTCTACATCTTACCATCTCACGCTCGTCCTCGAAGCTCGATCCCCGACAACGGTGCCAAAATTTGGTGTAGCTCAGTGATGAGTAGCACCTCCTTTAATGTCAATCTGGGAAGACATGAGGATGGTATGAAGACCTCGAACAAGTGATGGCACAAGTGTGTGAGTGAGAAGCACACTAACATGCACACACATACACACACACACACACGCACACAAGGCAATAACAAAGAGAGAGAGAGAGACAATGGAGTAACTTCTATTGCAAAAGAGTTCTCATACAAGTTCAAATCTACAACAAGCTAACTCCAAAAATGAGCTCTCTAGCTCTTTTTATAGTTTTTGACTAGCTTTGGTCTTGTCCAGACCTAGTGTCCGGCCTAGTTAAAAATTAGGTTCTAAGGCTATTTTGGAGGCTCAAATGAGCTCTGAAAATTATGAAAATTGGTTCAAAAATACTACTAATAGTCCTCAAGCTTGAGGACTCCTCCGCTTGTACAAAATGGAGTAGGAATAATCGAAAATGATATTTACAATGGTGTGGAGTGACTAAAATCACTATTTGGGAAATATTAATTCATGAAAAATGATAGGCCTATTTTCTAGATCTCCATTGACTACTTTGCCTACTTGGCCCTTCTCGTTGGCTTCCTTGTCTTGTAAGTCCTTGACTGCCCTGACCATTGCCAATAGTTGTGTATACTATTCTATGGGTAGTACATATGAGTAGCCTTGTTGTGACGTAAGTAACCATGAAAAGGAACATAAAAGGAAAATGTTATTCTATCATAGTGCCTAGAAATTGAACCCATTCCTTCACTCTCAATACTCTTAGGGGAGAAACACTTTGATGACCACGATAGCATTGGGTTTTTGAGAAAGGTAATTGTGATATCATGTTTATTATCTTTTGTAAGTATTGAAGAGAATGCATGAGACAACTTCTCTTTGAGTGTAATTTCTGGCATCTTTCTATTAGTCACAGTACCTATAGTGATCCAAGGCATCATTGTTCCCTATTGCATTGTTTTGGGATGGATCTAGATTTCTCAAACATGCTCAAGATTAGAATATCCCCCTGTTAATGACTTTATGATAGAATATGTTGCTTCTACCTATTATAATAATTTTCTTACATATGAACAAAAGAAGTTAGCACTTGTAGAGAAAATAAATTCATTATTGCAAAAACATTCTTTTCAATTTGATTTCTGAGCATTTCAGGAGCACTTAAAAGAAAACATATTCGAGAAGGAAGAGGTGGAGATGGGAATCCCCCTAATTCATCTCTAAGATCTCCAAGTGATACTAGTGGCTCTTCCAATCTTGCTAGTAAAAACTATTTACTCTTTAAGAAACTTGGAACCTTTGAATCCTTAAGTATCCACAATCCTTAAGGTAAAGTTCCATCCATAACCTTCTAAGGATCTTGATATCCATGTATGAACTCTCCTTGTATCCATTGTGGTAAAGTTTTTTAATGCATTAGGGGAAAAAGTGAACCCTGCATGGACCTTGTAAGGATTCCTAATTTTAAGGAATTAAAATGGCTAATTAGGTGGATTAAGAGGATGGGAAAAACCACGAGTGGTGTTGTACATTAGAATAAAGAATAAAATCAAGTAGGGGATTCATGTGCTTTTCTAGTCCTCATATATGTTGGTTGGATGGCCACAATCAAACACAAAATTTGAGAACTAAAAGTAAAAAAGAAAGGCAAACACTCTGTCAATAAAAGACAAAATAAGCTCAATGGGAGACAACATAGGCTCAGTCGTGGGAAGAGAGAGAAGAAAATTTTGAAAATGCACCTATTTTCTGCCATCGGATCATCATATTCTTGGATGGTTGAGATTGATGCGAAAAAATCTGGCACTAAAAGATAAAATACCCACACTCCCTATCACTAAAGGACAATATCTTGAGAATCTGTGCAAAAATGTGGGGATCCGCATGGATTTGTAGCCATTGGATGGCATGCAATTTCAGTGGTGTAGATTTAATGGCTAGTGATCCATGGCAAGATCAAATCAAAGCCATTGATGGCGCCTTTTCCTCTTCAAGGAGCAACAATAGCCATTAGATCTAAAGGAAATCTAAGGGATATAATTTAAAGCCACTCATTTATGAAGAAATTATCTTAGCCATTGAATTTCTAAGGGTATCCAAGGGTCGTGTTTGAATTACATGTCTTTCAAAAACTATGTGAAGGACAAAACCACGAATTTTGAAATGTTTATGTGGTTTTGGCTGGCCCAAACCAAGGGAAGCCTATACCTAGCCTAGTTGATTAAGGGACTAGACTGTGTCCACCACCCTCCTCTCATTGGTCCATCACTAATCACCCTCTAATCTAAAAGGCCCATGCAGGGTTCATTTTTTCCCCATAATGGCATCTCATTGCAGATTATTCTTAAAAATCTTTTGGATTCATATCTACATTTTGCTTCTACTCTTTGTTTGATTATGAAAGGCAATCAAAATTCCATAAGCTTTGAAGAATTAGTCTCTATTTTGTTGCAAGAAGATCACTTGGGGCAAAATAGGTCAATTATGCATGTTGCATCTCAAGCTTTCCTAGGTACTCAAAAAGTCAAAGGTAAATGAACTTCATCTACTAGTAAGTAGAAATATACTAATGTTGCACAATCAAAGAAACAAGACAAAGATGAAAAAAAACATAAAAATAGAAATATTTTTGTAATAATTATAAGGCAAATGATCATGTCCTTATTAAAACTTCTCCTAAACTAGCTAGAAAGGAGGCAAAGAAGAAAGCGGTGGGAATGGTTGTTGCAAAAGACTCTACACCTAAAACACAATCTGCTAATCTTGTTCAGAATGAATGGGCATTTACTATTATTTGCAGCTATGATCCATCTTCACATGAGAAAGTTTATGTCTATAATAGACTATGATGTTTGGTACTTTGGTGCTAGTGCAACCAAACATATTACCTCACAGCATAGTTTCTTCACTTCACTTGAGTCTTCCCCTACACATGTGCTAAGAACTCCTATTATCTTGTAAATGCAATTTGAAAAGATAATTTAGACTACTATTGATGGAAATTCTTTCACATTCTCAAATGCCTTATATGTGCCAAGGATAAAGAAAAACATTTTATCACTTTCAACATTAGCCAAGATTGGCTTGCTTCTCAATTTTATTGGTCACAAAATGTATAGTTCATGACATCTTGAATGGTGATGTTATTATTACTTCTAGGATTTTATGTTGCGTTTTATATAAGATCAATAGATTCTGTGAAGCCTATGAAGGATTCATTGTGAAATTCATGATTTCCATGCTATCTTAGATGCAAGGCTTTGGCATGCACATTTTGTCATCTTAATTCATCTAGTTTTCTTTGCTTGTAGATATGAGATGGTGTCCTCTAAGCAAACTTGAGGCACATTCTACACATGCTTTTGAAGGCTAAATTTTGGGTAAATTTCAGAAATCCTTCTTTCCAAAAGATCGTCTAGTTAGAGATGCTCGTAAATTGCAACTTTTTCGTAGTGATGTTTGTGGTTCTATGTGACACGTTCATTTGGTAACTACCTATACTGCAGACCATGATTGATGACAACAGTTCCTAATTAGGATTAACAAGTTATCAACATGTTTGTTCTAATGGGGAGGGGGAATACATGTCTTATGAGCTTAATGCATTTATGGCTAAGTGTGGGATAAAATGTCAGTGTAGACTCTCATATACACCTCAACAAAATAGAGTTGTTGAAAGAAAGAATAGGTTTCTCATGGAAATGGCAAGATGCACGTCACAACTCAAGCTTTATCACATAGCTTCAGGCTTGAGGTTATTCTGTGTGCAACATATGTACTTAGCACGTGTCTCACCAAAGCACTCTAATGATATTGGTCTTGGCATGGTTGCAAGCCATATGTTACTTATTTCTGTGTCTTATTTGTTTGGCATATGCATACGTGTCTGAACAACAACATAGAAAAATGGATGATAAAGCAGTGAAATGTTTTTTTAATATAGTTATGAAACCAAAGGATATTGTCTACATAATCCATAGATTAAACACATTATGATTAGACATGATGTTTTTTTTTGTAGAAGATGCAATTTAGCCGTTATATCCATGTACAAAGGAGACATCAATTAGCTTGAATGATATAGGAAACTTTGTTACCTCTTTGTACAGCTAAACAGTCAAGTGTTGGTCTAGATGAGGCAATTCCTCTACCTTTAGAAGTTCCAAATGGTGATATAGAGCATTCCATTTTTTATGAAAATTTACATGGTGCACTTATTAATGAGACGGTTGACATAGAAAATGGTTGGCGAACACTTGGAAGGATGTGAAATTAGATGCACCTTTGTCATGTTGTACTCATTCAGCTCTCATAGTGCTTCCTTTGCATCACATTTTTATGCAATTGCTTCCTGTAGTATTTTTTATGAGAATGAGCATGTTTCTTTTGATGAAGCACAAAATTCAAAAAATTGGATGGTTGTTATACAATTAGAATATGATGCTATTATGAAGAATGGTACTTGATCTTTCAGTGATTTGCCTCTAGGCAAAAAGTCCATTGGCACAATATGTTATATAAGCCTAATGGAATAGTTGATAGGCATAAGGCTAGACTTGTTGCCAAAGGTTATGCTCAAGAGAGAGGTATTCATTTTGGTGAGACTTTGTTCTTGCCTGACGAATGACCACCATTCGTAGCATTTTTGCTCTAGAAGCTCATTATGGTTGTGATTTACATGAAGAAGTGTATGCCTTTCATGCATGTGGTTTACATGAAGAATTCATGTATGTTCATCTAATGTTTTGCATATTTGTTGCAGGAGTTTGCACTGGGTCATCTTCCGACATGAGCAGAGGAGGCTTATGGATATCATCATGGATTGGTTGCATTGTTGGAGGACTTGGAGGGATGCAGTGCAGCCATTTCATGGGAGCATCTACAATAAGGTGAGTTTATAAGCTTGATTTGGTGTTTTTTAGTTGCTCTTTATAAATATCATATCAATTTCTCTCATTTCATGAGTGTGCTTTATTGCAAAACTACAAATATAGATGTTTTGATCCCTCTAGGCATGTGTATGGCAATGAAGTGCCACAATTTTGTATTTAGCTCATATATGGTAGTAGTGCACCACAATTTTGTATTTGGTTCCTATATGGAAGTGATTTGCCAGATTTTGTATTTGGCTCATATATGGTAGTGGTCTTCCACACTTTTGTAGATGGTTCATTTATGGAATATATAGCTCTTTTGTACTAGTGGTTCATTTATGGAATCTCTCTTTTGTACATGGTTCATGGTTCATTCTGCTCATCTCTTTTATGTTCGGCAATGTGTTTTGCTTTATCAAATCATGTTTTGGTTGTCGATCATCTAAACCCTAAATCAGCAACCACTAGCTCAATTTTTTTGGGCAAAGTGTATTGCCTTTTGCTACATAACAACATGGTAATGTTGATGCAGCAATAGACAACAAATACTAACCTAAAACATTTTGTAGATATGGTTGTCGATATAGGCGACAGTATGAGCATCAGTATGCCCATGCACATACCGACGTTTATAGTGATGCTTTTGCCTAGGGAAATGCCAACACTTATACTGACAGTTATGATACCAATGCAGATACAGTCGGTTTGGAGATACATACCGGTGCAAATATACCGGTGCCCATATCGAGCTAACATCAATGGTAGTGGGCAATTATTAATGCATGTATCACCATCTATAGCGATTCTTATACATGTGTTATTGTATCGGCATGCATACTGGCACTTATACTAACATCAGGGCTCGTGCATTCGTGCCCGTATAAGGCCTGCTATGCTCCTCATATGTTGTAGTGAAGTAATGAAGATTATATTTATATATTGAAACAACAATATGGATAATTACTCATTATTGGGTAGATATGAAACAGTTTTTGATACACAAACTTTGACTATGTTGGTTGTGTTGGCAACAAAAAAAACTACTTCTAGCTAAAATTTTCACTTCATAGGAGGTGCCATCTCTTAGAGATCTTTTATATATAGTCTTTTCCATTATAGAAACAATGTATGTTGCAACCAATACATTGTCTTTTCATATTCGGTTTGATATGCGCACATGTTAACATATACCTTCTTTACTTAACAATAGTGAAAGTGCTATTGTATTCATTAAGAATTGAATCTATCATGAAAAGACCAAGCATGTTGAGGTTTGGTATCACTTTACTTGTTATTGTTTAGATGCTATGCACATTTACTTGAAAAGGTTCATCCTCAAGAAAATGCAATACATGACTTTGATAAGGATCTACCATAAACCACCTATACACATTGTCATTAATTAGGGATCACTTGATTTCTATATTTGCATAAACCCTTATACATTATGTTCAAATCGTCTTTTTCATAAATTAATCTTTCTCCCTTTTCTCATATTGCACATATTGGCCTTTAGTGGGACACCATTATCCCTACATTCCATATGAAATGCCAAATTGC
The DNA here is from genome assembly GCA_020310875.1 of Ceratopteris richardii. Taxonomy (NCBI): domain Eukaryota; kingdom Viridiplantae; phylum Streptophyta; class Polypodiopsida; order Polypodiales; family Pteridaceae; genus Ceratopteris; species Ceratopteris richardii. Next base: position 117,232,116 of record CM035439.1, on the reverse strand, counting down.
CTCCAAACGCTTTTGCATATGTATTTTTTGATAAAGCATATATTGCTCTGGTCATCCACACATTTATTGTGATTGTCATCTATAAAGCTTACACATTCCTATAATCTATTCTTTGTGATTTTGCTTTGGTGCACTTTCTTCAAATTTATACACATAGCTACATTCACAAGAGTGCTTCCACTCCTGGATGTAGAAAGAATCTCTATGAATTCTTCCTCATCATCACTTGAGTCTCTCATGTACAATTTCTCCCTTATCGTTTGAGTAGTATGTGTTACTCAAAAGCACATAAACAATACCCTCCTAGTCCTCATAGTCATCATAATAGTTTGTGATCAGAAAGCTTGTGATGCTCAAATTTATTTTCCATGGTGTTCTACGAGACCTTAAGTGCATGCAAAGATAGTTTGATTCAAAAATCAAATCGTTGGTATGGGATCATGCATATTTCAATATTTCAACCAAAATTGAAATTTACACACAGTTTAACAATTACCGGCTTCAAATGGCTTGTCCCATACAAAATATATCCAATGCTCTTTCAATATGTGAAAGAGCATTGATTAGACTAAAAGAAAACAAAAGTACACATGAACGGGCCTAGCACCCAATGGGACCCCCCGAATCCCACAAAGAAGGGGAAGAACATATAGAGCTAGAGGGTTTTACAAAGGAGGTTGATAACCCCTTCGTCCCCCTCATGCAGGGCCCACTTGGCTTGAATCTTGTTGTTCTCAAAGAAAAACACTCCATGGTGCCTAGAAGGTTGGGACTTCTTACAATTGGATATTCTTTTGCCTAGAAGGAAAAGATATTTCTCAATAGACCAATGTTTAGGAGGTTTTCCAAAATTGGAAGCACATCTCTCTCTCTCTCTCTCTCTCTCTCTCTCTCTCTCTCTCTCTCTCTCTCTCTCCAAATCTTCCAAACGGTATCACCTCTTATAGCATTCCACAATGGTGAGGAATAACCAATCACCTTGCCCAGAAGTGCTTGCTTCCAATTGTAAGCTTTGTTGTTGGCGTTGAGCGATGATTAGACGTAGCCAACAGCATACAATGCAAGTATATGCAATCATCACCCCATCCGTATGCTTATTAACATGCACCTCCAATCCTCTTCACCCTGTCTTGTGTGTATCTCATCACTTCTCTAATAACATACTGCCGCAATTGTGGTCTCTCTCTCTCTCTCACACACACACACAATGCTTGAATCCTTAGTTACCATCCTCATGCTTTTATGTTTATTTAACTCCAAGGGTTCACACTTCCATGACGTATACACTAGGGATTGTGATGAACAAAGATGTGATTGTGATTCCAAACCCACACCTATGGACTCATAGAGAGGTTTGAAGAGTGATTTTGGGGAACCTTGGTTATCTAGTCTTGGAGGTGTTTTTGTTATTCTTTTCTTTTCCATAGTTATTCATAGGTCTTGAGCTTCTGCTTATAGACCTATATTACCATGCTCCTTCTTAACGCTTAATATTTTCCTCTTTAAATAATCAAAGGACCATGAGTGATAATCCAATGTCTTGTGCGGTTCGAGGTTTTAAGCCAAGCTATACAAAAGAAAATGAATCCGTTCTTCCAAGAACACAAAAATCTTCCATTTATTGAGTTATGGACTCCAAGTCTTCCCTTTGGGTACCACTCACACTTATGCCATTAGAAGAATTTCCATGAAATAAAAATCAAAGAGAAAAAGAGAAATTCCTAAATCTATTATCAAAAAAATATCAAATAACAAAAATAACGAAAAGATCACAACACACTCAATAATTTTACATACTCAATTTGGGATCCTAAGTGTGGGATGTAAGACCAAGAGTGGATGTGAATCCTCTTGCCTTTAAGTAGAAAATCACTTAATTTCAAGCAAAAAGTTATACACGCACTCAATAGGTTCTACAAGGTGACACATAGCTTTTGTGGATTGATTCCACATAGCTTGGCACTTCCTTATACATGAGTGTCGGCTCCTTGTTCACCACATCACTCCAAGGGGGGATTTGTTGACATATTTAGGTAGTGATGTGTGTGAAAAGACTAGGACCACTAAGGCACTTCTTTCCCTCTTTAGGATTTTTTTTCCCTTGGCTTGTATATATGCCTATAGCCCTAATGGGTCACGTATATATTTGTGCATTCTAGTGGTAATACATTCAGTATTGTGTGTTGTGCTCCAAGATTCTTCTTCTTCCTTGTGTTGTATGTGTGCTTTTGCCGACCTCAAGATGTTCTAGAGTATTTGGTTTAAAAGTGAAGTCAGAAGTTTTTGCTACTTTCAAGAAAGTTGCAGCTATGGTTGAAAATGTAAATCAGTCAAAAATTTTGATTTTAAGAAGTGTTAAGGAAGGCGAATGCATGTCTAGTGATTTCAAACCATATTTGGAAGACAAAGGTATTTCTCATCAATTGATTATCGCTTATACTCCAAAAGAGAATGGTATTGCATAGAGGAAAAACCGTACACTTGTTGAAATGGCATGTAGTATGTTATATTCCAAGAAGTTTTCACCAAAATTTTGGTTTGATACTACTCGTACAGTTAATCACATTCTTAGTAGGGGCTCTAATAAAAGCTTTAGAGGTGATTACACCTTATGAAGCATATTATGGTAAAACACACAATGTTTACTACTTCAAAGTTTTTGGTTTTCCTCGTTATGCTCACATTGAAGAAAAGGATCGAGATAAGTTGGATGAAAAGCTATCAAAGCTTCTTTGTTGATTATGGTATAAAAAGCAAAGATAATAAATTCTATGTTCGGAAAAGAGGTAAAATCTTACTCTCATGCAATGTTTGTGCTGCTGAAAAATATATTTATAACAAAGATTCAAGTTCCACACTTTATCAAAACTAATCATTATGAAGTTTTTAAAAGCAATTTAAATCCTTATATTCAATCATACAAAGGGATGATCAACCTTCTCAAACCCCTACTCAAATATACAAAGATCAAGGAAAAGAGAAATTTATAACCACTCCTACAAAAGCTGAATTTTATATGGCTCCATCATAGCCTTCAGTGCTTCACCTATAAAAAAAAATAGCGAACATACCAATAGACATTTGATAGAAACATAGCATAAGTGAGATGCAAACTGAGTGATAAAGATCTAAAAGTTTCAAATCACCAAGAGGAATGCAGCTACAATCATGGGGTTGTCCACCAATGCACTCCAATATGGAACTTAGATAGTGTTCTAGACACTCTAGATGAAGGGATCACTAGTGCACAACACTAGGTAGATATTCATATAGGCCATGCTTACATAGTTTTTACAATGGGAGTCAGTATAGATAATCATAGTCATGAGAGACAAAATAGTCTACAAAATATATATCTGACAATATTTCTAGGACCAAACATCCTACCATCTCAACCCTGCTAGCTATGAAGATAGGTCCCTCGAACCTCGCACAAGAATGCAAGCCTCCTTCACCACTCTCCCACAAGGTTTTTTCGGGAAACTCCATGGGCGACATGGCCTTTATTTTTTCCTTGAATAGCAACACAATCACCGAAATTTTATGAACTACCTAACCTCAAGGCTAGGCTCACAAAGATCATCTATTACTATCAATTGTCACACATAGACCTCATCTAACTTTGAAGTTAGGGTTCCACAAATGTGTGTGCTCTCACAATGCTTCTACTCATAAGGGGGCCCTTACAACTTAGAGCACCTTTGGATCATTTTTGTTCCCTAAGATTGGAGTATTAAGTATATCTAAACACCCCCCCCCCAGTGTCCACCCTATGATGAACTAGCTCCTTGGTCCAATACCAAGCTTTGGAAAGTATCAATAAAGTTGCTCTCTCCCAAGAGCCTTGGTGAAGATGTCTGCTCCATTTTCTTTAGTTGGACAATGCTGTATCTCCAGAATCCCATCCACGATCAATTTGTTCGCATAATGATAGTGAATTTCTATGTGTTTGGTACCTACATGGAAAATGAGATTTTTGGTGATGGTCATGCAACTTTGGTTGTCACACTTTAGCCTTGTAGCCTCCTATCCTTATATTCCTATGTGCCATAGGATCTCTTCAATGTTGGTGCAATTAAGCCCAAGCATACATACTTGATCACCTCACATAGGCTTGATTTATTGGCATAACACTTGGAAGACTTCATTTGTCCAACCTCTTGTAATTCTACTTCACATTTACTTTTGTAAAAGTGAAATATACCCATGAGGAGTTAGGAAGCACATAATCTCGTATCATTTGGTAGTTGAGTCAAGAGAGGATCAGTCCTATACTTTAGCATTTACCTTTAGGTAGAGATTTGAATTTGAATTGAAATCCTTTCACCCCAACAATAACTATAAAAGAGGATATGAAAGGTCCGCATCTATCTCGAGATTTAGAGATCATTTTGATGTACTTTCATTGAGAAGAGGAGCTCACCTCATAGTTCACTCACTTCTCACTCATTGCGCAATGGTTGATTGCCAATGACGTATGTTTACATAATTTAATACATACATGATCATTACTTCTTATTCTAATTTCTCTGTGATAACTCCATCAGAATAGTGATCTTGTAAGAGCTTTTTCTCACTCTATAGTTGATCATTTCCTATGATTTATAGCATGTAGATCCATCATACTGTCTACTTTAATCCTACAAAGTTTCATTGGTAGTGCTACTCACAATCATTAGATATCAGTTCATCTTTACTCATTGGTCTGCAAAATATCACACCCCGTAAATGGCAGGATGCTTGGTTGATTTGCTAAACATATTTCTCTGCATATAGTCCATCATTTTTTATGATATATCATGATTGGTAGTTTGTTACACTAATTAGAGTTCCCCAAAAGGAATTTAGTCAATTGCTGCTTACTCAGAGAATGGTTCAAAACACTAAATAAGTGTATCAACCAAAATAGCAAGTTTTGGACCTTGGATTATATTCCTACCTATTTATTTTGATCCTACCATTACTAGATCATCTTCAAAGCAACATATGTGATTATTTATGCTTAATAGCTAGCTAAAGAGCCCCACAACACTCTCTAGTCGTCACTTGTAGCAGGTGTGAAGCAGGTTTTAGCTACACCAATTCATCTCTTGTGACTATCCACCATCTTCTCCAACAGTGGTATTAGAGCAAGCACAATCAAGACGAGAGATGGATTTCCATCCTTCATTGACAAATTGGATAGGAATAACTACTCAGCATGGTCACTCAAGATGCAAGCATACCTTCAAGGGAGAAGCTTATATGGATACATCTCATGAGATGAAGACATGCCAATTTTTAGGAGCAAGCATCAAACAACAAGGGAAGAGCAAGAAAGGTTGACCACATGGTGTGCAAAGGATGCTCTTTCCACTCAATCTCACATTTCTTGTTACCATATCTTAGGAATTGCCAGACCTCCCAAGAGACTTGGGAAGTATGTTCATTATATTTCTCCCCAAACACAAGAGCTAGGAAGAATCAGCTGTGGATGGAATTCACAACCCTTAAGAAACAACCAAAGCAAGGAGTGGCTGATTATGTAACCAAAATGAAAGATGTAGCTGAACAACTTGCAAACATTGGAGAAGAGATAGAGGAAGAGCACATAGCAAGGCAGATCATCAATGGAATTAAGGATGATGACAAGTGGGAGTCCTTCACCACAACAATGGACCTCTACATGGATATGCAAATACCTAATCTCAAGACCTTGATGGGGCATCTCTTCACCCATGAGACAAAGCTCAACAAAAATGGTGACAACTAAAGAGGTAACCAATCTTTTGCCCTTTATACAGATAAGAATAAAGCTAAGGATAAAATTAAAAGCAAGAAACAGGAAGAAGAGGCTAGTACCTGTTGAGGGTTCTATGGTTCAACACAACATCGAATTAAAGGATAAAATCAAAACTACTTGCTCACTTTTCAGCACTGATCTTCATACTCAGAGAATTCCACCAAAATTACTTTTAAACGTTCACCGGAAACTCACCGAAATGTTTCATTCCGGTGACTTCTATTGAATCAGATTTTCACATTCATAGAACAGATTTCTTCACTTTGAGAAAGTTTACTACTTCTTACACACTCATCGTGACAAGAAATAAAGTGACATCTCTGCATAGACTACTTGGGTCTCTTAGTAAACTTAACAGAAAGATAAGAGATTAACAGATATAAAATTTTGTTTTGTGAAACATCTCCTATTCATTTCTTTAGTAAACTATGTGCTGCGTTTACAGGTTTACAAATATCAGAACTTCATGTATCGTAATTTGAGTATTCACCGATTATGATTTCATCAGTTACAGGAAACATGATAATATTTCCTGCGGAACCAGTTACTCTCCGATCCTTCTGAATATCTGTTAAGCGAACTACTTCTTCTCCAGGATTGTTGCACTACTTCTTCTCATCATATCTGCTTCTTCTTCTAGGAACATCTACCTTCTTCTTGCGGTGGTTGTCACTCTCTTTCTCTTTCTCTCTTCCCGTAACTCTCCTTACGGTTGTAGCAAACTGCTTTCTTCTAACTTCTCCTCTTGTGACATGTCCTTTTTAACCTCCTCGTAGCCGTCTTTTTCTTTTTCTTTTTATTTTATTTTATCAAATCTCCCTACCTTCAACACATGGCACAACCCGGTGGGTAATTTTGTCAAAAAATGAGACTCGAATTTGACAATCCCTTGATCATAGAGGATTATCTCCCGTGACTATTTGGAAATCTGCTCTTCTTTTGATTTAATCTTCCAATTCTGCAAATTATCAACATCTTTTTCTATATTATCCTGCTTTTCTTGACAATCCGAATCAAATATCTTCACCTTTTTGTCTAATTTCTTTTTCAACAATTGTTCCTGCAATTCTGCAATTAGCTGTATCTGCTCCTCGATCTGCCTCTCTTGCTTTGAAATTATACCTACTAAATCTTTTTCATGTTTTGAAACAAAACACGCCTGTATCTATTCATACTAAAACTTAAACATACCGAGCCACCGATTTTGAAAAACATTCCAAATATCTTGAACATATTTATGGAGTTGCTGCTTCAATACTTCTATATCCAACTTCGTCATCAACGTAGCCTCTAACTCCACATCTTCCTCTTTTAATATCTACTTCTCTAATTCCTGCAAGACTTGTATTCTCGATTGAAGAACTACCTGTTCCATCTGCAAAGTAGCATTTAACCCTAAAAAATCCGTCATTTCTTTTTGAATCTGCGCTTGCAAAGACTTCTGCCATTGTTCAAAATCATGCATAGACTTCTTTGTACTAGTCAATTCTATCACAGACTGCATCTTATCATTCTGCAATTTTTCCAATATACATACCTTCTTATCCAATTCATCCTGAAGTTTTGTAGTCTTCTCCTGCAAAGACTGATAATCAGTCTTATTAATAAAAACTTTATGCTGTTCATGCCGACACAATCTTTCTGCTTGAAAAACTAAGAAATCCGACACTTCTTGCAACCTCTTCCTCAACTCTGGCACATCATAATCTAAATTATTATCATCTTTCAACATTTTTTCGCCTTCAGCTTGTAATTGCTCCTCTAGTCTTCTTTTTCTAGACAACTTAAAAATAGTTCTGAATGCTTTCGGATTTTCAATACTATCTGGCACCGGCAACAAAATATCTTCCTGTATCTTTGCTTCTCGTATATCAGGTTGAATGATTTGACTAACATGTTTCATCTCTGGTGTAATATAACTAGCGCGAAGAAGATCTTTAGACGTCTCTGAAGGTCTATCCATTACCGATTTCGCTGCTAGCTGTTCCTGCTCTTTCCTCATCACTTGACAACCACAAAAATTGATCTTCTTTGGCCACATTATCTTTTGATCTTCAACTAACTGCACAAACTCAAATAAGGCAGCTAAATATGCTGATAATTGACTATTGGTTTGCATCTTACGCCTATCACCGACGAAGATCTCGCTATGTAGGTGATCATATACCCAATGGGCCCAACTTATTCTTCCACCTGCCTCTGCATAGGCCAACGGTGCAAAATTCTCCCTGGACATAGAATCATATTTAATGATAAAACATAATCTTTCCAGATACCACTTTAGCTGCTCCCTTCGCACATAGCTTGCATTCTTCATCATATAGTACTTCCGTCTTCCTTCTCGGGGTCCAAAGTCTTTTTTCAAAGCCTCCTCAGAACATTTGGGGACCACAACATCATCGTATATAGGTAATTGAAATACTTCTGCAACTAATTTCGGTGAAAAGTTTACCTGAACTAATAACTGACCCTTCATTTTCCGCATGAATTCCAGCTAGCTCTTTGCATCATAATTGTATCTCCAACGCTCCCATGGCAACATAGCGAACTGTAATAATCCAATCCTTCTGAGCCACGTCTCCTGCAAATCAGACTGTATATCAATTTCCACCTTAAAGTCTGTGAATATCCCCATACGCGTTTGCACCACCTTAGTTGTTGCAGATGGTGTTGCTATTTCGTCTTCATCCTCCTGTAACAAGCTATCACTCTCCTCCATTGTGGTTTCCGCACTACCACTTCTCGCTTTCTCATACACCCTCTCATGACTCCTGATTCAGACACTAATGCAGAAAACGCTGGAAAAAATATGTTCCTGGAAACCTTTAAGTAGAACTGAAAATATTCTTTCCACAAGTGCGAATGCTTGAACTGCCACTTACTGCAATGATAAACGTACTTGCACACGTAATACTTCATGCGACTCAATAATATTGTAGCATGGAATATCCTAAAAATCATCCACAATCGATTGCCCCACATATCAATAATCCACTTAACAAATCTTCTACGCGTGCCAAAATAATCATGGAACAGAACACTCATTCGTACTTCCAGAATACAAAATTGATATTTAAATTCTTCAATACTACATTGTATAGTGCAAATACTTCCAACCATACAATTCTGACAAATTGTATTTTGCAAGATACTCATCGCTCGAATACTAGCTTTCTTTTCATATTTCCCTCGATGCCGCTGCTCCTTATGGATCCGCTCACTCGGAATACAAAGTATACTTATTTCCATCATATCATTACTTGCAGACCTAGAATATTCCTTAGTTTGTATAACCCGATTATCCATCATTGGCCCTGGCCTAATCCGTAACACACTGTTGAACTACAACTGTAAACCAAGTTTCCATTGTAATCGTAAAAATTTACTTAACGTAGTTTTAGACCAACACGAGGTCAAAAAACATTGTATTACAGATGAAGATGTAGAGAAATAAACTCTTTTACTGCGATGATCACAAACATTGCTGAAGTGTTGGATTGGATTATGAACAACTTGTACCACATTAGCAGATAACCAGTCCAAATGTGGCGGCTTCCCTTGAAATAATTTCAGCCTAAATCCATTTATTGGCTTGTCCATCCATGTGCCAAACACATCTGCCACTCGAAAAGTGCCTTGACCCAAATCTTGCACAATCTGATATGGGCCCCTGTATCTCATTGTAAGCTTTCCTGGATGAGGTCCTAGCTTAGAATTATACACCATCACCCAATCACCTTCTTTAAATAACTTAAACTTCACATTCCTATTTACCCAAGCTTGTCGCCGCTTTTGAACCACCTCCGAAATGTACGCACTTATCAAGCGATCCTCCTCCATCTGTAAAAGGTATTTACTCCTGTGTTTAACCGATAACTCAGGCAACATCTTCTCTGCCGTAATCCACAAACTAGGAACTACAAACTCCATAGGTACTACTGCCTCCAATCCATATACCAACCGGAAAGGTGTCATACCTGTTGTCACTTTAAATGTTGTTTTGAAGGACCACAAAGCTGAATCAAGACACAAATCCCAATTTTTCTGATTTTCATGCACAAACTTTTTAAGAATACGCATTAAAGTTTTATTCGTACTTTCTGCCTGCCCATTCGCTTGAGGATGATAAGCTGTAGTTTTTTTATGCAAGATCAAATGAACCCGTGTTAATTGTGAGATCACCTCATTCAGAAAATGAGTACCTCGGTCACTCACTAACTCAATCGGACACCCGAACCTGGTCATAATATTACGATAAAGAAATTTTGCCACACTTGCTGCCTTATTATCTTTCAATGCCACTACTTCCACCCATTTTGTACAATAATCGGTTGCCACCAATATATATCTACTACCGCGCTGAGTGGTAGGTTTAATAGGCCCCACAAAATCCATACCCCATTTTTGGAAAGGATCCAGTGGTAATACCTGATGATCAGTCATCCGGTCAGAGTTATTAGGTTGGCCTAACCTTTGGCAAATGACACATCCTTTGGCATACTCATGCGCATCTTTCAACACCGTCGGCCACCACAACCCAGCTTGTAATACTTTATTTCCCGTAATATCGCCGGACAAATGACCTCCTGCTGAACCGGAATGTGCTTCCTGTAAAACAATTGATTGTTCATAGTCTGGTACACATCTCCTGATAACCTGATCCATGCCCTTCTTGTATAATGCCCCTGCTATAACCAAATACGGCCTACTTTTAAGAGCAAACTTTCTCCTCTGATCGGGCGTAAAATACTACGGTAATGCACCCTCCGTCAGGAAAGTTAATAACTGCTCATACCATGAATCTGCCTCCACTACATGCGCCGTAAACAACTCAGCATCCGGAAATACATCAAGTGCACCGGTTGGTGTTTCTCCTGATTCCAGTCGACTAAAATAATCTGCCATCGCATGCTCTTTCCACGGAGTATGCACAATTACAAAATCAAATTCCTGTAACAAAAGCATCCATCTGGCTAATCGGCCTGTTAATAAGGGCTTCTTGATTAAATAAACCAAAGCCTGATGATCCACATGAAAAACCACTTTATTACCCAACAAATAATGTCGAAACTTGTTAAGGGCATATACCATCGCTAAAGCTTCTCTTTCCATCACCGGATAATTTCTTTCAGCCGCAGCCAATACCCTACTGGCATAATAGACATGTCTATACCATCCTTTGTCTTTCTGCTGCATCAAAACTGCTCCTACGGCCACATCCGATGCATCCACAAATATGTGAAAAGGCACTGACCAATCAGGTAGTTGTAAGATTGGTGCTATCGACACCATCTTTTTTAACAGCTGAAATGCTTTCTCTTGAGCCTCAGCCCACATAAACGAAACATCCTTCTTGGTCAAATGCGTTAGTGGTAAAGAAATGTCTGCTAAATATCTTTAATATCTGGAATGCCACTTGATTTGACCCACAAACCGCATTACTTATTTTACATTAGTCGGTGCTTTAGCTGTACTTATAGCTTCAATTTTCTTAACATCAATAGCCATTCCTGCTTGTGATATAACATGGCCTAATAAAATACCACTTCTGACCGCAATCACACTTTTAAATGGATTCAATACCATCCTAAACTGTCGACATCTTTCAAAACATGCTTTCAGGTGTAGTAAGTGCTTAATCATTTCACCAAAAACCAAAAAATTGTCAACAAATACCTGCATAAAGTCCTGTAGATAAGGTTCAAATACTTTATGCGCCACATAATTGAACAATGGTGGTCCATTCTTCAAGCCAAAACTCATAACTGTAAACACATAAGCTCCAAATTCTGTAATAAACGTTGTTTTGTGCTGGTCCTCCTCAGCCACACTGATCTGATTATAGCCGGAAAACCCATCCAAAAAACTATACATTTCATGGCCTACGACCGCATCCAACACTGCATCACAAAATGGCATAGGAAACGGGTCTGTAATAGTTGCCGCATTTAACTTTCTATAATCAACACAAATTCGGAGCTTCCCATTCTTTTTAGGGACCACTATGATAGGAGATAGCCAAGTGACCTGATTCACTGGTTTGATAAATCCAACTGCCAACAATTTATCAATCTCTTCCTTCACTTGTTTAGCAAAGTTAGGATTCATTCTATATCTTTGTTGTGCCACAGGTACTGCATCCGCCTTCAAGTTAATCCTGTGTTGGTGCAACTGCGGATCGATGCCTTTTACTTGAGTATAATCCCAAGCAAACACATCTACATACTCTTTAAGCAGGCAAATCAGATCCTCCTTAAACTTTCCTTCCAATGTTTTACCAATACGCACCATCTTGGGTTCCATTTCGGTTCCTAAATTAACCTCTTGAAGTTCCTCCTCCTTCACCCTCATAGAACCTGCATACTTCTGATCGTACATCCTTTCCGCCCGTGTAATTATCTCTTCCTCCTGGTGTTCCATCTACTGCTGCACCGGAATGTCCATACGTTGATCAAATATCTTTTGTAATTGGGCACCTGCCACCTATTCACCAGGAGTTGGCTCGTCTACTTCCGGCCCACCACTATAATCCTTACTTAATACTCTTTCAACATCAACTTCTAATACTGGCACCACCGTTGGGTTTGCTTGCAAAAACTTTTCCTCCTCATCATCTTCAATCTCGTCTTCCAAATTAATAGTCTGAGCCATAAGTGGTTATTCCTGTACCGACATATTTTTTCGTCCACGCATAGGAATCGTCACCTGCTTTTTACCCTTGGTAATCATTACTACATTCAAGCCCCAATCCTGCTTGACTTTGGCAAGCCGAAACCAAGGTCTCCCTAACAACATTTCATACGGATAAGCGGACTCAGACATTCGGATGACCACAAAATTAACCATAAATGTTATGCCGAAAATGATATTTTGTTGTTGCTTCAAAATGCCAATTGGTTGCACTCGTGTTTGATTTGCCATTTTTACCTGAAAAGGTGCTGGAGCCAATTCGCCTCTTCCCATTTCAATGAAAATATGCTCAAGTAATATGTTTACTCCTGATCCTCCGTCAAGCAACACTTCTGCAAATCGCCGGTGGTTGTACTGCACCTGAATGACTAGTACTACAAAATCCACGTCTGCTGGATCAATTCTGTTGGCCGAGATAGAAGGGATCAACCTAACTTCGGGCTCTGCATGAAACCCCTGTAGCTTTTTCAACAATTTCTCTCGAAACACAGGTACCAAAGAGAATAGTTGATCCAAGGACAACTGTAGCGGTGAACTAATGATTTCATCAAACCAATCATTTGCCAAGCCATGCTGACTCGACGCCTTATCCCGCTCCTTTATGGGAGATATCACTTTCACACCCTGTTGTTGCTCAGTCTGACCTCCACACCTCGCCTGATTAGAAGACTCATCTCAAACCTGCTTCAAAACCTTGTCTCGGATTTGTCTTTGTTCCTACCAATCAATAGGGCCTTTCTTCCCTGATCTTGTCACTGCCAACACATCAACCTCTTTAGCTTTCCCACATTGTTTGAAATCACACTGCCATTGGTTAGTCTTCTCAACGTGCATTCGATCAAATGTACCGGGTGTGTCATGAGCGCTATCCACATGCTCTGGCCATTCTATTAGCATGGCATTCGCCTGAGCCGCCTGCTGCCCCTGTTGTTGATGTTGTCTCTGTTGATTATGCTGATTATACCGAATGACGGGTATACCTCTTTCTTCACGATGCTTTACCCATAAAGGACAGTTTGGCCCTATCCAGTGATCAGGAGCTGAACAATACCCGCAAGGCATCACCCTTGGTGGTCGACCTTGGTGATTGCCTTGCTGGTTATTCCCTTGTTGATTCCCTTGATCTCTCCATGGGGGTCTCCCTTGCTGCTGTCTCGGAAAATTACCTCGCCCTGGGATTGGAATAGCCTGATTGGCCGCTACGTCATTTAAATTTCTATTATCTTGCTGAGAACTTTTCCCTCTATGCTTAGGGTTATACCAACACTTAGTTGTTGTATGTCCCTCTTTGTCACAGATATCACAAAATCGTTTCTCCTTTGGAGCTAGTATAGAATATCCATGTCTCTTTAACTTATTAATCCATTCCTCCTCTTTATTGTGCTTAACTTTATGCTTACGATGCTTTGTCTTCACTATTTCATCATCATAGTCATCCGTGTCAGAATCACTGGAACTCTTGCCTGACTCCGTTGCTGCATCCGATTCATCCTCTGAACCGGAATCAGACTACTTCTTTTTGGCTCGTCCAAACCTCCTTTCAACCTGCGCCGCGGCTATTACTAATACATCAAAACCATTTGCAATGTCCACACTGGCCACCGCATGTCTTATTGTACTCCTTAATCCTTTAAAAAAAAATCCTGCCAACATCTGATCAGTAGGCCGTTCATTACCTTGCAGCCTCTCCATCAAGGTCCAGAACTTTTGAGCATAGTCTTCCACTAGCATGGTCTTTTGTCTGATAGCCCTCAACTTCCTTAATACATCGGAAGGCGTCTTTTCTTTTCTGAAACGTTGCAAGAATGCTACTTTTAAAGCATTATATGTAGCAAAATGAGCAATGCCATATTCACTAAACCAGCTCATAGCTCTTCCTTCCAACGTGGCTGCAAACTTTTGAAGTTTAATGTCATCACCGTACATGGCTAGATATCCATTCGCTGTCCATTTTATTTCAAATTGAGCCACATGGCAATCAACATCCTCCTTAGAGGTTCCACTGAAATGAGCGGCTTTGACTTTAGGATTAGGAGGTGGTTGAGCCATTGGCTGTGGTTGAGGTGTGCGCCTAGTTTTTTGACCGGTCGCCCCTGCAAGTGGGTCGAACTGGAGTCGTCTTCGTACCCCTACAGTTACTTCTATGAGGAATAATGCTCCAAGTATGCCGCCCACTAACCTTACCTCTGCTGCACCTGTTTCCCCCTGTTCCTCGTCAGTGCTCAGAGCTTCTTGCTCCTGAGCCTCGTACCACTCGTAAAAGTCTGAAGATGTCTCCACGTTCGCTGCTCTTGCCTGTGCTCTTGTAAAATATACTTTACCAAAACGGTTGCGCCTACCCCTCATGCATCTCTTGAGGCTGCGTCAGCCATACAATAGGATCGCCAATTGTGTTGAGGGTTCTATGGTTCAACACAACATCGAATTAAAAGACAAAATCAAAACTACTTGCTCACTTTTCAGCAATGATCTTCATACTCAGAGAATTCCACCAAAATTACTTTTAAACGTTCATCGGAAACTCACCGAAATGTTTCATTCCGGTGACTTCTATTGAATCAGATTTTCACATTCATAGAACAGATTTCTTCACTTTGAGAAAGTTTACTACTTCTTACACACTCACCGTGACAAGAAATAAAGTGACATCTCTGCATAGACTACTTGGGTCTCTTAGTAAACTTAACGAAAAGATAAGAGATTAACAGATATAAAATTCTGTTTTGTGAGACATCTCCTATTCATTTCTTTAGTAAACTATGTGCTGCGTTTACATGTTTACAAATATCAGAACTTCATGTATCGTAATTTGAGTATTCACCGATTATGATTTCATCAGTTACAGGAAACATGATAATCTTTCCTGCGAACCAGTTACTCTCCGGTCCTTCTCAATATCTGTTAAGCGAACTACTTCTTCTCCAGGATTGTTGCGCTACTTCTTCTCATCATATCTGCTTCTTCTTCTAGGAACATCTACCTTCTTCTTGCGGTGGTTGTCACTCTCTTTCTCTTTCTCTCCTCTCGTAACTCTCCTTACGGTTGTAGCAAACTGCTTTCTTCTAACTTCTCCTCTTGCGACATGTCCTTTTTAATCTCCTCGTAGCCGTCTTTTTCTTTTTCTTTTTATTTTATTTTATCAAATCTCCCTGCCTTCAACAGTACCTCTCAAGCTAATTATGCAGGAAGAGGAAGAGGTGCTAGAGGAAGGGGTAGAGGAGGAAAGCAAGGTACGGGGATACCCTACAACAATTCACCATGCAACATTTGTGGTCTCAACAACCACACTACATAAGAATGCTACAAAAATACAAGGAACCAAAGGGGAAGAGGCTTCCATAGAGGAAGCTATGGACAATCTAGAGGAAGTGTTAAACGTTTAAATGCAAGACTAACAGTCAGAAACACGTTTAAACACCTAATTGGGTTCTTGGGGGTGGAAGGGGTCTGTAAAGGCAGAGGCCCTATGCTTGTTTCCCAAAATGACTTCACACCACAATATACCAACATTCAAGACTTCTATCAAGAATTGGTATACCCTTCTCAATCTTTACGGTTCGTCATTCTAACTCTTCCAAAGTCTATCGAACACACTGTACCAGACTATTAGTATCGTGACACCGAGTTACCTCAGAACCTTTTTCCGAATACACACTACTGTAACATTAGGAACAATAACAGTAGTTTAACCTTCACCGAATAGTGCTCACCATCAGACAAATTGAAGACACAGAAGGACTCAACAATTCCAGACACATAGTGTTGAAGATTCAATACGCAACTTAGGAAGATCCTTACTGTAGCTTAATCTTTGCCGTATGAAGATAGACCTCAACACTGAAGACAACACAATACAGATTCGAATACCAGAAACACTACCACAGCTACACAGACTTCACCAACAACTGGCAGAACATTCCAAGAAAGAGTAACACCACGATACGTGTAATTAACACAACAATCACAATAGAGACTCGCAAACGACTCACTCAGACAACAGTTCGGCGATCTACTAGATGTCGAGGAAACTCGGGCCAACAGACAGGTATCGACAGATAACAAACAAAAACAAGAACAATATACTCAGGATTGCTCAACAAACAACACAGTAACGCTCACTCAATCACCCAGACAGACAGTCTGGTGAATCCAACGAACGTCACTATGCGTCTCTTTTTTCATTGCTTTATAAAGATTACAAGGTGTCTGCGTAACAACCTTTCATGCGTGCGAAAAAAGATTCAGTTATACAACTTCCAATCCGGCGGCCGATAACACTGGCACGCACGGTGGACTCGAACCCGCAGGTTTTACAAAATTACTGTTCTTCTATAATGCCGTCTAAATACATGTTTCTGGCTAATCTAAAGGTTCCGGCAATTTTCTTCTTTAAAGCTTCTAACATCTGTTTGAGGGTATCCGGTTCTACTAATTGTGCATCTACTCTTACAAAACTTAATGCAATAGCTTCGGTCAACAAAATTTCTGCTTGCGTTTGCAGAAAAGCCTCTTGTAAGTAGAAATTGTTTGATAAGGCCGCATCTCTGGATACTTTCATTTCTACCACCTGTTTCTCCATCTTGATTATTCTTTCTTTCTGATTATCGAGCTGGTTTTCTTTTCTGTCGATCTGTTGATACTGGAATTGAATTGTTCTTGAGTAAGCGTCCCGTTCTCTACGAAGATCTGATACTACTTTTTGCAGTTGAGCTTCTACGGTCAATTTTCATTTGAGGATATTGTTCACTTCTGATAAATCTATTTTACATCTTTGAAGTTCTTCAAGTGTTTTCATAGCCAAATCATGCTGTTCTTGGCCTCGTTGTACCACTTCATCTAACGCTTGTCTTATTTCTTCCAATAGATTCCCTAAGGCGATTCTTGCATCTTCTTTATCCTGTATTTCTTGCTTTAACTGAATGACTTCGGCATTTGCATCTTTTAATAATTCGTCTTTCTGTTTGATCTCTGCCAGTGCTGCATCTCTTTGTGTTGTAACTTCTACCTGTTCGGCCATTCGGGCTTGAAATTCCTTCAACTGTTCTTGTAATGCTTGATTTTCGGCTTTGGCTACTAACAATTCTTCTTGTAGAGGACTAATGTCTGCCTCCAGTACATCTAGTTTATGTTGAAATTCATTGCGAATAGTTTCTGTTACTTGCTTCATTTGCGCAGGTAGTTGTTGTGATAAATTGATCAGCAGTTGACCCATTGATGCTAACTCAGAAAATACAGGCATGGAGGGGAGTGGAAGATGATGATGAGGTTGGGATGAGGATGCGGTGAGTAGCTGCTGGGAGTTTGGTGGAGAGTAGTTTGGGGATGAGGAAGAAGAAGCAGTGGGTTCTTCGGGAGGAATGGGTGGAGCAGAGATAATTGGGTTGAGTGGAGGCTTTGGTGGGGGAGTGGGAAGAACAGCGTTAGATTGTGTTACCTTATCTGTGGTTTGTTTAGTAGTGTCGGTGGTGTTGGCAACTGTGGACTCGACTGCTTTCAGTAGTTCTTCGAACACTTCTTTGATGATATGTTCTCCCTCTTCTTGCCTCTCCTGCTCAGATTGTTGTTGAGATGTTTCTTCTGTTGAACTTGTTTCAGTGTCGGTGTGATCCTCCTATTCTTGTTGCCTTTCTGACAAAGATTGTGCTGATGATTCGTGCTGCATAGATGTTGCGGTGTCATGGAAGGTTTCTTCGTCCTGTTTTTCTTCTTCTTTGTCATCTTCTTTATTTCCTTCGGCTGAACCCTGTGCTTCACTTTCAGATGAACTGATTCTAATTCTTTTCCGGCGAAAGAGTTGATTGAGTTCCTCTTCGTCTTCTTCATCATCTTCCAATAATTGGGCCGACTCTTCATGGTGCAGGACCGGGCCTCTGAGTGGTGGTTGTGCTACAAGAATGGCCGAAAAAAGGAAAGATATGATGTGCGGCAGTCTGGACCTTGGCATTCCTCCCTTGTTTACCTGTTTGATGATCGAAACGCATTCTCTGTGAATGCGGTGGAAGAAGTACGATGCAAAATTTATAGGTTCTCGGGTAGCTAAGTCTATGGCGGAGTAGAAGGGACGAGATATTCCATAGGTGCGCTTTTGGAGATTGAGGATGGCTACTAAGAATTGTAGCAGGGATCTCTCAGGTTCAGGATGGCAGAGGATGGCGTATTCGTTAGAGGAACTCCTAGGGAATAGTTGGTTCATGGTGGCTATTGGCAGATTCGGGCCATTTTCCCGACCTTGCTGAGGGGGTCTAAATGCCTCAGCAAAATCTTGGAAGGTGATTACGGTACGGGATGGTAGGGATGAGATCGGCCAAATCTCCTCGGTGGTAGGAGCAACAGTGATGGCAGCGATTATTTGGGCAAAGAACGGGTGGGATTCCACTGAATGCCATGGCAGTTCAGCGAAATTGGCCAACCCACGTATGCGCAGGAACTCTCCTACATCGGTAGGGAGTCCGTCACGAAAAGTGGCATAGTTTGCTAGAGCTTCCATGGCGCACACAGAAAACGCAAGCACAAGACACAAAGCACAGGGTTTACATAATCACACAAATCACGCAAACACAATAGCGATTTTCGGTGAAATGGAGAAGGTTAAGTAGATGCGCTGCAGTGGAGAGCAATCAAAATCACTAATCATCGTGCGACGTTGAGATGATAACTTCTTAACTTCGGTGTGCATGTATGAGCAGCTGGAAAGGGCAGGGCGGCTGTTGACATAATTAGGTATCAAAACGCGGATATTTACAGACTTATATTATTTTATTAAGTACGCAAAAACAAAAGAAAAGAAAAAGAGAAATAAGAAAACACAAAACACACGGCCAATCCGCGGAACGTTCAGTGTGGATCGGATGCTTGTTGATACGGCCGCAGCTTTGATCCATTTATCACTTTTGGAAGAGGAATTCCGGTCAAAGTAGTCAACCAAAAATTGGCTGGGCCCACCTTTTCAGAAATCCGGTAGGGACCAAACCATCGTAACTTGAATTTGCCAGCAGAGCGATTCGACTTGGCATTGTAGAAGAGTACAAGTTATCCCACCGTAAAAACTGGAGTCCTTAGATATCGATCATGCGTTCGATCTTGTCTTAACTGAACTTCCTGGATAGTTAGAAAACTTGTCCATCGATGCTCATCGAGTTCTCTGAGTGTATCTAGCCGAATTGATAAAGAATCTTCTGGTATCAATTTATGAGTGAGAGCTACACGTAAACTTGGCACAACAATCTCCATTGGTGCTATGGCTTCCAATCCATAAGCCAATTTGAAAGGGGTTAATCCTGTTGCTGCTTTGTATGTAGTCCGGTACGCCCATAATACTGCATGTAACAGTTGATCCCATCTTTTCGGTGCTTCTAGAATCAGTTTTCGAAGCATATTCAATAGGGTCTTGTTTGTACTCTCAGCCAAACCATTTGCATGAGGATAATATGGTGAACTGAATTTATGCGTGATCTGGAAAGAATGTGTGAGTAATTTTATTAAGTTGTTGACAAAATGAGTGCCTTGATCTGTAACAAGCTCTGGAGGTAATCCAAAATGCGGAAAGATATCTTTCATTAGACATTTTGCTATCGAAACAGTTGTGGCAGACCTTAAAGCCCAGGCTTCCGCCCACCTGGTAGAATAATCTGTACATGTGAGAATGTAGCGATTATTACTGAGGATTGCTGGCAGTGTAATAGGTCCGATAAAGTCTAGACCCCACTTCTGAAAAGGTTCTAATGGCAAGACAGGTTGTAGAGGGAAAAAATGGCGCTGCAACGGCTGTCCAGATCTCTGACAATTATCACATTTTTTGACAAACTGCAATACATCCCTGTACACAGTAGGCCACCAAAGTCCACTCTGCAGAATTTTACGGTGCGTTAAAACTGCTGCAAAATGCCCACCAGATGGAATTGAATGAGCCAAAGTAATGACTGAATTAACTTCGTGTGGAGGAATACAACGAAGTAAAACTCCTATGTAATCCATAGAGTATAATTCCCCAGCAATCAACCAAAATTTGCGACTGTATATTGCAATCTTCCTACGCATTGCAGGAGAAGTCTGAGAAGGGAGGCATCCATCAGTAAGAAAGGTCAATATCTGATCATAATATGTAGATGGCATAGGTGGGTCTGCAATTTCATCATTAGTTGGTTCAGAAACATAAATCGCTGGTGTTGTGTCATCTACACTGACCGGAGCTTCACCGAAATCTAGGCAAGAAAGGAAATTTGCTAAGGCATGTGAACTGCCTGGCCGATGAATAACTTCGGAATCAAATTCTTGTAAAAGTAGAACCCATCGCGCTAATTGACCACCTAAATGTTGTTGCCGAACCAGATAGACAAGTGAAGCATGATCTACATGAAAAGTAAATTTGCGGCCAAGTAAATAATGCCTAAATTTTTTGACAAAGTATACTAAACCCAGACATTCCCTTTCAGTTACAAAGTAATTCTTTTCAGCAGGGGCAAGTCTTTGATTTGCATAGTACACTGGCCGAAACCACTTATCGGTTTGTTGCATTAGAACGCTGCCAATGGCAATATCTGAAGCATCAACAAATACATGAAATGGGCGATCCCACTCAGGAGGTTGTAAGATTGGAACCTGTGTTAGTAATCCCTTTAGACGATCAAAAGCAATTTGACATTCCTGATTCCACTCAAATTGTCGAGGATTCTTGGTTATTAACCGGTTCAGTGGTATCGCCAAATGAGCAAGCCACCGTAAGTGCCGACCATGCCATCTTACTTGGCCCATGAAGCGCATTACTTCCTTAGGTGTAGTGGGCACAGGTGCTTCTAACACAGCTGTAATTTTATCTGGATCCACCTGTATACCCTGTGCAGATACAATGTGGCCAAGTAGCTTTCCACATGAAACCGCAAACACAGATTTGTTTGGGTTCAAACAGAGTCTGTATTCTCTGCACTTCTCAAAGCAGCACCGTAAATGGAACAAGTGTGAGACCATCTTACCGAATAATGAAAAATCATCAAGATATACTTGCATAAAAGAGGTAAGGTAAGGGGAGAATATTTCCTGCATACACCTCTGGAAAGTACTTGGGGCATTTCTTAATCCAAACCACATTACGGTACAAGCAAAAACTCCCCAATTGGTAATGAAAGCGGTCTTTGGTATATCCTGTTCAGCCATTCTAACTTGATTATATCCACTGTATCCATCTAAGAATGAATACATTTCATGTCCTGCTACTCTGTCAAGCATCGTGTCAAGAAAAGGTAGTGGAAATGGATCAGGCACCGTAGCTGCGTTCAGTTTTTGGTAATCCACACAGATTCGCAGTTGCTTATTCTTTTTAGGAACAATAACAATTGGTGAGATCCATTCAGCATGCTCTACTGGTACAATGAATCCGACTTTGAGTAGCCTATCAAGTTCTGCCTTTACCTGTGATGCATAGTTCGGATTCATCCGGTAGCTGGGTTGCTTGATGGGTTTTGCTTCCGGCTTCAGCATGACCCTGTGTTGATAGATGTGCCGGTCCAGACCTTTCATATCTTTGTAATCCCATGCAAAAATGTTAGAGAACTCTCGGGGTAGCTGGATTAAGTCTGCTTGAAATACTTCCGGTAGGCTTTCCCTTATCTTGACAGGACGTGGATTTTCTTCATCCCCTAAATTGTAGGTAATCAACTGATCCTCTGGAACATAAAATTGTCGGGGCTTCTCTATATCATCAGCTGACTTAAAAAGTTGTTGTAGATCAGCGTCATCTATAGCAGTGGTATCTTCTTTCTTATCTTCTTCTGTTATAGACATCACCGTACAAACTGCGGGATTCCAATTATCTACAACATATTGTAGATCAACAGTTCCTAGGGAGATCAAGTCAATATTATTCTTTAAAAACTCTTCTTCTTCATCATCTCACAGACCATCTAACATATGAACTGGTTCTGCAAAATACGTTCTAGCATGCAATTCGCAAGGCTGTATAGCATCTAATTTTACAACATATTTACGATTATTGTCTTTGAAAGTGAGTTCCTGTGCAGAACAATCTTGTATAACCTTAGCTTGCTTCAGCCAAGGACGGCCAAAAAGAAGATTATAATCAAGGGTGGATTCCGGTAATTCTAAGATGACAAAGGTCATTTTAAATGTGGTTCCCTGCAAAGTTATCGATACATTTTGTACAAGTCCTACTGGATGGACTCTTGACTGGTCAGCCATTCTGACAAAGAACTGAGCTGGTTCGATTTCGGTCCATCCTAACTTCTTACACAGTGCAGCAGTAGCAATGTTGACACCAGATCCTCCATCAATTAGTACCTGTGTAATTTTATGATTTTTATACCATACCGTAATTAAAGGAACCGAATGATCGACCGTAGAATCAGGTTTCGGTTGCACTATCGCTGTTGCTGGAATGCAAGAAGGTACAAGACTGAACTATTGTTGGAATTGTTGCCAAACTCCTGGTACTAGTGCAAGTAATTGGCCAAGAGGAAGAGTAATGGACGCTTTAGATAAAATTTCCCAGGCCTTATGTGATTGAATTGTGTTTTCTACAGATTTTGAAGATGATGCGCCGACTGAAGATGATGTATATGCTGAAGATGATGTGCCTGCTACTAAATTGGAATCTTGTTTTTGTGTTCCTTCCTTGGTTAACGGAGCCTGGGTCACCGGAATAGGATTTGGAAACATTGGAGGTTCGGCGGTGGTCCATTGACTGGCTTTATCATACATCCTTTGTTGTTCACGTATGCCTGGTTCAAATACTTCTGCTGCTGGTTGTAGTTGCTTACCGGATCAGGTCTAAATTACTGCAGCTTGCGTTTCTACTGGTGTGATTTGTACCATATTAGTCATTGGGTTTTGATGTTCTTTCTTCCTCTGATCATACTCAGCTGCATCCTTACAAAATCTTCTAATGTGACCAAATTCACCACAAAAATGGCAGCGCGTGGTGGCAAATTAGTATTTTCCTGTGCTGGTCCGGCCTGCCAGCGATTTGCATTGTAGTTATTATTTCTCTGTCCTCTGTAATTTTGATAGTCTTATTGCTGGTTGTTTCTCATTTGAGGTGGTACATAGTGATTGGCTGGCTATCGTGGTTCCTGTATAATAGCATTGACAGTTGCTGGTCCCTGTACTTTGGTGTTGTATGCGCAGTTTTTGGTGGAGTGTCAGGTAATATTGCAGATAGCACAAAACAACTGATTAAGTGCACAAGTGGCACTGTTGTGCCCTCAATTCTTGCATGTGATGCATAACATTTGTCTAGTCGGATCTTCTGCAATATTTTTATTTGCTTTTAACCATTCCAGGTCTTCTGTAAATCCTCCAACCTTGTTTTCAAGCTGCAAAGCCATTGCAATCACTGCATCTAGTGTCATAGCTCCTACACAGCGTATGATCATAATCTATTTAAGTTGCGGAGTCAATCCATTGATAAACCATTGCGTGACCACAATCGATTTGCAACAATCTAATCTGTTGCCACCTTCCCACAGAGGCGCCAGTGTTAAATGTTTAAATGCGAGACTAACTGTGAGAAACACGTTTAAACACCTAATTGGGTTCTTGGGGGTGGAAGGGGTCTGTAAAGACAGAGGCCCTATGCTTGTTTCCCAAAATGACTTCACACCACAATATACCAACATTCAAGACTTCTATCAAGAATTGGTATACCCTTCTCAATCTTTACGGTTCGTCATTCTAACTCTTCCAAAGTCTATCAAACACACTGTACCAGACTATTAGTATCGTGACACCGAGTTACCTCAAAACCTTTTTCTGAATACACACTACTGTAACATTAGGAACAATAACAATAGTTTAACCTTCATCGAATAGTGCTCACCATCAGACAAACTGAAGACACAGAAGGACTCAACAGTTCCAGACACACAGTGCTGAAGATTCAATACGCAACTTAGGAAGATCCTTACTGTAGCTTAATCTCTGCCGTATGAAGATAGACCTCAACACTGAAGACAACACAATACAGATCCGAATACCAGAAACACTACCACAGCTACACAGACTTCACCAACAACTGGCAGAACATTCCAAGAAAGAGTAACACCACGATACGCGTAATTAACACAACAATCGCAATAGAGACTCGCAAACAACTCACTCAGACAACAGTCCGGTGATCTACTGGATGTCGAGGAAACTCACCAACAGATAGGTATCGACAGATAACAAATAGAAACAAGAACAATATACTCAGGATTGCTCAACAAACAACACAGTAACGTTCACTCAATCACCTAGACAGACAGTCTGGTGAATCCAACGAACGTCACTATGCGTCTCTTTTTTCATTGCTTTATAAAGATTACAAGGTGTCTGCGTAACAACCTTTCACGCATGCGAAAAAATATTCAGTTATACAACTTCCAATCCGGTGGCCGATAACAGAAGGTACAACAATGGTGGAGGCAACTACAACCATAACTACAATCAAGGCTACCACAACAAGAATTATCAAGGAGACTTTAGAGGAAGAAGGGACTTCAACAACTATGTTAAAGATCAAGAAGATTCTCTACTCATCATGAACATGACATCCAAGCAAGGTAAAGATGATGAGCATCTCTTCCACATTGACTTAGGTTGTTCCAATCTTGTGGTAGGAAATGTAGCTCTATTATCTGATCTTGAAGAACCCAAGGGGAGGCATGAAATACAAATAGGTGATGACACTAAACTCTCAGTCAAGAAAATTGGAAATGTCAAAACATCTGATGGTAGTATGAACCTTTCAAGCAAAGTTTTGTATGTGCCTACTATAACCAAAAACCCAATTAGTGTTGGGTAGATTGTAGAGAAAGGTCTATAGGATAGGTTCACTAAGCATGGAGCATATGTGGAAGACCCCCAACAAAGCTTCAAAAGGATTGCCAAAGGTGAGAAGTCAGGCAGATTGTTTACATATGAAATTGAAGACACAAGGAACATAGCACTATTCAGTTATAGAGATCAAACCTTATCTGAGTTGGAAATAAGGCACAAAAGGATAGGGCACATAGGAGAAAGAACTCTAAAACAAATTTGCAGGGATCAAAGTGTGCTCGGCATTCCCAATGTGACCAAGCAACACATGATATACAAATGTGGAGCTTGCCAATTTGGCAAAGCTCACAGGCAACCATTCAATAGGAAAGGATACGTCCATGAAGACTATTTGGAGCTTGTACACACTGATGTGTGGGGTCTTAGCAAAGATCCATCCATCTCAAGTTCAAGGTACTATGTGTCATTTATTGATGATTACAGTAGGTGCACAGTCCTCTATTTCATGAAGCATAAGGATGAGGTATTTACATGTTTCAAGAAGTATTTGGCACTAGTTGGAAGGAGCTTGAAGAGAATCAGGTGTAATGGAGGTGGAGAGTACGTTTCACATGATTTGAATCTATTTCTACAAGACAGAGGCATAAAGATGGAAGTAACAACCAGGTATACTCCTGAACTGAATGGAGTGGCAAAGAGAAGGAATAGGTTAATTGTTGAAGCAGCTAGGTCTATGTTGAATGAGAAAAACTTGCCTAATTCTTTATAGGCAGAGGTCGTTTCCACAACCACCTACCTGGTCAATAGGCTTCCATGCAAATCATTGGATGGTATGACACCACATGAAGCATGGAATGGCCGGAGGCCCTCATTGGATCATTGCAAAATATTTGGGTGCATTGCCTATGCACACATCCCATCACAAATTAGAGGGAAGCTTGACCCTAAGGTTGAGAAATGCATATTTATTGGGTATGATCAGAATTAAAAGGGATATAAACTATACAATCCCACTAACAAGGCATTCATAGTTAGTAGGGATGTAGTATTTGATGAGAATAATTCATGGTTTGAAGATGACTGTAGGAAAGTCAGATTGATTTCAAAGCTTGGAAGTCAAGACGCAAGTTCAAATCCAAGCAATTAGAAGATCTGCACGAGTCTTCCAATCAAGCTTTAATGATGTCACAAAGAGAAAGTAAGAAGCCCATAAAGTTTGGATATGATACATCTTTAGTCACAAAACACTCTGTGTACATCACTAAAGACTCTATGGTAGAAGAGCCTTCTTCATTTGAAGAGGCTAGGAAGAAGAAAGAGTGGAGAGAAGCCATGCAGGAAAAAGTGGAAGCCTTGCAAGAAAACCACACTTGGGATCTAGTTCCCAAGAAGCCAGATATGAAGGTAATTGGTTCAAGGTGGATATACAAAATTAAAAAGAACTCTGATGGTTCTACAAACAGGTACAAGGCAAGGTTAGTGGCAAAAGGATTTGCCCAAACACATGGAGTAGACTATGAGGAAACATTTTCACCGATGGCAAAGATGCCAACAATCAGGGTATTGGTAAGTCTTGTTGCTTCTAAAAATTGGAATTTATATCATTTAGATGTCAAGAATGCATTCTTAAATGGTTGGATATCAGAAGAAGTGTATATGGCACAACCACTAGGTTTTGAAGATGAAGACAAAGCAGGTTATGTATGCAAGCTTAGAAAAGCACTCAATGATCGCAAGCAAACTCCTAGAGCTTGGAACCATAGGATTGTTACCTATTTGCATGACCAAGGCTTTGTAGCAAGCAAGGCAGACTCCTCTTTATTTGTTAAGAAGAACGAATCAGAAGTCATTTACTTATGTGTCTATGTATATGATATCATTATTACAGGGAATGATTCTGATGGTATCAAGCAAGTTAAGATTCAGTTAATGAAGGAATTCAAAATCAATGATCTAGGGTTATTAACCTACTTCCTTGGATTAGAACTTGTGTATACAGATTCATGTATATTCATCACACAAAGGATGTGCATACATGATATGTTGGTAAAGTTTAAGATGGAGAACACTAAAGTTGCATGTATCCCTATGGAGCTCAATCATAAGCTAAGTTGACATGAAGTTGAACTACTTGAAGATGTTACAAGTTATCAACAACTTGTGGGTAGTCTTAATTATGCTACTTTAGCAAGAGTAGACATTGCCTATGCAGTAAGTACATTGAGTCAGTTTATGCATGTACCAAGGAAGCCTCATATGGCAGCTACAAAGAGGGTGCTTAAGTATCTAAGGGGTACAATGAATGTCGAGTTGTTCTATCCCTTCACCTCTGACATAGATATAAAGATATATTTTGATGTAGACTGGGCTGGCTCCAAGGATGATAGATGGAGCACTTCAAGGTATCTATCTTTTGCAAGTTCAAAACTCATATCTTGGTCATCCAAGAAGCAACCAACTGTGGCCTTATCTTCCATAGAAGCAGAATGTAGAGCTTTGGCAAATGCAACTCAGGAAGCTATGTGGCTTAAGCAATTAAATGCAGATTTAGAGATACATTACTATACTCCAATTATCTTTGGAGATAACACTATTTCAGTTCATTTGGCTGCGAATCTTGTATACCATGCAAGGACTAAGCACATTGAAGTGCACTACCATTATGTAAGGGAGAAACTGCTTAGCAAGGATATCCAATTGTCTTATGTATCAACTCATTTACAATGTGCACATATACTCACCAAAGCATTGGGATGGAACAAAGATGAATAGGATCAAATTGATGATTGGTTTGCAGGGAATCAAGGAGCAATGAAGATCAAGCATGTTAGGCTTAAACGGGAGATGTTGGTGCAATTAAGCCCAAGCCTACATACTTGATCACCTCACATAAGCTTCATTTATTGGTATACCACTTGGAAGACTTCATATGTTCAACCCCTTGTAATTCTACTTCACATTTACTTTTGTAAAAGTGAAATATACCCACGAGGAGTTAGGAAGCACATAATGTCATATCATTTGGTGGTTGAGTCAAGAGAGAATCAGTCCTATACTTTAGCATTTACTTTTAGGTAGAGATTTGAATTTGAATTCAAATCCTTTGGCTCCAACAATAACTATAAAAAGAGGATATGAAAGGCCCACATCTATCTCGAGATTTAGAGATCATTTTGATGTACTTTCATTGAGAAGAGGAGCTTACCTCATAGCTCACTCTTCTCACTCATTGAGGAATGGTTGAGTGCCAATGACAATGTACTTTTACATAATTTAATGCATGCATGATCATTACTTCTTATTCTCATTTCTCTATCATAACTCCATCAAATCAGTGATCTTGTTAGAGCTTGTTCTCACTCTATAGTTGATCATTTCCTATGCTTTAAAGCATGCTAGATCTAGCATACTGTATACTTTAATCCTACAAAGGTTTATTGGTAACGCTTCTCGCAATCATAAGATATCAGTTCGTCTTTACTCACTGGTTTGCACACTGTCACAACCTGTAAATGTCGAGATGTTTGGTTGATTTGCTAAACATATTTCTTTGCATATAGTCCGTCATTATTGATGATATCAGTCATGATTGGTAGCTTTCTACACTTATTAGAGTTCCCCAAAAGGAATTTAGTCAATTTTTGTTGTACTCAGAGAATGGTTCAAAACACTAAATAGGTGTATCAACCAAAATAGCAAGTTTTTGACCTTGGATTATATTCCTACCTATTTTTTTTTATCCTACCATTAGTGGATCATATTCCAAGAAACATATGTGATTATTTATGCTTATTAGCTAGCTAAAGAGGCCCACAACACTCTCCATCCATCACTTGTAGCAGGTGTGATGTAGGTTTTAGCTACACAAATTCATCTCTTGTGACTATCCACCATCTTCTCCAACATTGAAGCATATACTCAGGTTTAATATAAGATAATGCTATAATCAATTGCTTCTTAATAATTCAAGAGAAAATGCCAAATCCTATAAAAAAGCAACATCCAAAAATTGATTTTTGCCTATCAATATCTCTTAGCCAATCGGAATCACTGTATCCAACCAAAGATAATCCTTCCTCATAGATAATAGCATAATCAATTGTTCCTTTCAATACATGAGTATTTCCGTACTTGCCTTCCAATGAGTTTGGCAAGGCTTATTAGACAACCTTCTAACTACTCCAAAATCATAGGAGATATCTAGTCTACTATTGCACACATAGATGAGACTTCCAACTGATTTCCTATATCTTCCAATATCCAATGTAGATGATATTTTTGATAAAAATTTTCCGTTGACCTCCATAAATGTAAAAATCTCCTTGCAATGCTCCATGTGAAATGCCCTCAAAATCCGTCTTGCATATTTTTGTTGAGGGATGAAGATCTTCCCTAGATACTTTGGCACCTCAAATCTTAAGAAATAATGCATTAAGCCTAATTCTCTCATTTCAAATTTTGAACTCAAGGAATCTTATATTTGTTGAAGAAGAGCATTATCATTTCTTGTAATCAAAAGGTCATCCACATAGAGTACAATCATAATTTTTCTTCCCTCCTCTCTTAAGCACACACACAAGTTAGCATCAAAAGCACATCTTTTGAAACCTAGATCCAAGAAATACTTATCTATCTTTTTGTACCATGCTCTAGAGCTTGTTTAGCCCATATGATGCCTTCTTCAGCTTGCATTCCTTGTTCTCTGAATGGGGAGCATCAAATGCTACTAGCTAAGACACATATACCTCCTCCTTGAGGTCTCCATTCAAGAACACTTATTTGTCATCCATATGACATACTAACCATCATTGCACTGGTGTGATCGTGATGCACTACAAGAGATTCTCCTTTGAGAGAGCTCCACAAAAATGTTCTCACAATAGAAAACTAAGCTTCAAGGATAAGCACTCTCCCCCACATGGACTTGCAAAAAACAAAGACATGCATAGTACATAGAGAGCATGACCACATATTTCCTAGGTTTACAAATGTGATTGAACTTTGAGTATATGGATAACTAGGCCACTATATGTTTTATTAAAGAAAATATATAGAAGTGTCCAACGGCCATTTGACCTTTCACATGAACACTAACAATAACAATCTCCCACTAAAGAACAATATGGCCAAAGATACTATGGGAGAGAAAATAAAGAATGAGAAAGAATACGTGATTGTAAGTATATAAACTATACCTCCCACCTGATGGGCATGTTACACAATGTACAAGTAACTATTCAAGATCATGAATCAAGTAAACCCCATCAAATGACAACAGTTCTCAAAGTTATCATGTAGTAGAGCTTTAGTCAAAGCATCCATAACATTCTCTCCACTATGAACCTTCTCAAGAATAATGCACTCAATAATAATGCTAAGTAGTCTTTAATGAAATGATACCTCACCTCAATGTGCTTGGTCTTTGCATGATATACCATACTCTCATCCAAAGCTATGGCAATTTGACTATCATTGATCAAACGAGGTACATGCTGAAGTAGACCTATATCACAAGCAAGACAAGAAAATCAAAATGCTTCCTTGCATGCCTCAATAGCTTCAACATACTCTAATTTTCTAATGGAAATAGTTGTACATTCTTGAAAACAAGTTCTTCAAGAGATAACACCTCCACCTAATACCTTTACGGTAATAGCAGCGCCCCATTTAAAAGTTAAAAATGTACCCTGATGTAGACTTTTGATTGTCTACATAGGAAGGATAATCAAAATCTATGTAATTAGTAATGGATGCCTTTCCTCTATCCAAGCACATATACTTGTCCTTAGTGCCTCTCAAATATCTCAAAACCATCTTGACCGTTTCCCAATGCTTCTTGCCAAGATTAGACAGATATCTACTCACAAATCCCACTCCAAATGCAATGTCTAATCTCATAGCTATCAATAGCATACATGATGCTGCCAATATGATATTCATAAGGAATTTTGGTCAAGAGTTCCTTTTCCTCATCTGATTTGGGGCAATCATCCTTTCTCTATTTCACATATGTGGGCAAAGGTGATGGAGAGTGTTAATCTCCAAAATAACAAGTTATCCTTGATGTTAGAGCACCTCTATATCAAGACAACTCAAAACCTCAACCAAGTTTAACCTCAACCAATTTTGGAAGGCCAATGCCTCAAACTTTGAACTAACTGTGAAGAAACTGATCACTCAAAAAAGTCTGCTACACTTAATCCACTCATTGACTAATCAAATGTATAAAAGTTTTAATGAAACTTTGTAGAAGGTCGGGGCTAAAGCTTGCACACCTTTGCCAAGTTAAATCTTTCCAAAATCTTCAAGAGATCTTGAGATATGATCCAAATAATCTACCTATGTCTGAAACTGTTCTTCTGTATAGTCAACTTTGACACGTGCAACTTCTAATGCATGGTTCTCCCAAACTAGACCCAATTTATTCAAATGCTTTTAGCCACAAGCAGCTTACCTTTCAACTTAAATAATGAGTGATTAGTTGCCGAAAACTTTACAGTGTGGAGGGAGATGTGATCAAAACATTGACCACCAGGATTGTAGTTGTTCCTATCTTCACTTCTTCACATTTACACATGTAAATGTTCCTACTTAAAATTCGCTTAGCATGATTATAATTCAACTCTCAAAACTTGTATAGAGTTCATGCAACTATAGAATTATACTTTTACAAAAGCATTCATCAAGAAGATAAACACAGAAGGAGCACTGACCAAAAGATCGAGGTGCAACTTTCTTCTATTTAGGAAAAATTACATCTGAGTGATACATCAAGTTCTTCTCACTTTCTAAAGTCTCTAATGACTTCTAAACTTGTCACTCATCATCCCTCTCTTATGTCATGACACTATACTTGTTTATATAGGCATATATGTACAAACTTTTCATCTTTACAAAGATAAAGGTGAGCTAATTTTAAGCTTAATGTACATGCATATACAAGTCTTCTTCTTCTTACCATGGACTTATCGTCAAGCCTCAGAATTTGATCTTTGCTTTATTATTTGACTTCAATCCTTTGTCCAAATCATCTATTGTTGATTGTACTGCACCAACAGAAGGTGTACTCAATGCCTTGACACCCTGCATATTGAACCTTTAAATGACTTTGTATATGTACTCACTTTGAGACACATATATGCATCTTTTACTCCTATCATGAGTAATATGCATGCCAAGAATATGTTTGGCATCCCCCCAATCCTTCATATCAAATGTCTCACTCAAATTCTTTTTTAGTAATGACAATTCATCAGAGGACTTCCCAGCAATCCACATATCATTGGCATAAGGTATCAAGCTTCCATATGAGCATCTCTTTGTTTAGAGAAAATTATCCTCATTGCTTAGAGAATAGCCTTGAAACTTCATAAAAGCATCAAATGTTTGGTACCATTGTCTAGGGAAATGTTTAAGTCCATATAAGTTCTTCTTTAGCTGAAAACCTAGACTTTCTTTGTCAAGAACTACGTAACTCTTTGGTTTTTCTATATAGATATCATATGTAATCTCTATGTAAGAAAGTACTTTTCACATCCATTTTGACTATATCTAAGTCCATTGGAACAATCCAAGCAATATGCGTAGTGTAGTCATCTCAACTACTGCAAAAACCATTTCCTTGAAATTGACACCATCTTGTTCCTTAAACCCCTTTGCAACCACTCTTGCTTTATAATTTGGAGAAGCACTATCTAAATGTGATTTTTAGCTTAAATACCCATTTACATGGTAAAGATTCCCTACCCTTTGAGAAAGATATCAAATCCCAAATACCATTCTTGTGAATAGAATCCAATTCACTCTTCATGGCATGCTCCCACTTGACATGATCCTCTATGTGCATAGATTCTTTGTAGCAAGGATGTTGATATATTTAGATAGTGGTGTGTGTGAACACACTAGAACCACCGGGGAACTTTTTTCCCTCTTTAGGAGGTTTTCCTCCCCCAGCGGAAACTAGTCCATTTCTGGGCATAACTTGTGCATGGACTTAGTAATTATGGCAGGATTCTTATGCCTATCAAGACTTTGAGAACTCTTGATTCACTTGAATTTGATTTGGAAAACCTGAAGTTTGGTTGATCCAAAGATCTCACTTAGATGTTTGTACAATGGTTGACTCCCAAGTAACATTAACTCCTAACCAACAGCTACTTGATTTCTTCACCCAACTTGAGGACTACCAATCCTAATAGGCTTGAAAATCCTATGTCAACTGTAGGAGAAGGTTTTCCATTTACTTTGGATAAACCTTACTTTATCTAGACCAAGTCAAATTCAAAATGAAAATCATTCAGCTGAGGAATTTACTCAAAGTCTTTATCTTTAAGTTCTTGGGAATTGTCAAGCTGATGAGCAATTCCTAACTTCTCTATTCTAGAGTATACTGGACTCTAAAAAATCATGAGAGTTATGCTAGTAACTAGAAGCAAACCCAAATGAATAAGTCAATCTTGGACTTATCATCTTTTGAAGATTGAATCAGTTCTTGTACATAACATCTATCTAGGATGTTTAATTTAGTTATCTAGGTCCAATTAGCTTACCCTCAACTTTTATGAAAAGAATCAGATACCATATCTGAATCAATTCCAAAAGATTTTGGAAAGGCAAAGGAAATAACTAAAACTCTGTATAAATAATTCACACTTCTAAGACATAAAATTGTTATGATTCAATTACTTGATGATCCAAGACTTTAACTCAAGACTTTAACTTCTTAACGATATGTTTCAACAAGGTATTGAAGCATTTTTTCTTCTATCTCTAGGAGAAAGGAACTCCATTCTCAAAAAGTTTCATAGAGTAAATCTAAACATCATTCAACCACAATATACTTGTGTGTTATCCAATATTAGTGTGTCGACCCACTGAGGTTCTATTGATGAGTTTTTTACTCAAATAATGCTTCACTTGAGACTAAGTTCATGCCTATATTCAATCTTTATGACTGTTTACTAGGAATGCAATTCTTGAGCATTGCTTTGGGTCAAAGGATTGAATTTACCAAGTTACACTAGGAACTAGATGCTTCACTTAGTTAGTCTATTCCTTAGTTGAAAGGATCTTTTCAATGTCAAAGTCCTTCAGAAATTTATCAAATATTTTTTAATAAAAAAACACTTTATCTTGAAGTGTTCCAAGAAGATCTTGGAAGTTACTTACTTCATATCTTCTGCTTCCTTGATCTTGAAGTATCTTGAGATCATTATACTATCCATTTTGAATTTAAACGTCTCCTTTGAGTTTTAATCCCGTGAGGATCAAATCTAACTTCAAGATCCATTCTAGGACTAAAAGATGATTACCCTCCCATGGTCCGATGTCCCATACCATCTTTCCTACATCAATCTAAGTATAAAGTCTGGTGACCCATACCACCCTATTTTATATTCACATTAATGTGTGGGTGATACTTATCCTAAAGCCTAAACATATCTTGATGGAGTACCTTTTCACTTCAGCTCCTTAAAAGAATTTTGAAGTTTCAGGCATTACCTCTAACTTGATATTCTAGGTTTTGATTCCTTCACACGATCATTTCACAATCTCGTGCTTTTTTGTGGAAACTTGAAAACCTCTTACTAGAATATCTATTCTTCTTTGCTAGGGTTTTCAAATGAAAAACAATCAGAATTCCAAGCTCTTGAAGTTTTCCAATTTAACTCCAATTGGTTATACTTGACCAATTTGTAGCGACAAGAGTTGTTTACTTCTTGTCTTTAGATTCCTTTCTTACTGTAGCTTTAAATAGCTACCCTGGCCAAGACTTTATAGGAACCTATCTACTGGTTAAGTCTAGCATCCGCTAATGCTTTTAGATTTCATCTTTAAGAAATACCTTTAAGGATGGGTAAACTTTTACGTTACACCTTCCATAGACTTAATTACCGTTGACACGGTTGCAGACTACATACTTGGAATATCTACTGTGTTCATACTTGGAACAGCTTACTATTTTAATTGCCAATACTTGTGCAAACATTAAAGTAGTTCC
This sequence comes from Ceratopteris richardii, assembly GCA_020310875.1. Taxonomy (NCBI): domain Eukaryota; kingdom Viridiplantae; phylum Streptophyta; class Polypodiopsida; order Polypodiales; family Pteridaceae; genus Ceratopteris; species Ceratopteris richardii. The sequence goes on along the minus strand of CM035439.1, from coordinate 117,196,876 downwards.
AATCACAAATTCTTGGACAAACCTTGCCAAGATGGATTAAGTCTTATTGATCTTGCGATAAAAATAAAGACTTATTCTTTATTTTAAGATCTCTTGAACCATCAAAAGCTTCTTTGCTTACACGGGATTTTAGAGATCTGTCCCCAACTCAAGTCCATGCATGTACTAACACCTTTTGAGATTCTAAAGCTAAGAATCTTTGATACACTTCTAGGTGGTATCAACCATTGGACTTTAAGTACCACTTCTGGTGGTTTGTGACTTCTAGGGAACTACTTGATGTCTAAAGAGTTTAAAGAATTTCATTCTCACTACTTGGGAGAATGTTATTCTTCAAAGACTTGGAGATTCCTTCTAGGGAATCAAATAATCCGGGTACCTGATTCATCTCGGAATCTTTTGTAATGCTAAAAGAACATTTGAAAGAAATTCTTAGACTTTCAAGTAATATATAGAAGGTTTACTGATTCACTTATGTTCATAGTAGCATTATTATTTGATCAATCATCAAAAGATGCTTGGACTTTAAACATAATTTTGATTGTTGAAATATGTATAAAGTACTCTAGAAACATCTAATGATTGACCAATAATAAAAAATCTTGTATCAAACTCAAGAACAAAAATCAATATCACATAATGAAAGTTCAAGCCAAACTTTCATAGTGGAATGGGAAACCATATGCTAAAGGTGATATTTATTCTCTAGTTTGATACTCAAGAAATGGATTATGACCACCATGTGCTAGAGAGATGACTCTTCTCCCAACCTTATGCCTCTGTATATAGTTGCTCGAATCAACAAGGACCATAAATGTAACTAGAGTCCACAACTGCATGTGAAATCTCCTCCACTCCTTTAATATCTTCCACTAGATTCTACTAGGGGTTGGAGTTATCTCAACCACTGCTTTAGTACCTTCCACTATAGTCGACTAGTGGTTGGTATACTAGCCACTCTAGTTAAGTCTCACTGTACTCAAGTTAACTCATGTTAACTTGAGTTAGAAGGCTCTAGATCTCCTTCGGCAAAAGATTCTCCCCATGCTCCCCATGGGAATTGAACCCAAGACCTCCTCCTTCACAACCTTGAGACTTAACCACTAGGATAAGTGGATTACTTGTTTAATAGAGCACATCGACTTATGCTTAAGTCTACTCTCGTGATCTTTGGCCATACACATGAGTGACCAAACAATGTCTGATTTCAGATCTGTCTAAACCGACTGGACCCTTAGATCATAGACTTACTTTATTAGAGCTGGCTGCAAAAGAGGCAAAGAAAAAAGAGACTGGAATGGTTGTTGTAGAGGCCTCTACACTGAAAATAGAGTCTACTAAGCTAATGGAAAATGAAGAATGGGTATTTACTACTGTTTGCAGTTTTGATCCATCTTCTCCTAAACAGTGTACATCTCCAGTAGACTTAGATTTTTGGTACTTTGATAGTGGGGCAACCAAACATATTACCTCACAGTGCAATTTCTTCACTTCACTTGAGCCTACCCCTATAGGGAATATTGTCACATGTGTCAACAACTCCTCTTATCCTATCATGGGAGTTGGTAAGATCATTCTCACTACTACTAATGGTAGTTATTTTACATTGTCAGATGCTTTAGTTGTGCTAGGGATCAAGAAAAATATATTATCAATTTCTTTATTAGTCAAGATTTGCTTGGTTATGAAATTTGTTGATGAGAGCTGTATAGTTCATGATATGTCAAATGGCGACATGATTATTGCTTGTGGCATTTTATGTCATGGGCTATATAAGCTCATAGACTATGAAACATTTGTGAATGATTCAACATGTGCAGTACATGATTATCAGGCTATCTGAGATGCAAAGCTTTGGCATGCACGCTTTGGTCATCTAAATTTTGCTAGTTTGCTATGCCTGCAGAAATCTGAAATGGTGGCATCTTTGGCCAAACTTGAGGCACCTGGAAAACATGTATGTGAAGCCTGTATTTTGGGCAAAAGGCAATGTTCCTCCTTCCCAAAAGATGGTTCAATTCGAGCTACTCAAAAATTGCAGCTTGTTCACAATGATGTATATGGTCCTATGCAAACACCTTCTTTTGGGGACTATCTTTACTTCATGACTTTCATTGATGATTTTTCCATGCATGCATGGGTATATCCACTCAAAGCAAAGTCTGAATTGTTTATGAGCTTCAAATAGTTTTTGGTTTTTGCTAAAAACCTATCAGCATGTAAAAGTGTTGTATACACCTCAACAAAATGGATTTGTTGAATGGAAGAACAACTCACTCATGGAGATGGCAAGATTCAAGCTTTACCACATAGTTTCTGGCTTGAAGATGTTATGTGTGCAGCATATATACTTAACAAGTGTCCCACTAAAGGGCTACAGTCTATCACTCCATATGAGGCTTAGCATGGTCACAAGCCATCTATTGCTCATCTACGTGTTTTTGGTTGTTTGGAATATGCATTAGTGCCTGAACAACAACGTAGAAAATTGGATGATGAAGCAATGAAATGTATTTTTGTTGGGTACAATTCTAAAAGTAAAGGCTATCGTTTGTATCATCTACAGATTAAATGCATTTTGGTTAGTCGTGATAATGTTTTTGTGGAAGATGCTATTCAACCATTACTTTCATGTAGTAAGGAGACATATGTTAGCTCCAAAGACATGTATGATACATTCTTGCCTCTCTTTATAGGTGGACAGTCTAGTGTTGGTCCAAATGAGGAAGCTTCTCAACCTTTATAGGTTTTCATGTGATGATGCAAATCATTCTGTTTCTGATGTAGATTTACATGATGCATTTGTCAATGAGAGATCTAATATTGAGGAGGCAAAAACAATGGCAAAATGGCTGATGCAAACATTACATGACACTAAATTAGATGCACCTCTATCATACCATACTTGTTGAGGCTCTCATAATGCATATTTTGCATCAAATTTCCATGGTATGGCTACCTCTAGTCTCTATGATGAGACTGAGCCTGTTTCATTTGATGAAGCACAAAAGTCTAAACATTGGATGCCTACAATGCAATATGAATATGATGCGATCATGAAAAATGATACCTGGCCTTTATGTGGCTTGCCTCGTGGCAGGAAGTCCATTGCCACTAAGTGGGAATACAAGGTGAAGTGTAAACATAATGGAACATTTGATAGGTATAAGGCTAGGCTTGTTGCAAAGGGTTATGCACAAGAAAGAGGCATTGATTTTTATGAGACCTTTGCACCTACATCTTAAATGACTATTGTTCATAGCATCTATGCACTTGCCGCTCATCATGCTTGGAATGTACATTAGTTGGAAATTAAAACTACATTTTTTAATGTGACTTGCATGAAGAAGTGTATATTTTTCAACCGCGTGGCTTTGTGCAGAAAGGGCATGAAAACCAGGTGTGCAGGTCAAAGAAGGCATAATATAGTTCAAAGCAAGCACCACATGCTTGATATGAAAAGATAAATGCCTATATGATTGCACATGATTTTGAGAACAGTCCAATTGAAAGCACCTTGTATGTTAAGTGTGCTAATGATGTGCTTCTGATCATTGTTGTGTATGTTGATAACATGTTGCTCACTAGTCCTCATGAGAAGCATATTGCTAATTTTAAAGTTGATTTGCATGCCTCATTTGAGATGTCTAATTTGGGGCATTTGCATCATTATTTGGGCATTCATTTTATGCAATTACGATGGCAGAATAGCTTTGTGTCAAATGAAATATATTGACACATCATTGCATCGTTTTGGCCTTGAAGACTATAAACTTATTGCCACTCCTATGGAGACAAGTTCACGATTGATTCTTCACAATGTTGGAGATGCATTTGATGATGTTCTCTATCAGTAGGTTGTTGGATGCTTGATTTACTTATACATTACTCAGCTAGATATTTAGTTTGTTGTCTCACAGATGAACACATTTATGCATCACTCAGATGCCTTATGTCTGATTTGGGTGTGCTTGTGGCTCAGAGGCCTTATGGCTGATTTGGGTGTTGGTTAGTCTTTTGCCACCACTTTCTTCATTGACTGTCAGAGTGCATTGCTAATTGTGAGGAACCTTGCATTCCATGTTCGCATTAAGCACATTGAGGTGCATTATCATTATGTTAGGGAGTGGTTCTCTGCTGGAGAGATTAGCTTGGCATATGTGCCGACACAAGAGAACATTGTAGACCTTTTCACAAAGGCTCTACCTAGGGAGAAGTTTGAAGCTTTCCACAAAGCTTTGGGCTTACTTCCTTTTGTGGATTTTTTCCATGTAGCTTGGCACTTCCTTATACATGAGTGCCAACTTCTTGTTCACTGCATTACTCCAAGGGGGGATTTGTTGATATATTTAGGTAGTGATGTGTGTGAACACATTAGGACCACCGGGGCACTTTTTTCCCTCTTTAGGAGGTTTTTTCCCCTTGCTCATATATACACCTACTACCCTAATGGGTCACATATCTTTGTACATTCTAGTGGTAAAACACAACTCCCAATGCACGCTAATTGTCAATAAAGATGGTGGTGGAAGAAGACTAACCAACACCTAAATCAGTTATGAGACATCTCAGCTAGACACACAACAATCACTATGAAAGTTGTCCTATACTCAGCCTCACAACTAGAAGTGGCCACAGTAGGCTGCTTCTTGCTCAACCAAGATATGCATGAGCTACCAAGGATGAAGCCAAAACTATTGGTGGACACACGAGCTTCATAGCAACTAGCCCAATCAAAGTAAGAAAAAGCATGTAAATCTCGTGGTAGTGATCCCCCTTGAGATAAAACAATCCAAGTAGCTAGGTACCACTCAAAATGCGAAAGATGCACTTAACAACCTACCAATGCTTGACACCTCGGCAATGCATAGACTTGCTCATCTGCGAGACAAAAAACTGAATATCTAGCCAATAATGCATAATTAAATCAAGCATCCAATAGTCTACTAATAAAGAATAGCATCAAATCATCTCCGGCATCATGAAGACTCAACCATACACCTGTTTTCATTGTTGTGGCAATAGGTTTGTAGCCTTCAAGGCCAAAAATGCTACAATAATGTGTCAATATATTTTGTTTGGCACAAAGCTATTCTGCCATCAACTTATATAAACTAAATGCCTAAATAATGACGTGAATGCCCCAAATCTAACATCTCAAATGAGCCATGAAAATCAGCCTCAAAATCAAGAGTATGCTTCTCATTAGGACTAGTGAGTAGCACGTCATCAACATAAACAACAATGATCAGAAGCACATCATTTGCACACTTAACATATAAGTTGGATTTTTCTCAAAATCATGTGCAATCAAGTAGGCATGTATCTTTTCATACCAAGCATGTGGTGTTTGCTTCAAATCATATAAAGCCTTTTTCAACATGCACACTTTGTTTTCATGCCCATTCTCCACAAAACCACAAGGCTGAAAAACATACACTTCTTCATGCAAGTCACTAATCAAAAATGTAGTTTTAATGTACGATTGATGTATGTTCCAACCACGATGAGATGTAAATGCACAGATGATATGAACAGTAGCCATTCGCCATGTAGGAAAAAAGGTCTCATCAAAACCAATGCCTCTTTCTTGAGCCTAAACCTTTGCAACAAGCCTAGCCTTATACCTATCAATTCTTTGTTCCATCAAGCTTACACTTCAGCTTGTATACCCACTTAATGACAATGGCTTTTTTGCCAGCAGGCAAGTCACATAAAGACCAGGTACCATTTTTTTATAATAGCATCATATTCTAATTGCATAGTGTTGAAAGAGTAGATATACATCTTCTTTTGTAACATAGCTAGAAATGCCAAAAGTGTATGATATTTGAAAGAAATCATGACGATTTGGCATTTGGTATAAAAGAAATAACACATGATGAGAAGGGATTCTTAGTTCATTTCTTGTAACCACTCCTTTTGAGAAAGAGAGCTCCCCTTTAGCTATTCATCTTCTTCTGCATTGTGATTCTCTTATAATGTATCTTATGTGATGATTATGGTGTTTTTTGATTTATCATTCAATTGAAGGTAGTGTTGGAACTTCTATGAGAGTCTTATCTTGAGTAATTACTACTATAACTTTGAATTTTCATGGAATGAAGAAATTCCTCTAAATTCGGATTGAGTGCATCTTTGCATACGATAAGATCTTTCTGCAATCGTTTTTGAATTCTACAAAAAAATAGCATGGAATAGGCACTTGAATCACTCAATTTGGTGTTATATTCATGAAGATATGATCATTTGAACGTTTCAACCATATTCTTGCACAAAGTCGTGTTTTTTTTATTTCTTATGTTTGGATTATTATTGAGTTCAACATTATCATTTATGAGTGATTGATTTGTGGTTTGTGAAGCATTAGTCTTTAAGCAACAATCGGGTAAGCTTGTTCTTGGATTGACAAATTCAAAGAAATCTCCTTTTGCTTTTGAAGTGTCATCAAGTCCATAACAACTACAATGTGATAGATGTGCTAAGAGTAGAAAGGAAACATCTTTTTTAGCACCGTTGCCGGGAATGAGTATCCTTGATTGGTGGTGCCAAAACCATACATAAACTTCATGTTTTGAATCACAATTAGATCATAACTATTATGGAATATCAAAGATGAAAGAAGAACATGCCAGGTATTCTCTTTTCATTTAAGGATTTGAGGAAAAAGTCTTTGAGTCAATTGTGATAATTCATTCAATTAAGGTAAAGGGATATTCATGTGGGTATCTTGCATACTCAAAATGATCATGCTTGGCTTAAGTGTTTGAAGTTTTTGCATTCTCTCTTTTTTGCATCTCTATTAGGAGGACCTGAAGTGAAGAGATTTGAAGGAAACTAGTTCAAATTTGAGAAATTGGAAGTGAGAAAGAATCTTGGAAATATAATGATTTTTTTTTGAAAAACAATTCTCAGAGAGTCGTGATTTATTGGACCTTGTAATAAGTTTTCAAAAAATTGTGGTTTTTGGATTTGAAATTTTTTGTTGATTATTTGAGACAAAGATTGAGAGAGGAATAAATAATGAAAATCTAATTTGAAAAAGACCAAAATGGACAAAATTGGAAAGGGATAAAATTGATGAAAAAATTGTGGATCTTTGGAGAAAACTTGGGCAAAAAATCATGAATCTTTGTAGAAAACCTAAGCAAAAAACCGTGAATCTCTGGAGAAAACTTGGGCAAAAAATTATGAATCTCTGAAAAAAATGGGCAAAAAATCACGAATCTTTGAAGAAAACTCACAAAAAATCACGAATCTTTGAATTAATACTATAAAAATAGAAATCTATTCAAAACCAGGCAATTGTGAGAGTGAGAGCAGAGCATCACCAATATCTAAAGCACATGGACCCCAAACAAAATCAAGCTTATTTGGAGACCAAATCATTCCCAAGAGCAAGAGCTAAGATTTATCTAATATTTATTTTTATGATTTGAAGTGTGAAAAGTTAAGAAAAGTGGCTTTTTTCATTAAGCATAAAATTGTGAATTTTTGTAAGCTCATTTTTATATATGATTTCAAAGAATTTTGACTCTGAAACAGAAAGAAAAGGGAAAAGAGGAAAAAGCGATTTTAACAAGAACATACATTTCACCAAAACATGGTATCACAAGAATACAAAAAAAAATTGCAAATTGCTGAGTTGATTGAAGAAATCAAGAAATCGTGACTTTCTAACAAGATAATATGAAATAAATGAAAATTAAAAAATTCTAGTCTAAAATAAAAATTGAAAAAACTCGTGAATTTTTGAAAACTGAGAGAAAGAGCTGTGAATTTTTGCAAAGAACATCAAAATATTTTTGGAAAATTTGAAAAAAATCGTGAACTTTTTAAGATTTGAAGGAATTGTGAAATTTTTAAAAGAATTATGAATTTTTTAGAAAAACTGAGAGAGAGACTCATGAATTCTTGCAAAGAACATCAAAATATTTCTAGAAAACTTGAAAAAAATCACAATTTTTTGAAGATTTGAAGGAATCATGAATTTTTCAAAACAATCAAGAAATTTTGAGAAAAAGTGAGAGAGAATCCCAAATTCTTGTAAACAACATCAAAATATTTTTGGAAAATTTTGAAAAAAATCACAAATTTTTGAAAATTTGAAGGAATTGTAAAGTTTTGAAAAGAATCGCAAACTTTTGGGGAAAATTGAGAGAAAAAGTCGCATATTCTTGCAAAGAGCATCAAAATATTTTTGGGAAATTTGAAAAAATTATGAATTTCTAAAGATTTGAAGGAATTATGAATTTTTGAAAAAAAATTGAAAAGAATCGTGAATTTTTGAGAACTAAGAGAAGGAATCACGAATTCTTGAAGGAGTAGCTAATTTTTGAGAAATTGAAAGAATCATGAATTTTTGGGAAAATATCAAAATTTTAGTTGATGGAAATTTTTTGGTAATAATTGAAGCAAAATATAGTGAAATTTTGAAGAAATTGGGAAAAAGTTGTTGAAGATTTGAAAAAACGAGAGAAAAAATGACGAATTTGTGAAACAAATTACAACAACATCTTGTTTTAACACATTTGAACATATTTTTTTTATTTAACAAATTTATTGTGTGAACAAAAAATTACATTAACTTTACCATGAAATTAAGAGGGGGAAAGGTATTACCTAAACCAAACCCTAATTTGGACCACACCCACAATGTAGAAAGTATGGCATCACAAGAGCCTACTATCAGATTCCAAGGGGATCAGGGAAATGAAGGGGATTATAGGAACATTCTGAAATATGAATTTACAAATAGATTTGGAACTTACATTTACAAAGATGGGATCCAAAGATATGTGGCCACACTTAGGTCAAATTCATTATTTAACATGACTACTATAACTCAATATGTAAATGAAAAATATATAGAAAGGGATGGAACCACTTACATAATAACACTAGACCCTGAGAGCATAAATGAACATGGGGAATTACTAAACAAAATATCATTTAGAGAAGGAGAGGAAGTAGAAAACTTAAATCCTAGAGGTCAATCTATTTGTACTCACAAAGAAGAGGTAATTAATATGAATCCAGATACTGGAGATGTCTATTGGGCTACACTTCTAGACTCAAAAACTGCTTCATCACACATAAACATTAGGGTTTTTAAAAACTATCATGAACCTAGGGAGTCCCCTATCTTTGTGATGAGGAAGGAAAGATATTTTGGAGACTTGTAGAAGAATTGAAAAGTTCCTAAACTTACCAAAATAAACCAATATTTCGAAGAAGAAGTTCAATATACAAACATATAGAGGAAGATCATGCAAACCCAAATGATTTTGAACATGAAACACAAAGGCACAATAGATTCAATTATAAAAATGAACAAAATAATCAAACAAGAAATGGAAAAGGGAGAATCAATATGTCAATCCACCAATACCACCAATGAAGGTTAACATGAATCAAAACGAAGAACCAAGGAACATAAGAAATAATAGACAAAATGAAGTCAACTTCAATATACCTAGTAGAAATAATAGGGAAAGAATAACATGGGACAACAAAGAATATTAAGACCAACTCAGGTAGTGAAAAGCATGAGAAATCAGTATGATGGATCTACTGATCCATACGATCATGTAGTAGAATTCAAACAAGTACTCAAGGCTGAGAAAGAGCATTAACACCAACTCCCTCAATGTATTATGATGATTCAAAAAATAAATGCTCCACGTCTTATAATGAAGAGTATAATGATGGCAATTGGAGTTTAAACAAGGAAAATCAATATTTGGGTTTTCAAAACAATAATGGGAATTATGAGATGGATCTAGAAACCTTCATGATGGTGACAAATAAATTCATATCAACACAAAGAAATTTGGGGGCTCAAAACCCTATAAACTTTTAGAGAGGAACTTTTTATAGGTGTCAGGGAACTCATTATTGAAAGTGGAAGTTTATTCTAAGGATTGTGGAAAGGAACACTTGATAAAAGATTGTCCAGATATTCCAAATAAACAAAATACTAATGCTTTCCGCTTGAAATCTACGAAAGTATTGAAATCAATCAGTCAAATAGGTGACACAATATTAGAAAGTGTAAATGAGTTAGAAGAAGAGGTTCAAGCCCAAGCAATTAGTAGGGCACAGACAATGAAAATGGAAGAAAATCAAAAGAAATAAATATCCACACTAGAAGGGAAACAAGATTAGAAAAAGAAAAATTCTTAGAAAAAGAGAAAAGAAAGAGAAAAAGAAAAAGGGCAAAAACTTAGTCAAGAATGAAAAGAGCAATTGGATGATAAAGAGAAGGAAAATGAGGGAGGATCTATACTAGCAGAACTCCTAACTAAACAATTGAAAACTTTGCTAAAACAATATCAAGGAATGGTGAAGGAAATATCATTGCAAAAACAAGAAGAGGAATATCCTCTACCTCAGGAAGAAAAGAAAAGATTCTTACTATGTAATCAATTAATTGAAATTGTTCAAAAAATATTGGAAAAAGATCAAAAATTAAAACAAACAAGAATCATAAATGAGTGTATCAAAAAATACATGGATCAAGTGATATGGGAAGAATTAAGAGAGCAAAAAACTAAAGAATATCTTGTAGAGATACCTCCAATAATAGAAGTAGGGGAGAGGATAATAAAGGAACCAAGGGATGATAAAAGTGTGAGTTGTAGAAAAATGGAAATACATAAGCAAAAACCAAGGAGGAAGAATGAGACAATACGTAATTTGGAAATAACTTCTAAAATTTCTTGGAAAATTCTTCTAGAACAAAACCCTAATTTTAGAAAATGGTATATGGAAACACAAGAGGCAAGTGAAGAATATGACTCAACATTGAGAAAAGAAATGAACAAGCAGGTTCCTTTAGATAAAATAGGAGGATATTGTGAAGGTGATGAAGGAAACACAACCTTAATCTTAGGATGCAAGTTGCAATCCATTTTGAATAGTGGAGCTAGAGTGGCAATTGTTACCAAGGAAGTATGGGAAAAGTGGGGAAAACCTAAATTAAAGCCAACCAAGTTAAAGCTCTAATTAGCAGATGGGCATATGGAGCACCTAATGGGATTATTTGATCAGGTAAACTTGTAGACTTGTGGTATAACATTCAAACATACTTTAGTTGTAGTCGAATTCATAGAATTAAATACTTATGATATTATTTTGGGAAGGCCATTTCTTAGACAACTCAAAGTGCTTTAGGATTGGGGAAGTAATCACTTATGCCTTCGACATGATGACAAGGGGACTAAAGTAAATTCAGAAACAAACACATATCATGACATTTCACCAAGGGGGTGGAGGAAAGTACATCCAATTGGAAAAACCTCTATAGCATCTAGTTCAATAGGGGACGTAGATTTGGATGAGTCTGCCCAAATTTGTCTTTGTAAACCAAAAAAGGGAACAATGTACAATCTAGTAAAAGAGGCATGTGAATTTGAGAGAACAATAGAGGATCTATTGATATATTTAGGTAATGATGTGTGTGAACACACAAGGACCATGGGGGCACTTTTTTCCCTCTTAGGAGGTGTTTTCCCCCGGCTCGTATATATGCCTATAGCCCTAACAGGTCACTTATCTTTGTACATTCTTGTGGTAATACATTCAGTAGTGTGTGTTGTGCTCCAAGCTTCTTCTTCTTCCTTGTGTTGTTCATGTGCTTTCGCAGACCTCAAACTCAAACAATTGGTATCTATGCAGGTCATCGCTTCATCTAGGGCATCTTCGACACCCCTCCAATCATAGTCACATGAAATTTGGTGAGCATACTCAGGGTTATTAGAAGATAAAAATAGCTTTGTTGTGCTGTGCCAAAAACACGATCTTAGTTTGTTTCGGCCTTAGAACGCACTATCACAATGCTTGTGTAGGAAATTTTGTCTTTTTGTGCCAAAGATATATATAGGTTTTGATTTGCCAGTATAAGCATCTCAAAGGCTGCTACAGGTTTAGCAAAACTCGATAGGGTAGTTTTGTTTGAATTTTCAGACACAGTCATTTTTCTATATTAGGGTATTTTAGTCAGTGGCCATGGCTAAAAGCAATGATGTATTCCATATGTTAGCTACTAAGGATAAGTTGGGCGGTACCAATTACCCATTGTGGGCTCATATGATGCATCATGTATTGGTTGCAAAAGGACTCAGGAATATTGTGCAGGGTGTTGCAAAACATCCTATTTCACCTGCAAACATTAATGTTGAAGGTGATTGAGATGGCATTGAAGATGGTGATATTCTTCATGTGCCTATTCATGTTACGGTTCTTATTGCACCTATTGCAGAGAAAATCTGTTGGGATGGTAGAGATGCTCAGGCACATGCATTGATAGCCTTGTTTCTCAAATGTGCCATTATTCCTCACATTCATTTTTGTAGAATAGCTACGGATGTTTGGGATACACTTACCACTTTATACCACGCAAGGAATGAGGATTTTTTGCCTACCTTTGAAAATAGTTGGAGAGTGAGCACATGAATGAAGGAGATTCCATGGATAGTTTTCTAACAAATATCAAAGATTTGAATGAACAATTGATTTTTTCTCATGAAGTCTTGCCTGATAGTTCACTTGTGTAGACTGTTCTGAATGGTCTTCCCGATTCATATCAGAGTCAGAGTTTTGCTTCTACCCTTTGTTTAATGATGAAAGTCAATCCAAATGGCTTAGAATTTGAGGATTTAGTCTCTATTCGATTGCAGGAAGATAAGTCTAGGTAGAACAGGTCCATTATGTGTGTTGCAGATCAAACTTTCTTGGCTAGTCAAAAGGGCAAAGGTAAATGGAGCTCTTCTACTAGTAACTAAAAATCTACTAATTCTGCACAATCAAAGAAGGAAGACAGAGATGAGAAGAAAACAAAAAAAGTAAAAATTGTTTTGCAAATATTTTAAAGGAAATGATCATGTCATGAAGAGTTGTCCAAAATTGGTTGCTAAAGAGGCAAGGAAGAAAGAGGCTGGAATGGTTGTTACAGAGGCCTCTACACCCAAAACAGAGTCTACGGATCTTGTGTAGAATGAAGAATGGGCATTTACTAATGTTCGGAGTTTTGAACCATCTTCACATGAATAGTGTATGTCTGTAGTAGACTTGGATGTTTGGTATTTTGATAGTCGGGCAACCAAACATATTACCTTGCCCCACAATTTCTTCACTTCATTTGAGCCTTCCCCTACAAGGAATACTATGACATGTGCCAACAACTCTTATCCTATTATGCGAGTTGGTAAGATCATTCTGAATACTAATGATGGTAGTTCCTTTACATTGGCAGATGCTTTATTTGTGTCAGGGATCAAGAAGAATCTGTTATCAATTTTTTCTTTAGCCAAGATTGGCTTGGTTGTGAACTTTGTTGATGATAGATGTACAATTCATGATCTGTCAAATGGCGATGTCATTATTGCTTCTGGCATTTATTTTCATGGGCTATATAAGCTCATAGGCTATGAAAAATGTATGAATGATTCAGCATGTGCAATACATGATTCTCAAGCTTTATCAGATGCAAAGATTTGGAATGCATGCTTTGGTCATCTGAATTTTGCTAGTTTGTTATGAATGTAGAAATCTAAAATGGTGTCCTCTTTGCCCAAACTTGAGGAACCCAATAAACATGTATATGAAGGTTGTATTTTGGGCAAAATACAGCATTCCTCCTTCCCAAAGATGGTTCAGTTTGAGCTACTCAGAAATTGCAGCTTGATCATAGTGATGTCTGTGGTCCTATGAAGAACCTTCTGTTGGGGACTATCTTTACTTTGTGACTTTCATCGATGATTTTTCCAGGCATGCATGGGTATATCCATTTAAAGCAAAGTTTGAAGTGTTTATATGCTTCAAATAGTTTCTGGTTTTGGCTGAAAATCTATCAACATGTAAAATGGGCACCCTCCATTTTGATTGAGGGGGGAATATATGGTTTCTGACTTTAATGCATTTCTTGTTGAACATGGGATAAAACCTCACTATACACTACCATATACACCTCAACAGAATGGAGTTGTTGAATGAAAGAACAGTCACTCATGGAGATGGCGAGGTGTATGGTCAAGAGTCAGGCTTTACCACATAGTTTTCTGGCTTGAGACTGTCATCTGTGCAGCATATGTACTTAACAGGTGTCCCACTTAAGCATTGCAGTCTATCACTCCATATGAGGTTTGGCATAGTCCCAAGCCATTTGTTGCTCACATGTGTGTTTTTGGTTGTCTAGCATATGCATTAGTGCCTGAATAACCATGCAAGAAATTGGATGATAAATTAGTGAAATGTATTTTTCTTGGGTACAGTCCTAAAAGCAAAGGCTATCGTCTGTATCATCCACAAACTAAACACATTCTAGTTAGCTGTGATGTTGTTTTTGTGGAAGATGCTATTCACCCATTACTTTCATGTACTAAGGAGACATCTATTAGTTCCAAAGACATGAATGATACTTTGCTCCCTCTTTTTTGTTAGAGATGTACAAGATCAAATGTGTGTGAACCAATGCTTAACTCAAGTGCTACATCATTTCATGTTTTGGTAAACTCTACAACCACTTTTCCATGACTAGTTTAGCTCAAGATTCCATCTGCCTTGATTGAGAAAAGTGGGGAATTTCAGAGGCATGATTTGAATTCGAATTCTAACCAACTTTTAGAGCATTATATAAGAAATAGCTTGGAAGAAAGTTGTGGCCTCCTAGATTCTTTTGTGCACTTTTAGGTTCTCATTGTGAGTGTATACTCTAGGTCTAAGCTAGCCCCGTGCTTGCTGAAGTTTTCACTTTGTCTAAGACTTTGTTTCGTCTATATCTCTTTCTCTAGTTGTTTGTTTCATGGGCAAGATAGCTCATCTTAAAGCTCTTGTTGTAAGCTTGATCTCTAGTCTATCTCTTCATATTCCCCAACATGCGTGTAAAGAGGTACACATAAGTGATAGCTATCTGTTTAGGCAGATTTTGGTCTGTCTTGTGCAAGTTGGTTGACATAGTTCACATTATCCAAATTGAGTGATCTATGACTTTTTGGAAAGATTAGAAAGTCTATTTCTACTCTGCAAAATTTCATAAGTTCAGTCCTCAAGTCCAAAAAGAAATTCAATTTTTGGTGGACTGTGGTAGTGAACTATTTGGTCTTAGGAAGGGCCTATCATTCTTTTGCTAAAATTAGGAAGCCCTCATCACAGAATTTTCTAAGAGTGGAATAAGACACAACACTTCCTCATTGATTCATAGCTTTAAACAAACACCTCAAGAGACAGTCAGACTTGTAGGAAGAAGATTTAGGCAATAGCTAGAGAGATGTCTAGTGCCAGAGTTACCCACTCCAGCCAACCAAGTGGCTTTATTCTTAGATGGATTGTTAAGTACCAAATTGAGATCTTATGTGTACCTGAAACACCCTAGAACCATAGAAGAATGTGTACCCATGTGCATAGATATTGAGGATAATCTAGGGGAGGAATTACAGCTTTCAAAAATCTATAAAGATGTAGATAGATCTACTAGCCTCACCTCCAAACAATCCACATCTATTGAGGAACTTGCAGAGAAGGTAGCTCAGAAACTAGGAGTCTCTAGCAAATATAAGGAACAATTAATAATAAGATTATATATAGAGAGAGAGAGGTTTCACTCAACTCCTGAGATACAGAGTGCGCAACATATATAGAGAGAGAGGTGTCACTCAACTCCTACTTTATTCTATGGGAAAGAAGTCTATGGAGTTGATAGTGTTGCAGAACCTACGGCTCATATAACAGGAGATGCCGTCTGTTAGAGGGAAGTCCACACAAACAACATTCAGCCTCTCTCTTAAATAGGACGTGGTGCCACTTGGTGAGTTGTAATTCATGCATGATTTAAGGAAAGAATCTTGCTACGTTTTCCTTTGAATACGTGACTTAAGGAGATTACGTGATCAGCTCAACTTGAATATAAAAGGAAATATAACGATCCTAGGAGTTTGTTCATATGCAAAAAATATGAGCCTATAAAAAAACTAGAACTTTAGAGAGGGATCCTACGGATGGGATGAGATGAGACATAAATCAAGGGGTTTCATATGCAGAGCTTCCATTAAAGCTTGCTATATTTTCAACACTCCCCCTCAAGATTCAATGGAAGATCCAAGGGATGTGCCATACATAATTTTCTTCCAGAAAGGCAATGAATGCTCGTGATCCTCGATGTAGTATCCATGTCTTCATGATTTGTCATTGACGCTCCGTGCTTCTTCTCATAAAGAAATGTCTTGGATCATATAATAGTCCAAGACACCACTTCATGACTTGCTTGAAGATATCTTGGTAGATGATCTTCAACATGATTAGAGTGATGGGCAACCGCGTTGTCGATCCATTTGATTTGAAAATGAGAAAGGGAATCCGTTTTACCTTCACTCCAAGGTTGATGATGTTCCCTTTGTTCTCCATGAATGCTTTTCCATTTCTTTGATTCTTCAAATCTTCATAAATCTTCTCTTCTATTGCTTTCTCTCTCTCATTCTCTTCTCTTGCTCTCTTCTTTTGATTTGTGGTGGCTTCCCTCTCTTTTCCATTCTTCTTTTCTTCATGTTGATTCCTGCTTGCTTCTTCCATTTGCTTTCCTTTGTAGGTGGTTGCCTTGATCTTGTCTTCTTTTGCTTCTTCTTCCAAAATCTTCTTACCTTGGTTTCCTTCATCTTCATGTGCGAGGATGGTTGTGTCTTCTTCATAACTTCTTCTATTTATCAATGTTCCTTGTGCAGGTTGCAGTTCTTCTTTGTCATCTTTGACTCTTTGAAACTTTTCTTCTACTCCATCTATTGGTTGATCTTCATAAGGTGCACTCTCTTGAATCATTGACATGTCTCCCCCTTCATCTCTAGTATCTGCAAGTTCTTCATATGGCTGGTCCTCCAACCATGATAGAAAATCATGAATGATTTTCTCTTCTTCTTCAAAGGTAGGGCTTTGTCTTGCCATCTCTTCTATCTTCAAAACCTGAAATAGAACACAACAAATATTCCAAGATTTTATACTTTTGAGACTATCTTGGAATGATAGTTTTGACTCCTTCCTTCAATTGTCCTTGAGTGAGCTTCCACACTAGCTCAAAACTCCTTTGTCTTCTTGACTCCTTGATGTGTCTTGAGTGAGCTTCAATAGCTCTAACTCCTTCGATGAGTCCTCTTTGATTCCTTCCTTTGCCTTGATGTGGCTTTGTGTGAGCTTTACTTGCTCAACTCCTTTGACAAGTCTGCTTTGACCCGTCTCTTGTCTACAATTGTTTCTCAACTCTTCTCGAAGACACAAGCTAATTGCTCAAACCTTTAGCGAACCATTGCTCAAGCTTCCCCGTAGCGACCAATGCTCAAGCTCTAGGCGAGTTACTTGTGAGATTCTCAAATCACTAGCTTAAATGACTTAGGACTAGAAGTCCTTCGTAGAACCTTTTATCACTTTAGCTTCAATGTTCATGAACAATGAACTAAAGAAATGTATACCTTGAGTTTTCTTCCTCTTGAATCCAAGCAAGTTTGTAACAAGGACTCACACTCCTTGCCTCGAGCTCTGCCACAGCTCGTTTGCCTTCCAAAGCTTGAATCCGAACCTTTGCTAGCTTTCTTCTTTTGGCTTGTCTTCAACTCAATTGATGAGGAGACTTACGATAGGACTTCCTTCTTGAATCCTATCCACCTTTATGATGGAAGCCCTTTTTTTTTCAGAGTCTTCTTCTTGCCTCGGGTTTCTTTGTCTTTTCCCAAAGCTTCGTTGTCTTTAGCCGTTTGCTTTTACTTTAGAACTTGCTTTCTCCAAGAACCTGTATTCTTCAAACACTCTTAAAGAGTTAGTATCTCTTCCAACAAAGTATCAAGTATGAAATCCTTTGGGGGACCTTGAGCTTGAATAGCTCCTACAGTCTTCTTGCAATCCTACGGCCTCAACAAGCTTCTAGTAATCAAAGTGCATCCAAAATCAATGAGGGTACTTCAACAGTTTTGCAACCATACAAGAGCACTATGGCTCTGATACCACTGCTGGTATATGCAATACGGATAGCACATGATAGTTTCTCTTATATAACATACAACATACATTCATCAATCAAATGCGCCTCTTTGCTCTTCATAAGACATCACTGTATACTTATGCCTCTTGGCACTCCATAAAGGTTACTCATTGATCCACACAATAAGCACTAAGAATATCATCATGTATGATGACTTTTAATAAGAAGAGCCAACTCTCATTCCAACGTAGCTTTTGCATTTTATGTTTTCATATCAAAGAACTGTATATGAATCTCCTCAATACGTTCTCAAGTTGTTGCAATGATACAGAGTGTATCAAATGTATACACATTACATGTATATACTCATTTGTCTGTAGTCAGACAGGCCGAATTCACTTACTTAAAACACCTTGTAGAAGATATAAAGAATCTTCAAATACTTTGTTGTAAATATGAAAATTCAGTCCTCAATATATATCTTCACTTGTTGTCATGACAGCAATCGATTCTTCTTCGTTCATCAATAAGACTGAGAGAGGATATATAACCAAAAAATATGAAGTTCATATTATCATTCATACATGAGATACAGAGTATGCAACATATATATATAGAGAGAGAGGTAACACTCAACTCCTGAGATACAGAGTGTGCAACATATATAGAGAGAGAGGTGTCACTCAACTCCTACTTTATTCTATGGGCAAGAAGTCTATGGAGTTGATAGTGTTGCAGAACCTACGGCTCATATAACAGGAGATGTTGTCTATTAAAGGGAAGTCCACATGAACAACATTCAGCCTCTCTCATAAATAGGACGTGGTGCCACTCGGTGAGTTGTAATTCATGCATGATTTAAGGAAAGCATCTTGCTACGTTTTCCTTTGAATACGTGACTTAAGGAGATTACGTGATCAGCTCAACTTGTTGTAATTCATGCATGATTTAAGGAAAGCATCTTGCTACGTTTTCCTTTGAATACGTGACTTAAGGAGATTACGTGATCAGCTCAACTTGAATATAGAAGGAAATATAACGATCCTAGGAGTTTGTTCATATGCAAAAAATATGAGCCTATAAAAAAACTAGAACTTTAGAGAGGGGTCCTACGGATGGGATGAGATGAGACATAAATCAAGGGATTTCATATGCAGAGCTTCCATTGAAGCTTGCTATATTTTCAACATTTCAAGTCCTCGATGTGTGTCACATACACATCCAACAGACTCATTTTTAGCCATACATACATCCTCAAGTTGCTTCCTCAAGTATGCAACACGTGCTTCATTATGCATGGCATATAAAGAAGCAAGAGTGTCCCATGCCTGTCTTGATGTAGAACATAACTGAATGTGTGGAACTATATGACGCTTCACAGAAAGCACAATCAATGCATGAAATTGAGTATCTTTTCCATCCCATCTAACCTACACCTGTGTAGGTGGAGAAGGAGAAACCACTGTACTTGAAGAAGTAGCTCCATCTATGATAGTAGACTGTGAAGTAGAAGCACTTGGGGGTCTTCAATGTACATCTGACATTATGTTCCAAACTTGTTTTTCAACAAGAATGTGCTTCATCATGTAAGACCACATTGGATAGTTGGTCCCATCAAGCTTATATTTAGCTTGAACCATGCCAAAAAATTCATTTATGCCCGCCATTTCACCAAGGAACAAGAATGTGACGAAATCTTTACTTCAACAAAAGCTAAAATGAATGCTAAAATTTCATCTCACAAACCGTCACATTGATGGTGATTGTGACTGCATGAATGGCTTTGGAATGGGGGTAAAAATCAAGTGCAACTAATGAAAATGTTTCTTGGTTGATGAAATTCACTATTCTATACACCGAAGTCGATTTGCACTGTTAAAAGTGCACATGTGCCACGATGCAAAAAACCAAAACTTGAGAAGGAGCTGAAACTACTCTGATACCACTGTTGGGTGTGTGCAGAAGTGTGAGAGACACATGAGAAGGACACACAAGGATCACAAATGCAACAAGACACACAAAGAAGACGGATGGCTGGAATAGCTCTCTCTATTGACGATGAACTGAAGTAAGAGCTTAATAATATCCCTAAGTACAAAGTACCACCACATATGAGTGAATCATGTATGCGGTAACATGGGGAAAAAACCTATATCTTGCACTAGAGTAAAAAGTGTCCATGTATAGGGAAAAGGTTCACATCAAAGCTACTCGAGGAACACATAAGTGTAATAGCTCCAAAGGCAGCTGTCAATTGGCAAAAAACAATGATAGAACTTTTACATAACATTAATTCTAAAGAAAGGCAAAAATAAATAAAGCTTCAAGAGATACATAGTAGGAAATAGGACTTTGAAGAAAATGATAGCCAAGGATCTATACATAAAGATTTTGATGAGGACATCAAAAGGTTTAGGAGGGGGAGGATGTTGAAAGATTAGATATAAATCTTCTTTTGTAACATAGCTAGAAATGCCAAAAATGTACGATATTTGTAAGAAATCATGAGGATAGCCTTTGCTTTCAAAACTATACCCAACAAAAATATATTCCACTACTTTATCGTCGTATTTCGTACGTTGTTGTTCAAGCACTAATGCATATGACATACAACTAAAGACACATTGATGAGCTACAGATGGCTTGTGAGCATTCCAAACCTCATATCGAGTGATAGACTACAATGCTTTAGTGGGAAACCTCTTAAGTAGATATGTTGTACACATAACAGCCTCAAGCTAGAAACTATATGGTAAAGCCTGACTCTTGACCATACACTTCACCATCTCCATGAGTGACATGTTCTTCCTTTTTGCAACTCCATTTTATTGAGGTGTATACAACACTGTACACTAATGTTTTATCCCAAGTTCAGCAAGAAATGCATTAAATATAGAAGACATATATTCCCCTCCCCGATTAGAATGGAGCTTGTCAATTTTACATGCCGATAGATTTTTAGCCAAAACGAGAAATTGTTTGAAGCACATAAATGCTTCGAACTTTGCTTTCATTGGATATACCCTTGCATGCCTAGAAAAATCATCAATGAAATTCATCAATTAAAGGTAGTTCCCAAACAAAGTTATTTGCATAGGACTGTTGGAGTTTATTGACCTCCAAAATATAGCAAGAAGTAGGTGGAACCCCCTAGGAACAAGTTGACCTTCTCACAAACTTCATCATAGAAAACCAATCATGCTTGCAGAGCTTACTATTCTCTAATGGATTAGAATTTTCTAAAACTGTTTTAACCACATATACTAGACACCAAGAGATTTCCAATGAGCCAAAGAACACTCAATTTGGATAAATACACAAGGAGATATGACCTTTGCAAGTTAGAGGTTTAATGGAAACCAGAGAACATACACTACTTGCAGAGAGTACTGCTCTTAGCTCACAAATCCAATGATTATGAAAATTTACAGGAACAAAGGAGAGTGAGAGCGTTCAAATGAGCTATCAAACATGTAATTTGGATATATAATGAGGGAGATACAAGCTCTGCAATCTCTGCATACAGAACTACAGCAGCATAGAGATACACATATGCCTCTCTTGGACTTCCCACAAGATCACGACTTTTCTCCTCTTTTTATAGCATGGGAAACTAATCTAAAACCTTCCTAATACATCTAAATTTGTGGTAGACACTTGGGTGGAGGTATTATATGACTCAAGTGCTCAAATAAGCAAAGTATTGATGGACTTTGAGAACTAGCCACATCGACCTTCCACTAGGACACCACTGCAGCTCTCTTGTGACTCACTAATTTGACTCACCATGTTCTAGAACTCACGTGGTATTTTTGCTATCTTTTATGAATAATATGAGCCTTCTTGAAGTATTTGAAGACTTCCCAAAGGTATTTACATAATTTGAAACTTGTACCCTACATAAAACAAATGTTCGCAACATTCTCCCCCTCAAGTTTCAAAGGGTATTTCCTTCATGCCAAGAATATAGTTGAATTTTTGAAGCTTTGGTCCATCCAAGGATTTGGTGAAGATATCTGCAACTTGATCCCTTGTTCCCACAAAAGAAACTTGTACTTCATTGTTTATGGCCTTCTCTCGAACATAATGATAGTGAACCTCTATATGCTTTGTTCTAGCATGAAAAATAGGATTTGAGGTCATATGAATGCTACTCAAGTTATCCCCATATATCAGTGGTACATCAACGTGCACATTCAAGTCATGAAACAACTTTTTAAACCACATAACTTCACTAGTAGCCAATGCTAAACCTCTATACTCAGCCTCTGTAGAAGATAAAGCAACTGTAGGTTGTTTCTTTGAACTCCATGTTAATGTCTTGTTTCCTGCTATTACCACATATCCACTTGTGGATCTTTTGTCATCTTTGCTTCCAGCCCAATCTGCATCACTAAAGACTTAAGAGTTAGATCAGCATCAGACTATAAAATAATCCTTTGTTCATGGTACCTTTCAAATACCTAAGCACTCTTTTCGCTGCATGCATATGAGGTACTCTAGGTTCATGCATAAACTGTGACAATACTCCCACTGCATAGCATATATCAGGTCTAGTTTTTATTGCATAAATCAAAGATCCTACCATGGATCTATACACATTCATATCATGCAACTCATCTTTGCACTCAACTTTACATTACATTCCATTGGAGTAGAAACAAATTTACATTCCTGCATACCAAACCTTTTCAACATATCACATATATACTTTCTCTGTATCAACCACATACCTTCATCGCCATACACAATTTCAATCCCAAGAAAGTATCTAAGCAAACCAAGATCTGAAATTTTAAATTCCTTTCCCAAATTACCTTTTATCTCATCAATTGCTTTTGCATCATTCCCTGTAATCAACAAGTCATCCACATAAATGCATACATAGACACACATGCCATCTACATGTTTTACATAAAGTGAAGGATCAGCATGACTCACTGTGTATCCTTGCAGCATAAGATACTTTACCAACCTTGCATTCCATGCCCTTGGTGCCTGCTTAAGACCATACAATGCCTTCTTTAACCTGCATACATGATTAGGACATTTTGCATCCACATAACCATCTGGTTGTGACATATACACTTCTTCATTTAACTCACCATTAAGAAAGGCATTCTTTATATCGAGTTGATATATATTCCACCTTTTACTTGCAGCTAAAGCCAACAAAGTTCTCACTGTTGCCATGTTTGCTACTGAACTAAATGTCTCTTCATAGTCCAATCCTTGAGTTTGATTATATCATTTTGCTACAAGTCTAGCCTTATATCTTGACACATTACCATCACTATTTCTTTTAATCTTAAAAACCCACTTGCAACCAATTACCTTTTGCTTTGGTGTCTTTGGAACTAAATTCCAAGTCTTGTTATCATGTAGTGCTTCCATTTCTTCGCTCATTGCTTTCTCCCACTTTTCATCTCCTTTTGCCTCATCATAACATGTGGGTTCATTTTCCTGCTCAACTTTTGTCATAAAAGCATAATGAGTATTCATGAAAGATTCATACGTATACCTTTGAGGTTGCTTACTCACTCTTGAAGTTCTTCTTACCTCCAATGTAGATGCTCTTCCTTTCTTATTGGGAACCTTTGATGATTCTCCATACTCACATACATCACTAATTTCCTCTCCTTCATCATTAACTTCAACAAGTTTGAGTTTACCTTTACTTTTAACACTTGGAGGTGACTCTTGCGTTAATCTTCCATTGAAAGGTAGCTCTCTTTCTTCATCCAAACCACTTTTCTCATCACTTAAACTTCTTGTGGGCTGAGGTAAGCACTCATCGCCTTCACATGTATCTTCTTCATCTTCATTTATGACTTGCAAACTTTTCTTATCTACATACCATGAAAGTGATTCATCAAAATTTACATCTCTTGAAACAACCACCTTATTGGTATCAGGATTATAACATCTATATCCTCTTTGAGTATCTGCATAACCAATAAATATACACTTTTCTCATTTCACATCAAGTTTTGATCTCACTTCACTAGGTACATGTACATAACATACACAACCAAATACTTTCAAATGACTTACACTTGGTTTCCTTCCATGCCATACCTCATATGGTGTCAAATGATGAACTCCAGCAGTAGGTACTCTATTCATAATGTACACACTTGTGCTAACAGCTTCAACCCAAAAAGAATTAGGCAAACACCTATCATTTAGCATGCTTCTAGATGCTTCTGCTATGATTCTGTTTCTTCTTTCTACGACTCCATTTTGTTGTGGAGTATACCTGCATGTGACTTCTCTTTTGATACCTTCATCATACAAAAAATCAGTAAAAGCTTGAGAGAAATACTCTCCCCCTCCATCGGATCTTAGCTTCTTAACATATCTTCCTGTTTGCTTCTCGACAAATGATTTAAAATTTTTGAAACAATTAAAGACTTCACTCTTATGTTTAATGAAATACACAAATGTCATTCTACTATGATCATCAATGAATGATACATAGTACTTATTACCAGCCAAGGATGCCTCTTTAGTAGGACCCCATACGTCCGTGTGTATAAGGTCTAGCAATCCACTGCTTACATAGCTTGAATGCTTGAAAGGCTGTCTACTCTGCTTACCCATTTGACATGCTTCACAAAGATGCACCATATGTTGCTTAGTAAGATCAGGTAATCCTTCAACAATCCTCTTCTTTGATAGCTCCTTTAACCTGTGTACATTCATGTGTCCAATCCTTTTGTGCCATAGATCAAGCTCTGCTATTCGATGCATACCATAAGAGAAATAGTTTGTATGATTTAGGTTTACCTTGAATGTAAACAATCTACCTTGTTTTTGACCTCTAGCAATTAACCTCCTTTGCTTTTGATCCTCAATGAAGCAACCTGCATGATTAAATCTTATTTGCAAACCTTTTTCTACCATTTGACCAACTGACATCAAATTCTTAGTGATCGTTGGCACATAAAGTACATCCTTCAAGCAATTTGTCTTGCTCTTATCCTGCATAACAACATCTCCAACCTGCATAATCTTATGTGTTGTATCATCTCCTGTTTCAACATGACCTTTACATGAAGGATTATCCATATAAGAAAACCATGAAGCATCATGTGACATATGGTTAGAGCAACCACTATCTAAATACCATACATCACTATTGCAATTCATCTTAGTTTCTACATTCATCATAAGAAGAGAATCATAATCATCACTTTTACCTTCAACTGCATAATTTCCTTGTTGTTTACCTCTTCTTGAATAGCCTCCTCTTCGATTACCACCTTGATTATTTTCATTTTGATAACAATCTTTGGCATAGTGTCCATACCTTCCACATATATAGCAATTGTTGTTATCTTCACTCCTTCGTCTTTGATTGTAGTTGTAGTAGCCTCTCGTACCTCTAGCGCTTGATCTTCCTCTTCCTCTTGTGTTGAAGAAGCCACTTGAAGTCCCTTGATCATCACTCCTTCCTCCTCGACCTCTATTTGAACCTCTTCTTCCTCTGTTTCCACCTCTTGATGATCCTACATAAAGAGCTTGTCCTTGAGATCCTTTTTGATTTGAAGTAGAGCCATTTAGATTCATCTCCTCCGTGACCATAAGAGCAACAAGCTGATCAAAGTCTGGTAATTCTCCTCTAACATAAACTGAAGTAATGAATGGTTTCCATCTCTCATCATCCTTGAGTCCGTTGAGAGTATGTGCAACCAAGTCATCGTCCTCCACATGAGCTTGAATTGATCCTAGTTGATCTGCAATCTCTTTAACCTTCAACAAGTAATCATTGACCGATGTCCTTGTATCTTTCTTTATGTTATTCAACTCATTTTTGAGTTGAATCTTCCTTGCTCTTGTACATGTAGCATACAACCTTTCCAATGCAAGCCAACCATCTCTACTTGTGTCTAGATCTTGTATGTGTCCTACCATTGAATCTTGAATATTTTGTGATAAAATGAATATAACCCTTTTGTCTCTTTCATTCCAAAGTCTAAACTTCCTCAATTGTTGTTGATTTGGATCCTCTGGTAATATAGGTTTGATATCCGTTCCATCAATCAAACCATACAAGCCTCTACCTTGCAAGTATGCTGTGATTCTAAATCGCCATGCTTGATAGTTGTTCTTATCAATCTTCTCTATTTGTGCATGTTGATCGCCCATTGTGTAAATACTAAACTTCCTCCTTTAAACCTCCTTTTGCATATGTGTGATAAGAATAAGTATGAGATTTACCTTTGTTATAAAGTTTATGCACCTTTCTTTGCTTGGATGTTGCTTGAGATGCTTCCTTGCTATCTCCTTCTACCTTTGTGTAGTGTCGATGATGAACCTCTTCTCCAATAGCTTCAAATTCTTCATCAAGGTATTATAACCTTCTCCAAGCTTCAATTCCTTGTTCTGATACCAATGTTGGAGTTTATTGCTCCGAAATATAGCAAGAAGTAGGTGGAACCCCCTAGGAACAAGTTGACCTTCTCACAAACTTCATCATAGAAAACCACTCATGCTTGCATAGCTTACTATTCTCTAATGGATTAGAATTTTCTAAAACTGTTTTAACCACATATACTAGACACCAAGAGCTTTCCAATGAGCCAAAGAAAACTCAATTTGGATAAATACACAAGGAGATATGACCTTTGCAAGTTAGAGATTTAATGGAGACCTTCAGCAGAGGTGAAACCAGAGAACATACACTACTTGCAGAGAGTCCTGCTCTCAGCTCACAAATCCAATGATTATGAACATTTACAGGAAGAAAATAGACAGTAAGAGCTTTCAAATGAGCTATCAAACATGTAATTTGGATATATAATGAGGGAGATACAAGCTCTGCAATCTCTGCATACAAAACTACAGCAACAAAGAGATACACATATGCCTCTTTTGGACTTCCCACAAGATCACGACTTTTCTCCTCTTTTTATAGCATGGGAAACTAATCTAAAACCTTCCTAATACATCTAAATTCGTGGTAGACAATTGGGTGGAGGTATTACATGACTCAAGTGCTCAAATAAGCAAAGTATTGATGGACTTTGAGAACTAGCCACATCGACCTTCCACTAGGACACCACTGCAGCTCTCTTGTGACTCACTAATTTGACTCACCATGTTCTAGAACTCACGTGGTATTTTTGCTATATTTTATGAATAATATGAGCCTTCTTGAAGTATTTGAAGAATTCCCAAAGGTATTTACATAATTTGAAACTTGTACCCTACATAAAACAAATGTTCGCAACAAGGACCACAAACATCAATATGAATAAAGCTGCAATTTTTGAGTAGCTCGCACTAAACCATCTTTTGGGAAGGAGGAATGTTGCATTTTGCCCAACATAAAACCTTCGGAGACATGTTTACCAAGTGCCTCAAGTTTGGGTAGAGAGGACATTTCATATTTCTACAGGCGTAACAAACCAACAAATTCAGATGACCAAAGTGTGCATGCCAAAGCTTTGTATCTAACATAGCATAAGAATATTGAAATGCATGTTGAATCATTCACAAATTTTGCATAATCTATGAGCTTATACAACCCACGACATAAAATGCAAGAAGCAATAATGACATTGCCATTTGATAGATCACGAATTGTGCATCTATCATCAACAAATTTCACAACCAAGCCTATCTTGCCTAATGCTGAAATTGACAATAGATTTTTCTTGATCCTCGGCATAAATAAAGCATCCAACAATGTAAAAGAACTATCATCAATAATAGTCAAAATGATCTTACCAACTCCCATGGCAGGATAAGAGGAGTTGTTGGCACATGTGATAGTATTCACTCTAGGGGCAAGCTCAAGTGAAGTGAAGAAACTATGCTATGAGGTAATATATTTGGTGGCACCACTATCAAAGTACCAAACATCATAGTCTACTGCAGATATACATTGTTCATAAGAAGATGTAACTATAAACAGTAGTAAATTCCCATTCTTCATTCTCCATAAGATTTGCAGACTTCCATTTAGGTGTAGAGGCCTCTGGAAAAACCATTCTAGCCTCTTTTTTCTTTGCCTCTTTTGGAGCCAGTTTTGGACAACTCTTTATGACATGATCATTTTTCTTTATAGTATTTGCAAAACAATTTTTTCTTTTCTGTTTTCTTCTCATCTTTTTCGTCCTTCTTTGATTGTGTAGAATTAGCAGATTTCTTCTTACTACTAGATGAGCTCCATTTACCTTTGCCCTTTTGACTAGCAAAAAATCTTGATCTCCAACATGCATAATGGACCTATTCTGCCTAGACTAATCTTCTTCCAACAAAACAGATACTAACTCCTCAAATGTTAATGCATTTGGATTTCCTTTCATCATCAATTGAAGAGTAGAAGCAAAACTCTGATATGAATCTAGAAGACCATTCAGAACGTTTTGCACAAGTGAACTGTCTAGCGAGACTTCATCAGTAGAAATCAATTGCTCCTTCAAATCTTTGATCTTTTTCAAAAAACTATCCATTGAATCTCCTTCATTCATGTGCTCACTCTCTAATTGTTTTTGGAGGTAAGCAACAGGACCCTCATTCCGTGCCTAGTATAAAGTGTTCAATGTATCCCAAGCATCCTTTGTTGTTTTCAATGAGTTAATGTGGGGAATAATGGCACGTTTGACAGACATGGCTATCAATGCATGTGACTGAGCATCTCTGCCATCCCAAAACATTTGCTTTATAGTAGGTGCAACAAGAGCCATAGCACAAATAAAAACCTGAAGAACATCATCTTCAGTGCCATCGCAACACCTTTAGTAACTATATTTGCAATCGTAGTATGACGTATTTCAACATCATGCACAATATTCCACATTGCTTTTGCAACCAATACATGATGCATCATATAACCCATAATGGGTAATTGTTACCATCCAACTTATCCTCAATAGCCAACATACTATTGGAGTTAGACGTCTGCAGAAGCACACGAACAGCACAAGGAAGAAGAAGAAGCTTGGAGCACAACACACAATACTGAATGTATTACTAGAGAATGTACAAAGATAAGTAGCCCATTAGGGCAATAGGCATATATACAAGCTGGGGGAAAAAACCCTTCTTAAGAGGGAAAAAAGTGCCCCAATGGTCCTAGAGTGTTTTCACACATCACTACCTAAATATATCAACAAATCCCCCCTGGGAGTGATGCGGTGAACAAGTAGATGGCACTCATGTGTAAGGAAGTACCAAGCTATGTGGAGATCACTCCACAAAAGGAAGTAAGCCCAAAGCTTTGCAAAAAGCTTCAAACTTCTCCCTAGGCAGAGCCTTCGTGAAAAGGTGTGCAATGTTCTCCTGTGTGGGCACATGTGCCAAGCTGATCTCCCCAGCAAAGAACCTCTCCCTGACATAATGATAATGCACCTCAATGTGCTTAGTGCGAGCATGGAACACAGGGTTCCTCGCAACTACCAATGCACTTTGACTGTCAGTGAAGATGGTGGTGGCAAAAGACTGACCAACACCCAAATCAGCCATAAGGCATATGAGCCACACACACTCAACAGTCACTGTGAAAGCTGCCCTATATTGAGCCTCACAACTGGAAGTGGCCACAGTAGGCTGCTTCTTGCTCAACCAAGATATACATGAGCTACAAAAGCATGAAGCAAAAGCCACTAGTGGACACACGAGTGTCATAGAAACTAGCCCAATCAGAGTCAGAAAAAGCATGCAAATTTGGCGGTAGTGATCCCCCCTTGGGATAAAACAAACCAAGTAGCCGGGTACCACTCAAGTAGCGAAAGATGGGCTTAACCACCTGCCAATGCTTGACTCCTGGGCAATGCATAAACCTGCTCATCTGTGAGACAGCAAATTGAATATCTGGCCGAGTAATGCATAAGTAAATCAAGCATCCAACAACCTGTTGATAGAGAACAACATCAAATGCATCTCCAACATCATGAAGACTCAGTCATAAACCTGTTTCCATACGAGTGGCAACAGGTTTATAGTCTTCAAGGCCAAAATGTTGCAATAATGTGTCAATGTATTTCGTTTGACACAAAGCCATTCCACCATCAACGTGCATAAACTGAATGCCCAAATAGTGATGCAAATGCCCCAAATCAGACATCTCAAATGAGGGATGTAAATCAGCCTTAAAATCAGCAATATGCCTCTCATGAGGACATATGTTCTTTAATAAAACATATAGTGGCCTGGTCAGTCACAGACTGTAAGTTCGACCGCATTTGTAAGACCTAAGAAGTCTGTCTTCGTGCTCCCTGTGTATTGCGTTTTCTGCGTATTCTACAACCTCTGTGCGGAGTACTATGTGTGGCGTCAGGAGCTCGATTTTCTGCTCCGAGCATATCGTCGTGGAGCTCTCGAGAAGGAGAGTGCAGTGTGGTGCATCACCATCGAAATACTTCACTGGTATCAGAGCAGTTCGAGGAAAAAAAGATTTGTTCCCTTTGTGCGAGCGAAGCGACCCCCCCCAGGCTTTCTCCAAGGCTTACGACTAAGGTGGCGACCAAGGCATAGACCTTGGCATACCTTGTCATCCGAGTCACCGAAGTCACCGTTGGCGCCGTTGGCTGCACGCGAGGGAGGACCTCAACGATCAAGGAATATAGAGGTTCCCGGTACTTCCCGAGAGGTCACCCATCCCAGTATTGTTCCCCCCAGAGCTCGCTTAACCGTGGCAATCTCTTGCCACTAAGCTACACTCTTGTGGTGTTTGAAGAAGGGGAAAGACTAAGGTTGACATTACCTTGAACAAGTTTTGGTCCCTCAAAGCTTCATTTTTGCTTTTAAAGCCTATTTCTAAAGCAATTTTGGGGTGTTTTTGGAGCCATTTCGGAGTACTTTTGCACGTAGTTCTCTTCACACAGGTCCAAGAATATCAAGAAGAGTGTTCCTTGTACTTCTCAGACAATAAATATCAACCTTTGGGGCTGTATTTTCAGCCACACTCGTAAAACTACAGGTTTCTCGAGGGGTTTTCAGTTTTGGTGGGAGCAGTCGCTGCAAATTTATGCAGGTTTTTAAAGCCTAAAACATCAGAGTTGACAGACACTTGCAGGTGTTATTGGCTAGTTTTTGGGCTGTGTATTCAGCCTTTCAGTGTCATTTTACTGCATATATTGAGTACATACACACCATGTACGCTTCTGTGGATACCGCTTATGTACGTCCATGTGGGCATTGATATAGCGGTTACGTTCTTTGCATAAAGCCTTTTACGTTTGATAAAGAGGGTCGTGGTGAGGTTTTCTTAACTGGGAGACACCCAGATGTCAGGGTCTCTTTGGTGATGCAGGTGGAAGACTTACCCAGCCTCGCCATAGGAGATGTATGATAGTTGTTCATAGGTGCTCGATAAGCCTAATTGGCTTCTATTGGGTAACTGATTATATGCAGTGGAGTCAGTGATTCACTATGCAGGTAGACATGTCAGTACTTGCAGTTTTATGATACTTTGACACTGGTCATATGCTAATTTTGCAGAGGATACTCTGGCAAAATTTTTCCAGATTTCTGGTTTAGTCAACTATATAGTGGTCGATTTACTCCTTGATAGACTTATTTGTTGGTGTTTGGACTCTTCTAGCTCCATTATCATTCTATTCAGTTCTCTACGATCATGGCATCAGAGGTCTCAGGCACATCCGGTGGATCAGGGTCTAGTGCTAGCATTCCGAGGAGGAGCTATAACTTGCAGGGCAAAGACCATTTTGAGATCCGAAAATTTGATGGCACAAACTTTGCTCTATGGAAGAATCAGATTAAAGATGTGTTGATTCAAAGAAGGCAATGGAAGCCAGTAAATGGGATTTCAAAGAAGCCTGCTGACATGGACGAAGATGATTGGGATGAGTTAGATGAAATGGCCAGGTCTACCATTCGCTTGCACCTAGCAGATAATGTTTACTTTACAATATTAGACTGTGAAAGTGCAGAGGAGCTTTGGAAGAAGTTATGCAATACATATGAAAAAGAGACGGCATCAAATAAAGTATATCTGATGAGAAAATTATACGACCTTCGTATGAAGGACACAGATAGTGTTGCTGCTCATCTAAATGATTTTGATGCCATATTCTCCCAGTTACAGGCTCAGAAAATGGATATGGACAATGAAATGAAAGCAGTATTGTTGTTATGCACCCTGCCATCATCATGGGATACATTTTGCACAGCTATTAGCAATAGTGCACTAGGTGGTAAACTCGTCTATTATGACATATGTGGAGCACTCTTAAGTGAGGAGATTCGTAGAAAATCTATGGTTGGCACTCAGAGTGGAGATGCATATAATGTTCGTGATTCTTACCAAGGAAAGAATCAACAACGTGGCAGGAGCAAGAACAAGGAAAAGAATGGTCAACGGAATAAGAGCAGAAGTAAATCAAGGAAGAGGGATATTGAATGCCATTATTGTCATAAGAAAGGACACATGAAGAAAGACTGTTATGCATTAAAGAATGCTAAAGGTAAAGGACAGAATGTTGATGGGCATGTTAAACAGTTACCTGCACCATCTACTTCGACTGTGAAGATTGAAGAAATTAATGCTATTTCTGATGATGCTGATGTGTTGACACTTGATAGTACTGTGCCATTTGAGGCACTTATGGCTGATTCTCTTTCCCACACCTGGCTGCTAGATTCTGGTGCTTCTTTCCATGTGACACCACATAGAGAATGGTTCTCTAATTATGCAGCAAAGTCTCTTGGTACCGTGAGACTTGGTGACTCTTACCAGTTTGATGTTGTGGGGATTGGAGATGTGGTTGTGCAGTTCATTGACGGTTCAAAATTTACTATGCATAATGTACGCCATGTACCTCAGTTATCACGCAGTTTGATGTCAGTTGGTCAACTTGATGACCTTGGTTACAAGGTGGTCTTCTATGCTCAGTCCTTTCGTATATCAAAGGGCAATATGGTTATTGCAAAAGGAAGGAAAGTTGGCTCACTTTACCCTTTATTTGTATCACAGAAAGAACACTTGTTAGCTATTACTGAACAGCCTATGGCTTGTATTTGGCATGGTCGTTTGGGCCATATATCTCGTAGAAGAATGGAAAATCTTTCTCGTTCTGGCTACTTACCTGTGTTATCTTTCTCTGATTTTTCATTTTTTGAGCATTGTCAGTATGGAAAGCAAACCAGAAATGTGCATAAAACGCACATTGACTCTTCAATTCAGCCTTTAGATCTTGTTCATACAGATGTGTGTGGTCCTATGCCCACTAGGTCCTTAGGTGGTTCTCTTTACTTTGTCACTTTCATAGATGATGGTACTAGAAAAGTCTGGGTATATCCTATCAAATCGAAGGATGATGTATTCCCTACTTTCAGAAAATGGCTTGCTTCAGTTGAGACTGAAAAAGGAACTAAGCTTAAGGCTTTACGTTCAGATAATGGGGGTGAGTATACCTCACATGAATTCAGCCTTTTCTGTCAATGTAGAGGGATTCGTAGAGAGTTTACAGCTCCTTATACCCCAGTATAGAATGGTGTAGCTGAGAGGATGAATAGAACTATTCAAGATAGAGTAGTCTCTATGTTGCATCATGCAAACCTCTCACAAGGTTTTTGGGCAGAAGCAGTATTGACTTCAGTTCATGTGATTAACCTTTCACCTAGTACTGCCAAAGGTCTGAAAGTGGCACAAGAGTTATGGACAGGGAAACCACCATATTATGATCATCTTCGAGTTTTTGGGTGTGAAGCATATGTTCATATACCCAAGAATCTTAGACAGGAGTTGGACCATAAGTCAAAGAAATGCATTTTTCTTGGATATGGTCGAGAAGGACAATTTGGATATCGCTTATGGGATCCTGAAACACGGTCAGTGATCAAAAGTAGTGATGTCAATTTTAATGAGTCTAAGATGCATAAACAGCCGATTAAGGAGGTTGAAGTGAGAAGAGTGGTGTTTGAGGATACTAGTCCTCCGGTTAGCATGCATAAAAATGCTGCACATAGGGATGTTCAAGAGAATGTCCATTCAGATCAGTCTGCACATGTTCCTGTTCAGCAACCATTGAGACGTTCTGCACGTGTCTCATATCCACCTGATAGATATGTTCCAGGTTTAGATTTTGTTATGCTAACAGATGCCGATGAGCCTTCTTGCTACAAAGAGGCTATGCAGACAGAGGATCATGTCAAGTGGGAGCGTGCCATGAAGAGTGAGTTGGATTCTATTCACAAGAATGGTACTTGGGACTTAGTACCTTTGCCAAAGGGCAGGAAAGCTTTACCATGTAAATGGGTATATAAGCTGAAATTCACATCAGATAGTGCTTCTCCAAAATATAAAGCACGACTTGTTGCAAAGGGTTTTAAGCAAAAACATGGTGTTGATTTTGAGGAAATCTTCTCTCCAGTGGTCAAGATGACTACTTTGCGCATGTTGCTTGGATTCGTTGCAATGGAGGACTTAGAGCTAGTCCAAATGGATGTGAAAACAGCTTTCTTGCATGGAGATCTTACAGATGAGATCTATATGGAACAACCAGAGGGTTATGTAGTTCCTGGCAAGGAAAGTCTAGTTTGTAAGCTCAAGAAGAGCTTGTATGGACTTAAACAGTCTCCTAGACAATGGTACCAAAAGTTTGATGCTTTTATGAAGTCCCAAGGCTATTCTCGGAGCAATGAGGATCATTGTCTCTACACAAAGAGATGTTCTGATGGCAGCTTGATATGCTTGATACTTTACGTCGATGATATGTTGATTGCTGGGAAGTCCTCTTATGAATTGTCAATTCTCAAAAAGAAGTTGAGTCAGACATTTGATATGAAGGATTTGGGGGATGCCAAACATATTCTTGGCATGCGCATTACTCGTGATAGGAGTAAAAGATGCATATACTTGTCTCAAAGTGAGTACATATCCAAAGTACTTCATCGATTCAATATGCAGGGTGGAAAGGCATTGAGTACACCTCTACCCACATATGTGAAATTGAGCAAGGATGACTGCCCCAAATCAGATGAGGAAAAGGAATTCATGACCAAAATTCCCTATCAGTTTGCTGTTGGTAGTCTCATGTATGCTATGGTAGCTACGAGACCAGACATTGCATTTGCAGTGGGAGTTGTGAGCAGATATATGTCTAATCCTGGCAAGAAACATTGGGAAGCGGTCAAAATGATTTTGAGATATCTGAGTGGCACTAAGGACAAGTGTCTATGCTTAGGTAGAGGGAAAGCATCCATTATTGGTTACACAGATTCTGACTATGCTGGTTGTGTAGACAATCGTAAGTCTACATCAGGGTACATTTTTCATTTTGCTGGAGGTGCTATCTCTTGGAGATCTCGTCTTCAAGAATGTACAGCTGTTTCCACCACAGAAGCAGAGTATGTTGCAGCAAGTGAGGCATGTAAGGAAGCATTGTGGCTTTCTCGTCTTGCTTGTGATATGGGTTTGCCTCAGCATGTACCTCACTTGCTCAGTGATAGTCAGAGTGCCATTGCTTTGGCTAAGAATCCGGTCTATCATGCAAAGACCAAGCACATTGAGGTGAGGTATCACTTCATTAGAGATTGCTTAGCCACTGAGAGCATTATTCTTGAGAAGGTTCACACTCAAGATAATGCTGCAGATGCTTTGACTAAAGCTCTACCACAGGATAGCTTTCGACACTGTTGTCACTTGATGGGGGTTACTTGATTCTTGATCTTACGCAGTCACTTGTATACTGTGTAACATGCCCATCAGGTGGGAGGTATAGTTTGTATACTTACACTCAGGTATTCTTTATCATTCTTTCTTTTTTCTCCCATAGTAACTATGGCCATATTGGCCTTTAGTGGGAGATTTTTACCGTTAGTGTCCATGTGAAAGGCCAAATGGCCACCGGACACTTCTTTGTATCTGTTCTTTAATAAAACATATAGTGGCCTGGTCAGTCACAGACTGTAAGTTCGACCGCATTTGTAAGACCTAAGAAGTCTGTCTTCGTGCTCCCTGTGTACTACGTTTTCTGCGTATTCTACAACCTCTGTGCGGAGTACTGTGTGTGGCGTCAGGAGCTTGGTTTTCTGCTCTGAGCATATCGTCGTGGAGCTCTCGAGAAGGAGAGTGCAGTGTGGTGCATCGCCATTGAAATACTTCACACAAAGCCACGGGGCTAAAAAAATACACTTCTTCATGCAAGTCACCATTCATAAATGTAGTTGTAATGTCCAAATGATGTACATTCCAACCATGATGGGCTGCAAGTGCATAGATGCTCCGAACAGTAGTCATACGGCATGTAGGTGCAAAGGTCTCATCAAAATCAATGCCTCTTTCCTGCACACAAACCTTTTGCAACAAGCCTAGCCTTATACATGTCAACTGTTCCATCAGGCTTACACTTCAACTTGTATACCCACTTAGTGCCAATGGCCTTCTTGCTGAGAGGCAAGTCACATAAAGACCAGGTACCATTTTTCATGATAGCATCATATTCAAATTGCATTGCAGCCATCCAATGTTCAGAACTTTGTGCTTCATCAAACGAAACGGGCTCAGTCTCATCACAGAGACTAGATGCAGCCATAGCATAGCAATTTGATGCAAAAGAGGCACTATGAGAGCTTGAACGAGTATGATATGACAGAGGTGCATCTAATTTGTTGTCATGCAAAGTCTACACCAACCACTTTGGCATAGTTTTTGCCTCCTCAATATCAGCTCTCTCATCAACAAGTGCATCATGTAAATCTGCATCAAAAATGGGATGATCTGCATCATCACATGAAACCTGCAAAGGCTGAGAACTTGCCTCATTATGACCAACACTAGACTATCCACCTATAAAAAGAGGCAACAAAGTATCATACATGTGTTTGGAGCTAACAAATGTCTCCTTAGTACATGAAAGCAATGGCTGAATAGCATCTTCCACAAAAATAGCATCACGACTAACACGAATGCATTTAGTCTGTGGATCATACAGAGGATACCCTTTAATCTCAGAACTATACCCAACGAAAATACATTTTACTGCTTTATCATCCAATTTTTTGTGATGTTGTTCAAGCACTAATGCACATGCCAAACAACCAAAAACACGCAGATATGCAACAGATGGCTTGAGATCATGCCAAGCCTCATATGGAGTGATAGACTGTAGCGCTTTAGTGGGACACCTATTAAGTACATATGCTGCACACATGACAACCTCAAGCCAGAAACTATGTGGTAAAGCCTGACCCTTGACCATACACCTCGCCATCTCCATAAGTGACATGTTCTTTCATTCAACAACTCCATTT
Organism: Ceratopteris richardii; assembly: GCA_020310875.1. Lineage (NCBI taxonomy): Eukaryota > Viridiplantae > Streptophyta > Polypodiopsida > Polypodiales > Pteridaceae > Ceratopteris > Ceratopteris richardii. Next base: position 117,159,690 of record CM035439.1, on the reverse strand, counting down.
TGTTGAGGTGTATACGGCACTATACACTGGTGTTTTATCCCATGTTCAGCCAGAAATGCATTAAAATCAGAAGACATATATTCCCCCCTTGATTAGAACGGAGAGTGCCCCTTTTACATGCTGATAGATTTTTAGCCAAAACCAAAAACTGTTTGAAGCACATGAACACTTCGGGCTTTGCCTTCAATGGATATACCCATGCATGCCTAGAAAAATCATCGATGAAAGTCACGAAGTAAAGATAATTTCCAAAAGAAGGTGTCTGCATAGGACCACAGACATCACTATGTACAAGGTGCAATTTCTGAGTAGCCCGAACTGAACCATGTTTTGGCAAGGACGAACGCTCTATTTTGCCCAGAATACAACCTTCACAAACATATTTTCCAGGTGCCTCAAGTTTGGGCAAAGAGGACACCACTTCAAATTTTTGTAGGTGTAGCAAACTAGCAAAATTCAGATGACCAAAGTGTGCATGCCAAAGCTTTGCATCTGACATAGCCTGAGAATCATGTACTGCACATGCCGAATCATTTATAGATCTTTCATAATCTATGAGCTTATAGACTAACGAGGCAGTAAAGTATCATACATGTGTTTGGAGCTAACAGATGTCTCCTTAGTACATGAAAGTAATGGCTCAATAACATGTTCCATAGAAACAACATCATTGCTAACCAGAATGCATTTAGTTTGTGGATGCTATAGATGATAGCCTTTTCTTTCAGAACTCTAGCCATCAAAAAAACATTTCACTACTTTATCATCCAATTTCTTGCATTGTTGTTCAGGCACTAATGCATATGCCAAACAACGAAAAACATGCAGATGAGCAACAGATGGTTTGCGACCATGCCAAGCCTCATATGGAGTGATAGACTGCAATGCTTTAGTGGGACACGTATTAAGTACATATGCTACACACATAACAACCTCAAGCCAAAAACTATGTGGTAAAGCCTCACTCTTGACCATACACTTCTCCATCTCCATGAGTGAACTATTCTTCCGTTCAACAACTCCATTATGCTCAAGTGTATATGACATTGTACACTAATGTTTTACCCCACGTTCATCTAGAAATGCATTAAAGTCAGAGACATATATTCCCCCCCTCGATCAAAACGGAGGGTGGACATTTTACATGCCGATGGATTTTCAGCCAAAACCAAAACATGTTTGAAGCACATAAATCTTTCAGACTTTGCTTTCAATGGATATACCCATGCATGCCTGGAAAACACATTGATGAAAGTCATGAAGTAAGGATCGTTTCCAAAAGAGGGTGTTTGCATATGACCACATACATCACTGTGAACGACTTGCAATTTCTTAGTAGCTTGAACTAAACCATCTTTTGGGAATGAGGAACACTACATTTAGCCCAAAATAGAGCATTTGCATACATATTTATCGTGTGCCTTAAGTTTTGACAAGGAGGACACCATTTTAGATTTCTATAGGCATAGCAGACTAGCAAAATTTGGATGACCAAACCATGCATGCCAAAGCTTTGCACCTGACATAGCTTGAGAATCATGTATTGCACATGCTAAATCATTCATAGATTTTTCATAGTCAATGAGCTTATACAACCCAAGATATAAAATGCGAGAAGCAATAATGACATCACCATTTGATAGATCATGAATTGTACATCTGTCATCCATAAATTTCACAACCAAACCAATTTCGGCTAATGTTGAAACTGATAAGAGATTTTTCTTGATCCCTAGCACAAATAAAGCATCTAACAATGTAAAAGAACTAACTTTAGCAGTAGTCAAACTTATCTTACCAACTCCCATAATAGGATAAGAGGAGTTGTTGGTGCATGTGATAGTATTCCCTACAGGGGTAGGCTCGAGTGAACTGAAGAAACTGTGTTGCAAGGTAATATGTTTGGTTACCCCACGATCAAAGTACCAAACATTTGAGTCTACTACAAATATACACTGTTCAAGAGAAGATGGGTCAAAACTATAAACAATACTAAATGCCCCTTCTTGATTATGTACTAGATTAGTAGAGTCTATTTTTGGTGTAGAGGCCTCTGCAACAACCATTCTAGCCTCCTTTTTCTTTTCCTTCTTTGCAGCCAGTTTTAGATAATTCTTTATGACATGATCATTTGCTTTATAGTACTTGCAAAATAATTTCTACTTTTTTGTTTTCTTGTCGTCTCTGTCATCCTTCTTTGATTGTGCAGAATCAGTAGATTTTTGCTTTCTAATAGAAGAGCTCCATCACTTTTGCCCTTCTGACTAGCTAGAAGCTTGATCTGCAACATGCATAATGGACCTGTTTTGCCTAGATTGATCTTCTTGCAATAGAACAAAGAGTAAATCCTCAAATATTAAGGCATTTGGATTGCCTTTCATCATCAAACGAAGAGTGGAAGCAAAACTCTGATATGAATCAAGAAGACCATTCAAAACAGTGTGCACAAGTGAACTGTCAGGAAAGACTTCATCAGCAAAAAGCAATTATTCCTTCAAATCTTTGATCTTTGTCAGAAAAGTATCCATGGAATCTCCTTCATTCATGTACTCACTCTCCAACAGTTTTCAGAGATAAGCAACACAAGCCTCATTCCTTTCCTTGTATAAAGTGGTAAGTGAATCCCAAGCATCCCTAACTGTTCTACAAGAGCAAATATGAGGAATAATGGCACATTTTACAAAAGAGGCTATCAATGCATATGCTTGAGTATCTCTGCCATCCCAATGATTTTTCTATGGAGTAGGCGCAACAAAAACTGCTACATGAATAGGAATGTGTAGAATATCACCATCTTTGACACCATCTGCATTAGCTTTAGTACCTATATTTGTAGGTGTAATTAGATGTTTTTCAATACCCTGCATAATATTACATAGTCCTTTTGTGACAAACACATGATGCATCATATAAGCCTATAATGGGTGATTGGTACCATCCAACTTATCCTCAACAACCAACATACAGAATACATCACTGCTGTCAGCCATGGCCATTGACTAAAATACCATGATGCAAAAAATTGATTATATCTCAAAAAGTTGAACAGAACTACCCTATCAAGTTCTGCTAAATTTATAGCAGACTTTGAGATGCTTATGCTAGCAAATGGAAACTTGTATATTGGCACAAAAAGATGAAATGGCTTGCATAAGTGCTATGATAGTGCATTCGGAGGTCATGTCACTCTAGCACAATGGCAAGTACCAACGTGAGGGGATCCACCTCATAATTGTCAATCCATGGAGACGCGAGGACTAGTATGATGACTACGAGCAAGTGATGGCACAAGTGCATGAGTGAGAGCCACACAAGCATGCACACACATACACACACACAAGGCAAGAACAAAGAGAGGAACAATGGAGTTCTTTGTATTAGTCAAAAATTCTCTTACAATAGCTCAAAACTCTAACAATCTTAGCTCAAAAATGAGCTCTCTAGCTCTTTTTATAGTTTTTGACTAGCTTTGACCCTCTCTAGACCTAGTGTCCGACCTAGTTAAAAGTTAGGTTCTAGGGCTTATTTGAGGGTACAAATGAAGTCTAAAAATTATGAAAATTGGTATGTAGCTACTTCTAATACTCTTGAAGCTCAAGGATTCCTTGGCTTGAACAAAATGGAGTGTAATCTACAAAAAACTGATGGAGAGTGTTAATCTCCAAAAGAACAAGCTATCCTTGATGTTAGACCACCTCTATATCAAGAATAACTTCAGACTCCACTTAATTTTAAAGAACAATCACCAAACTATCAAGAAATTGATCAACTGTGAAAAAATCACTTCTCAGAAAAAGTCTGTTGCACATTAATCATTCATTGACTGATCATTCATGTAAAGTTTTTGATAAAACTTTGTAGAGTATGTTGCCTAGAGGTTGCGCATCTTCTCCAAGTTAAAACACTTCAAATGCTTGAGTAGATTGTGAGAAATGACTCAAACAATTTACCTATGTCTGAAATTGCCTCTCTGTAATGTCGACTTTGACACCTGCAACTTCTAAGCTATGGTTCTCCCAAACTATAGCCCTTTTAATCAAATGCTTTTAGCCACAAGTAGCTTACCTTTCAAGTTAAAGATTAAGTGCTTACTTGCTCAAAACTTTAAATTGTAGAAGGAGAACTGATCAAAACATTGACTTCGAATTTTGTGCCTGTTTCAGGAACCAGTGAACACTTCTTCACATACGAATGTTCCTACACATAATTCTCTCAGCCTGATCACAATTGGAAGCTAAAAATTTGTATAGAGGTCAATCACCTATAGACTTAGACTTCTACAAAAGCATTTCACAAAGGATCTAACACAGAAGGAGAAAACTCAGAAATATCGGGCGCAAAATTTTCTTCATTTCTAAGAATTTTTACATCTAAGTGATGAGAGAGTCTTTAACTCACTTCTAAGATGTCTAATGACTTATACAACTTCTGATTACTCTATTCTCATGCTCTCACATACTTGCCCCGACATTTTCCATAGTATTTATAGGCAAATATTTACAAGCTTATGACTATTCAAAAGTATAAGTGACCTATATCTGAACTAATGTACATATGTGTACATATCTTTCAACTCCTGAATGTAAACTTATTCCATGCTTCATAACTTGATCTTGTCTTCATTCTTTGACTTCCAAAACTTCAATTGTTGATTGCTCTGCACCAACAGCTCCCCCTCAATCATCAATTGAGGCTTTCTCTATCTTCTTTATGCCTGCCATGTCTTTGAATCTTTGTAGCTTTGGTCCATCCAAGCTTTTGGTAAGCATATCAGCCATCTGATCTTTTGTTGAAGTATGTATGACTTCAACCTCTTTATCCATCACCTTCTCTCTTAGAAAGTGATACTGAATTTCAATATGTTTGGTCCTAGCATGAAACACAGGATTAGCAGCTAAATACAATGAACTCATGTTATCTCCATAAATGATAGGTGTACTCTATATGGTGTCAAAACTCTTCATAAGAGTCTTAAGCCATATCACTTCCTTTGCAGCTTCCACCATACCTTTATACTCAGCCTCTGTGGATGATAAAGCAACTGTATGTTGCTTCTTTGAACACCAAGAAATTAACTTATCTCCCACATAACACAAGTATCCATAAGTTGATCTCCTATCATCTGGATTACCTGCCCAATCTGCATCACTATATATCTTGATATTTGTATTTGATGTAAAACCATAATACAAAACTTCTTTGAGTGTACCCTTAATGTACCTCAACACTCTTTGACCTGCAATCCAATGTTCTTTCCTAGGGCAATGCATGAATTGAGATAATATTCCAACTGCATATGACAAGTCAGGCCTAGTTAATGTGGCATAGATCAGACTACCAACCAAACTCTGATATTGTTTCATGTCCTTGAACTCTTCACCTCCATATCTACTCAATTTGTGATTCACCTCCATTGGAGTAGGTGCCACCCTGCAATCATTCATCTTAAACTTGATCAACAAGTTCTTCAAATACCTTTCTTGAGTTACATACACTCCATGTTGAGTGTATGAAATTTCCATGCCCAAGAAGTATGACAAGTCTCCCAAATCACTGATTTTGAACTCTTTCTCCATTTGTTTCTTTAGGCTTTGAATGCCTTTCTCATCTGTATGTGTAAGAATTATATCATCAACATATATGCACATGTAAATGAACCCATCATCACTTGCTTTCACAAGCAAGCTACTATCTGCTTTAGATACTTGAAATCCAAGTTCTTTCAAGAACTTTACAAGTCTATGGTTCCATGCCCTTGGGGCCTGCTTCAAACCATACAAAGCTCTCTTGAGCTTACACACATGATCTGGATACCTTTCATCTCTGAATCCTTGTGGTTTCTCCATGAAAACATCATCTGAAATGTAACCATTTAAAAAAGCATTCTTCACATCTAATTGACATAATTTCCAACCTTTACATGCAGCAATTGCTATGAGTGTCCTGATAGTTGTCATCTTTGCCACAGGACTATAGGTCTCATCATAATCAATACCATATGTCTGAGCAAACCCTTTGACAACAAGTCTAGCTTTGTACCTAGACACATTTCCATCTGCAAATCTCTTTGTCTTGTAGACCCACTTGCATCCAATGATCTTCTGACTATTTGATTTAGGAACCAAATCCCATGTTTGATTCTCCATTAATGCATCATATTCTTCCTGCATAGCTTTCTCCCAATTTTCTTTACCTTTTGCCTCTTCATATGTAGAAGGGTCTTCATCTGCTTTAATCATATAAGCATAATCTTTGGTAGCCAGAAAAGAAGTGTCATAGCTATACCTTGTAGGTTGCCACTTGTGTCTTGATGACCTTCTGAGTTCTCCACTCCTTGAAGTTTCTGGTTCATCACACTCTGGATCAAATCTTGGCATTTCTTCAACTTCAACCTGTACTTCATTATTCTCTTGTTCATCAAATATATGAACCTTTGATTTACCTTTCTTTTGACTCACAACTTCTTCATCACCTGTATTAATATTGATTGTACCTGCATACCAAGTACCTTGCTCATCAAATGTAACATCTTTTGATACAAGAAATTGTTTTGTGGAAGGACTCCACAACCTATATCCCATCTGCTTATCATCATAACCAATCAACACATACTTTTCAGCTTTAGGTTCTAATTTGTGTCTTAATTGTGATGGCACATATGCATATGCCAAACATCCAAATACATTGCAATGGTCTAATGTAGGTCTCTTACCCCACCATGCCTCATATGGTGTCATACCCTACAAAGCTTTACATGGTAGCCTATTGACCAAATAAGTAGCTGTATTTACAACCTCAGCCCACAAGTAATTTGGGCAATTCTTCTCCTTCATCATGGATCTTGCAAACTCAACAAGAGTTCTATTCCTCCTTTCTGCTACACCATTTTGTTGAGGAAAGTACCTACAAGTAATTTCCCTTTTTATACCTGCATTCCACAAGTAATAACTGAACTAATTAGAGAAATACTCTCCCCCTCCATCTGACCTTAGTCTCTTCAACTTATGACCTGTAATTCTCTCTGCATACACATGATAGTGTTTGAATGTGTTGAATACTTCTGACTTGTCTTTGATCACATAGATAGTGATCCATCTGGTGGCATCATGAACATAAATCACATAATACCTTGAACCATTGATACTAAACTCCTTTGAAGGTCCCCACACATCTGTGTGTACCAACTCAAGCTTCTCTGAATACATAAAACCATGCTTGGAATAAGATTGCTTATGAGCCTTACCTAATTGACATGCCTCCCATCTGTATGTCATATGTTGACCTGCAGTATTAGGCAATCCAAGCACTGAACCATTGTTAATCATGTCTTTGATACCTCTTTCATTGAAATGTCCAAGCTTCTTGTGCCAAGATCTAACTCAGAGATCTTATGTCCTCCATAAGTGAACAAGGCATGACCAACATTACCTTGAATCTTCAATGTGAACAACCTTCCTTCTTTCTTCCCTGAAACAATTTGTTTATACCCATTGCTAGGGTCTTCCACAAACACTCCTTCATTAGTGAACCTAACTTCATAACCTTTTTCAAAAATTTGTCCTACACTTATCAGATTCTTAGGCATTGTAGGAACATACAAGACCTTACTCAATAAGGTGCTACCATCCTTGGCCTTCACTGATCCAATTGACTTCACATTATGCTTTGTATTGTCACCTGTTTGAACAACATGATTAGATACCTTATTTTCTAAATCAGTCATCAATGCTATGTTACCACTCAGGTGATTGCTACACCCTGAGTCAATGTAGAAGACTCTTTGGTCTTCACTTTGTCTTTCACAAGTTGAATTCATTATCAATGTTGAATCCTCCTTTTGATCTGAAGCATAATTGTAGTAAGTATTGTTGTATTGTTGACTTTGGAATCCTCTTCCTGCATTTCTTCCAAAGTAACCTCTACTACCTCTTCCTCTAAAATTACCTCTTTGATTTTTGCCACCTCTTCCCCTTGAATTAAAGTTCTGGTTATATCCACCATTACTCTAAGTATTATGCCAACAATCATTAGCTAAATGATTTGTCTTACCACAAATCCAGCAAGTTTTGACTCCATCTTTATTAGCCCTGCCTCTTCCTCTACCTTTGCCACCTCCTCTTCCTCTTAGGAAGTTGGCTTGACTAGTTGTGCCTTCATCTTCATTTTCTTGTTGCTTTCCTTTGCTATTTTTCTTCTTATCCTTTGAGTACATTGCATGACCTGTATTCTTGTCACCTTCACCTTTGACATCCTGCTCAAAGGTTAACATATGTCCTAGCAACTGATTTAAATCAGGAGTGAAATGATCAAGTGATAATTCAGTAGACAAAATGAATGGCTTCCATTTGTCATCACCTCTCAAACCTGTAAGGATTTGCCTTACCAATTTATCCTCCTCAATGTCTTCATCAACAGCTCCTAATGCATCTGCAATGTCTTTCATCCTTGTCACATAATCTGAGATGGATTGAGAGTCCTTCTTCTTGAATGTAGTAAATTCTGCCCACAAGGATGCCTTCCTAGACTTTGTGGTATTTTGGAAATGCTCCTCCAAAGCATTCCATATATCACTTGCACTTTCAAGACCTCTAATGTGAGGTAGCAAGTAGTCATTAACTGCCATATAGATAATGCTCCTGGCTTGAGCATCTCTCTTCATCCAATTCTTCAAATCTGATAATTCCTCCCTAGTTGGAACACTAGGATATCTGAATTGAGGCTTTTCTTCTTCACCTGTAATGTAAGCTATCAAGTCTTTGCTCATAAGATGAGCTTCCATCCTCATTGACCATGCTGGATAGTTCTCTCTATCCAATTTCTCTATCTGAAGAGAATCTCCCATCTTTCCTTCACCTGTGTATTGAATTCTTCAATCTTTATGAGTAACAGATGTACCTTTACTTCAAATAATACTCCTTCTGGCTTCCTTGGTGTTGTATGACCTCCTTCTCAAGCTTTGCCCTCAAGCTTTCACCTTTTGAACCTTCAGATGTTGAATTTTGTATGTCTACAGCAGTCGGAGTCTTCCTTTCCTTAATTTTGATGCTTCCTGCTCTGATACCACTCATGGAGAGTGTTAATCTCCAAAAGAACAAGCTATCCTTGATGTTAGACCACCTCTATATCAAGAATAACTTCAGACTCTACTTAATTTTAAAGAACAATCACCAAACTATCAAGAAATTGATCAACTCTGAAAAAATCACTTCTCAATAAAAGTCTGCTCCACATTAATCATTCATTCACTGATCATTCATGTAAAGTTTTTGATAAAACTTTGTAGAGTATGTTGCCTAGAGGTTGCACATCTTCTCCAAGTTAAAACACTTCAAATGCTTGAGTGCATTGTGAGAAATGACTCAAACAATTTACCTATGTCTGAAACTGCCTCTCTGTAATGTCGACTTTGACACCTGCAACTTCTAAGCTATGGTTCTCACAAACTATAGCCTGTTTAATCAAATGCTTTTAGCCACAAGTAGCTTACCTTTCAACTTAAAGATTAAGTGCTTACTTGCTCAAAATTTTAAACTGTAGAAGGAGAACTGATCAAAACATTGACTTCAAATTTTGCGCCTATTTCAGGAACCAATGAACACTTCTTCACATACGAATGTTCCTACACATAATTCTCTCAGCCTGATCACAATTGGAAGCTAAACATTTGTAGAGAGGTCAATCACCTATAGACTTAGACTTGTACAAAAGCATTTCACAAAGGATCTAACACAGAAGGAGAAAACTCAGAAATATCGGGCGCAACATTTTCTTCATTTCTGAGAATTTTTACATCTAAGTGATGAGAGAGTCTTTAACTCACTTCTAAGATTTCTAATGACTTATAAAACTTCTGATTACTCTATTCTCATGCTCTCACATACTTGCCCCGACATTTTTCATAGTATTTATAGGCAAATATTTGCAAGCTTATGACTATTCAAAAGTATAAGTGACCTATATCTGAACTAATGTACATATGTGTACATATCTTTCAACTCCTGAATGTAAACTTATTCCATGCTTCATAACTTGATCTTGTCTTCATTCTTTGACTTCCAAAACTTCAATTGTTGATTGCTCTGCACCAACAAAAACGATATTTACAATATTTATGTAGTGATGAATATCACTATTAGAAAGGATTACTTTTTGGAAATTTTGTGTGGCCTTAATTGCGGGATCTTCTTTGACTGCTTTTCCTGCTTGGTCCTTCTCTCTACTCTGATTCTTTACGTCAGCTCTCTTGTCTTCTAATGCCTTGGCTGCCTTGACTACTGCTAATACCCCCCTCCTCTCTCGCGTATGCCGTCCCTGATAGACCCTTGTTGGTGGGAATGCTTGATGTAATACTCAATGATGTCCGTGGCTAGGTGATGTTCTTGAATGTATAATCATCAAGCCAAATCTATCATGAGCTTATCCCAATCTATTGGACTTGGAATGTTCGGATGTGGCAAGCATAACTGATCAGCATGTATGGCTTGTTTCACTGCAAAGAGATGCAATAAATGTGTTGGTCTGGGAATAAAAATTTCAGAATGATATCCGAGAACCCGATGGAGAACATTTCTTCAAACGTCTACTTGTAGCAAACAAGTAAGTACTTTATGCATGCATGCCAAGCATAGATTATGTTGATGGAGGGGGTCTAGATCATGTCATAGACCAAATCTCTGCTACCTTCAGAAAAGCCAGGGGCGAAGATGTATGGAGCCTGAACCTTTCAAGAAGTCTTGAAGATGATTGTCATGAGCTCAAATATGTTCATACAAATCTTTGCTACGATGCCTAGTAAATTTTTTTAAGCGAGTAGACCAATGGCATATAGTTGAGATCATGTAGCCGACTGTTGGTGGTGCTTTTGGGGGGAGAAAAATAGGGATAGTTCACCCAATTTCGACAACCTTTGTTGTTACGGACTTTGATGGTGAAGGCTTGCCAGGACCTAGGACAGATCACCGGGCAATAACATGGGTTATACTTAATATATAGAGGCATGGTGGCCCATGTTCTCATCATCTTAGGGTAGTCTGTTAATAAATGTTCACGCCAATAAGGTTGGAAAATGGAGACAACATGCACATCTTGAGGTATGTCATTAGGCTCAAACTCAGTGGTGAATATTGGCTCTTTTCCTATATGCCTTTTGATCTCTGCATTATCATTAAGGGAAAAAGTAAGCCTTGCATGGGCCTTGTAAGGATCCCTGATTTGTAGGGATTACAATTAAGATTGTCAAGGAGTAAGGGGACACAAAATACCACTACTGGTTTTTTCTATTAAAATATAGGAGAAAAAAAACTTCAAATGGATCATGGATCGAATGTAATTTAGACCATTGGATTTGTTCTTTTGAGTGATCACGATTAAAAGAGATGGGGGACCATAATGATTGCATGGGTATTTAGAATGACACAATAGAGAGAGAAGGTCCAATGCGCAATCTATCACAGCCGTTTATTATGCAAGATCTAATGATCTACCATATTTAATGCTGATATGAAAAGGTTGAGTTCTTCGTAGCCATCCGATGATTGCAAGATTGAATGCACATCCGGATTTCAAGTTGAGCACCATTCACCTTTGATTAACAGTCGTTAGATGTGCCGGGGATTGCACAGACGTCCAATCTTCAAGTTGATCCAGGTTGAGCTCTTATTCATAGCCGCCAGATGAAAATTACATCCAAGAGCTTATGTGAAAAGGCGCTTGGGGTGACCTGAGGTGATCTACAACCCTTAGATAGTGGCTTAATCTAACGACCGTTAGTTGCTCGTGGAATTCATTTTGTGAATTACATTACAGCCACACGTTTCTTGAATGATCGAATGTCTACCTTGCAAGTAGCCTTGACTTTTGCAAAATCACACCATCCATTAGATCTTTTGGACCATCTAATGGCCAAGATTCAAATATTTGAAATCTCAAACCACTCTTCTCAGCAAACCCACGAATTCATAGTGGTGTTAGAGCCTTTGACTACCACAAACCAAGGGAAGCCTAGGCCTGTGAAATGGGGTAGTTCTTGCAAGGAATTAAACTCGAAGTCTAATTGCTCGCTAGATTGTGCATCCTCCTGATCTCCATAAATGGAAGGAATTTCTAGTGGGAATTGGTCGTGTAAGTCATCCACAAGTTTGAGGTAGGAGGATTTTCACTTTCTTTAGCCCATTTCTCTCCTTGAGTCTCTCTTAGAAATTCTGGGGAATATCGATTCATAGAAGAAGATATGTCTGGTTCCTTGCCTTGTCCTTTCCCTAGGAGGTGGCTTCCTTTTCAGATTTTCCAATTAGGCTCTCCAATCTTTCTAACAGTCCATAAAAATATAGCTGTTTCTTAGCTGAACTAGAACAGTTGAAAAGGCGAGTGGGGGTTTGAGAGAGTTCTACCATCTTAGAACAAAGCTTTGTTCTCTCTATCTTTAGATAAACTCTAGGGTAACATTTTTCATGATCTGTCACATTTGGCCCTTCTTGGATTCTAGCTTGATATGCTTCAAGCATCATTTCTAGGTCCTCAAGAGTGGGATCTGCTAAGATTGATCCTACTCTAGGTGGTGGGTGGGTTACATGTGGTGGATTAGAAGGTGATAGAGATGGTGATGGTGGTGGTGTGTGAGAGTGCATTTGAGAGGCGATTTCCACTATCTTGGCTTTCGTTTCTCTTAAGCTTTCCTCACGTTCACTCATTTTCTTAGACCATTGCCTTTTCATTCTCTCTCGGCTATCTTTCCAAGCTCTCATCCTTTTCTTTGTTATACTCTCGATCTCACTAACCTTCGAATTTTTCTCTTGGCATAATCTGCTCGTTTGGTTGTGATGCATGAGCTCTCATGACAACTTGCACTGGGGCAGGGGAAGTTACACTTCTTGTAGATTCTACTACTAACCCAATCACATTAATGGGAGTGATCTTCGTCGCATTGTGTGGGTTCTTTGGGCAGTCTTGTAAGAGCTGCTGTTTCCCACAATCGTGACAAAACCCTTGAATTGTCACTGATTGGGGTTGCGTCAGAGTAGGTAAAGGACAATCACGAATGAAGTGATCTCCTTGGCATTTGTAACATGGCCCTCTAGGTGCTTGGGGTCTCATATGTCTAGGTTGAGGCCTAAAATTAGGATTTGCATACATGACATTGGCATATTGAGACTCTCCACTAGACTCACTAGGGTATTCGTAATAATAAATTTCATTATGCTTAGGTGACTACATATAGTAAACCTGTGTGCTATCCATATGAGTAGAGTCAAAACTAAGATCATTCGGGTCACTTTTTGAAAGCAATGGTGTTACTAGCACTAAGGTTCTATTAAGAGTTTCTTTAGTAGTTGCATACTTTACTGGGATCACATTGGTTGGAGTTGGAGGTTGCTGAGCTAACACAGGTTGAGGCCTTTCTTGGGCTTGGTAGGGTTGCTGATAGGGTTATTGCGGCCTACCATACTATTGTAGGTATTGATTCTGATATCTCCCTTGTTGTGGATATGGCTATGGATAATTTTATCTAACATCTTGCTTGTTATAAGGGTAGTCTTGTGCGGTGTGGCTAGTGAACCTCCTTTCTATGGTGAAATATTGGCTGTTCGGGTTCACTTGGGGTTGAGCCATAATTGGACACATACTAGACATATGGTATCCTCTGTAGGTTTAGCATCTTTTCATTAGGGCAAATCTAGGTATTAATTGTATGAATGATAATATGAACTTCATATTTTTTGGTTATATATCCTCTCTCAGTCTTATTGATGAATGAAGAAGAATCAATTGCTGTCATGACAACAAGTGAAGATATATATTGAGGACAGAATTTTCATATTTACAACAAAGTACTTGAAGATTCTTTATATCTTCTACAAGGTGTTGTAAGTAAGTGAATTCGGCCTGTCTGACTACAGACAAATGATATATACATCTAATGTAATGTGTATACATTTGATACACTCTGTATCATTGCAACAACTTGAGAACGTATTGAGGAGGTTCTTTGATATGAAAACATAAAATGCAAAAGTTACGTTGGAATGAGAGTTGGCTCTTCTTATTAAAAGTCATCATACATGATGATATTCTTAGTGCTTATTGTGTGGATCAATGAGTAACCTTTATGGAGTGCCAAGAGGCATAAGTATACAGTGATGTCTTATGAAGAGCAAAGAGGCGCATTTGATTGATGAATGTATGTTGTATGTTATATAAGAGAAACTATCATGTGCTATCGGTATTGCATATACCAACATGAAAGAGAAATTGGCAAACATAGATGAGATTATTTCGGATGCATCACTCATTTCTACATTGTTGAAAGGATTACTAGAATCTTTTCAAAGCTTTTCTACTACACTCCGTTTGGTTGCAAAAGGGAATCCCAATACGTATGCACTTGATGAGGTTAAGTCTCTTCTTTTGCAAGAAGATCAATCTAGAGTGAATAGGAGTGGTTTGATTGAGGGAATGCAAGCACTTGCTATCTCACAAAAGGGGAAAAGTAAGTATGGTTCAGCTTTGGGTTCATCAAAACAAAGCCTCAACCTTCCTCTTCCACTCATTCCTCTAATGATGCTGATTTGCAAAAGAAGAAGAGATGCAAATATTTCCAAAAGGTTGGCCATACTATTGACGAGTGTAGAAAGCTTTCTAAGTGCAATGAAAAGAAGAAGGAATCGGGCATGTCTATTGTTGAAAATTAAGCAAATGCAAAGAATGATGAAGCTAACATAGCTTAATATTTTTGGGCATGTCTTGTTACATGTCATTATGATGCATCTTTGCATTCTAAATGTATGGTTGTGAGTGAGGCTGATTCGGATTGGTTCTTTGATAGTGGTGCTTCAAAGCACATAACTTCATGCAAAAGGTATTTTTCATCTTTGAAAGATGCACCCAAAGGAGCACATGTGGTGTGTGTAAACAGTGCCTCTTATCTTTGTTGGGAAAGATGGATGGATCCTCCAGAAGATTGAGTAGGTGCTGCTAATCTTGCTTTGCACCAGCCCTCAGTGACTCCAGATATGATTAGTAGATACCCTTAGCTTCCAAATGATACCAAGAGATCATATATGTACTTTGCAAATGATGTGTGTAGTGATCAAATCAAAACAGACTACTTGATACTTCACAAATCCAAGAAAACTTGCTATTTTGGTATTGACACTTGCTCAGAGTTATGCTCAGTATGACCAGTACACTTACAATTGGCAAAATCCTTCTAGAGGTATTCTATTAGCTTAGTAAGCTACCATTTGCAAGTGGAATGAGATAAAATGATAAACTATATAGGGAGAAATCACTTTAGCAAAATTATGGACACCCCAGACTTTTTAGGAAGTATGCAGACAAATACCAGTGAGCACTTCGACCACGATTTCTCAAAATTGGCTGAACCAAGTTGCTTCAAACTTCGTATGCTTGTAGTATGCTTTGAGCTGGATCTATCAAGCTTTGAATCACTTGATTTGGTGGAGTAGGCACTAAGATATGCCTCTTTGAAGTTGTCAGACTTGAAGTGGTACACTCAGAGAACACAGAAGTGATAGATGTAAATATATGTATTAATTCACATTGATGTACATTGCCATTGGCATGATAGACATTGCCAAATGGTGCTCAGAGGTGTAGGCTATGGAGTAGAGCTCACACACTCAAGGATAGATGAAATTAGCCTCGGGAATGGTGACACACACACCGCGAATTTTCAAGTACATCTTATATATGAAGTGAGTGAGAGTTTGAATTCAAATTTGAATTCTTGGCTCCCTTCAATCTAGTATCTAAATGTAAGGAGATATTCCCTCAATCACATGTCCTACTTTTCCACGACTCAATCAAGTAGGTGTATCCATGAGATTCCAAGTGATTTAAACTTTTACAAGGAGTAAAATGGTAAGAACTTATAAGCATAAGTTCCTATGGTCCTTCCTTCAAGTATTATCTTCATGAAGTAATCCAAGCCAAATTGTGAAGGCTTGAATTGCACCAACAGCTCCCCCTCAAGCCAAACATTTTGGCTTAAGTCTTCATCTTCAATCTTCAATCACATCCTGCAATCCAATCATGGATTTGAATCTGCATAATTTGTTTCCATCCAAAGCTTTAGTGAGTAAATCTGCACATTGCATATTAGTAGACACATAAGTCAACTGAATGTCCTTGCTAAGCAACTTCTCTCTCACATAGTGGTAATGAACCTCTATGTGTTTTGTCCTAGAATGATATATTGGATTAGCTGCAAGGTGAAGAGAGCTTGTGTTGTCTCCAAAGATAATTGGGGGCCTAGTGTATAGGCCTAACTCTGTATACAAAAGTTTTAACCAAATAGCTTCTTGAGTGGCATTAGCTAGCCCTCTATACTCTGCTTCAGTGGATGAGAATGCCACTGTTGGTTGTTTCTTGGCTGACCAAGAAATAGGTTTATCACCTGCAAAAGATAAGTATCCTGATGTGCTCCTCCTATCATCCTTGCATCCTGCCCAATCTGCATCTGAATATACTTTAATATCAATATCTGATGTATAAGGAAAGTACAAACCATGATTCTGAGTTCCCTTTAGATACTTCAAGATCTTCTTTGCAGCCTCAAGATGAGGTACCCTTGGTTTGTGCATGAATTGACTTAGCACACTAACTCCATATGCTATGTCAATTCTGGTCAAGGTAGCATAATTCAAACTACCTACCATACTTTGATATCCTGTAATGTCTTGGACTTCATCCCCTTCATGAGCACTTAGCTTTAGGTTGACTTCCATTGGAGTACTAGAGACTTTAGCATCCTGCAAGCCAAATTTCTTTAACATGTCGTGCACATACTTCTTCTGAGTGATATATATACCTGAATTAGTATAAACCAATTCAAGTCCTAGAAAGTATTTCAATAATCCAAGATCATTGATCTTGAACTCCTTCATCATCTGATTTTTTATGCTTCTGATTCCTTGGACATCATTACCTGTAATGATGATGTCATCAACATAAACACAGAGATAGATTACCTCTGAATTGCTCCTTTTGATAAACAATGAAGTGTCTGCCTTGCTCATTGTAAACCCTTGGTCTTGGAGGTATGTTGTCAGTCTATAATTCCATGCTCTAGGTGCCTGCTTCAATCCATATAAAGCCTTCTTCAATTTACAAACATAATTTACCTTCTTGGGATCTTCATAGCCAGGTGGTTGTGACATGTAGACTTCTTCAGATATCCATCCATTCAAGAAAGCATTCTTGACATCTAATTGGTACATGTTCCAATTCTTGGATGCAGCTACACTCACCAATACTCTGATTGTTGGCATCTTAGCCACAGGAGAAAATGTCTCCTCATAATCAATGCCTAGGGTTTGTGCAAAACCCTTGGCTACCAACCTAGCTTTGTAGATTGTACCATCAGAGTTCCTCTTTAATTTGTAGATCCATCTGGATCCTATCACCTTCATAGAGTCCTTTTTGGGTACCAAGTCCCATGTGTCACTCTCCTTGAGAGCTTCTATTTCTTCATCCATAGCTCCTTTCCATTCTGGTTTGGTGATTGCCTCTTCATATGAACCTGGTTCTTCACTTAACAAGTCCTTTGCAAGATAAATTGAATGCTTAGTTACAAGAGATGTATCATACCCATATCTGATAGGCTTCTTACTTTCTCTCTGAGATCTCCTCATTGCTTGAGTTGAAGATTCTGGTATATCTTCAAGCTTCTTCATCTTTAACTTGCCTTTGGACTTCCATGCCTTGAATTCTTCAAGATTGATTGTGTCATCATCTTCTGAACTTGAGTCTTCCTTCTGGATTGGTTCCTCCTTTGAGAGTTTTGGAAACTCCTCTTCCAAATCATATGGTAGACTAACCTTCTTGCATTCATTCTCATACCATGAGTCATTCTCATCAAAGATGACATCTCTGCTTACCTTGAACCCTTTATTGGTTGGGTTTTAGAATCTGTACCCTTTTTTATTTAAGTCATAACCAATGAAAATACATTTTTCTGCTTTAGGGTCTAGCTTTCCCCTTACCTGTGAGGGAATATGCACGTATGCTACACAACCAAAGATTTTGCAATGATACAATGATGGACTCTTACCATGCCAAGCTTCATAAGGTGTCATTCCATCAAGAGACTTTGATGGCAACCTGTTTATGAGATAGGTGGCAGTAGATACACTCTCTGCCCAAAGATAATTTGGCAACCTTTTTTCATTAAGCATGGACCTGGCTGTTTCAACTATAAGTCTATTCCTTCTTTCAGCTACCCCATTTTGTTCAGGTGAGTACCTTGTTGTTATCTCCCTTTTGATGCCTCTTTCCTGCAAGAAGTCCTCAAACTCATTTGAGAAGTATTCACCTCCTCCATCTGACCTTAGCTTCTTCAAGTTCCTTCCTGTTTGATTTTCAACTAGTGCAAGATATCTTTTGAAACAATTAAACACTTCATCCTTGTGCTTCATAAAGTATAACACAGTCCATCTGCTATAATCATCAATGAAAGACACATAGTACCTTGATCCTGAAATGGAGGGATCCTTGCTAGGTCCCCAAACATCTGTGTGCACCAAGTCTAGGTAGTTTTTATGCATAAAACCTTTCCTTGTATAAGGTAACCTGTGAGACTTACCAAATTGACAAGCACCACACTTGTAAATCATGTGTTGCTTGGATACATTAGGTATCCCAAGCACACATTGATCTCTGCTCATTTGCTTCAAGGTCCTTTCACCTATGTGCCCTAGTCTCTTGTGCCATATTTCTAATTTTGAAAGTGTTTGATCCTTGTAATTGTATAAAGCAATGTTTTTGGTGTCTTCTAGCTCAAAAGTAAATAATCTACCTGATTTTTCTCCCTTGGCTATCCTTTTGAATCCATGTCTTGGGTCCTCCACATATGCTCCATGTTGAGTGAATCTGACCTGCAAACCTTTCTCCACAATCTGACCAACACTCATTAAGTTTTTGGTAATAGTTGGTACATAAAGTACCCTGCTCAATAGGTTCTGGTTACCATCACAAGTTTTTACATTTCGAATCTTTACTACAGAATGCTTAGTATCATCACCTGTCTATACTTGATGTTTGCCCTTGGGTTCCTCAAGATCAGAGAGTAGTGCCACATTGCCAGCTACATGACTAGAACACCCTGAATCAATATAAAACAGATGATCATCATTGATACCTGACTTGGAAGTCATATTCATGATCAATAGAGAGTCATCTTGCTCCTCTGTGTAGTTGTTGTAGTCTTTCCTATTTCTGAATCCTCCTTGGTAGTTACCATTATGGTTGTTGTTGTAATTGTTGTTGTAGTTATTGTTGTAGCCATTGTAGCCTTGGTGTTGGTTGAACCTTCCTCTGCCTTGAGAGTATCCACCTCTTTGATAGCCTCTTCCTCTCTGATTTTTGTAGTTTCTGTAGCACTCATCTGTGGTGTGGTTAGATAATCCACAAATATTGCATGGTGATGAATTGTACGGTCTCCCCCTACCTTGCTTACCTCCTCTGCCCCTGCCTCTTGAAGATCTACCTCTTCCTGCATAGTTGGCTTGGGAGGTAGAACCTTCATCCTCTTGCTTTTTACCTTTACCTTTGTCTTTAATCTTTTTATCAGTATATAGGGCAGAAGGAGTGTTACCTTTAGATGTATCTCCAACCTTTGTGAACTTTGCTTCATGTGTGAATAGTTGGCCCATCAGAGTTGTGAGATCTGGGGTATGTATGTCCATGTAGAGATCCAATGCAGTGGTGAAGCTTTCCCACTTATCATCTGCCTTTAGTCCATTGGTTACTTGCCTTACTATTTGTTCTTCTTCAATCTCCTCTCCTATGCTTGCTAATTGGTCTGCCACATCCTTGATCTTGGTCACAAATTCTGAGACTGATTGTTTTGGTTGCTTCCTAAGGGTTGTGAATTCAATCCACAATTGATTCTTCCTGGCCCTTGTATTAGATGAAAAATATGATGACAAGGTTTCCCAAGTTTCTTGGGAAGTCTTACAATTCCTGATGTGAGGTAAGAGGAAATCAAATATAGAGTTAAAAAGATAAGACCTTGCCAATGCATCTTTTGCACACCATGTATTAAGCCTTTCTTGTTCTTCCTTGGTGGGTAGACCCCTTGCTTTGAATGAGGGCAATTCCTCATCTCCTGAGATGAATCCAAATAGACTTCTTCCTTGTAGATAGGTCTTCATCCTCAGAGACCAAGCTTGATAATTGTTCCTGTCCAATTTGTCAATGAATGAAGGAAAACCATCTCCCATATTACCTTGTTTGCTCTGATACCACTGTTGGGAAAGATGGATGGATCCTCCAGAAGATTGAGTAGTGTTGGAGAAACAATCACTAATTGGACATATATTTGAAGGTCAAATCTTAGGAAGAAAACCCCATGCCTATGTGAAGGGACAAATTCACAAGTGTATTATACTTGTAAAGTTAGTTCACTTTAGTTCTAGAAGTTTTTTAAAAAATCACGAGAATAAGAAAATCTATATAAGTTAGTTTGTATCAACTGACGCGATGGGGAAGAGAATGAGAAAGTGAGAAGAACTCATTTTTGTATGATTGAGTATAGTCGGGCTTCTCTGAGTGAGAAAGCATCTGTAAAACTTCTGATTTTTCATAGCTATGAGAAAGAACTGAGTAAAGTTATGTGTATGAGTCTCTCTCCATCATCTCCATAATTACCTACTGTGTGATGAGTTAAAAAGATCAAGTTTTCCAAGCAACTCGATGTCTGGCATCGAATCTCTGTTGATAAGTCATATTTTCATTTATCCTTTTCATTCAGTACTGAAGTGTTTGAAAACATGATGTTGTTGGAGCAACTCGATGCCAGGCATCGAATTCCAGTTGATAAGTCATATTCTAAGTGTGCATGAAATCACCTATAGTTTTGGTGTCCAAAGGATCAAGATTTTATGCGGGAAGTCGATGCCCGGCATCAAATCCCTGCTGAAAAGTGGCCAAAAACATCCCAAGTCGATTCCCGGCATCGAATTCTTGTTGCAAGTCGATGCTAGGCATCGAATTCTAATTTTAAACAGGCGCTCTTACTATAACAGGAAAGATTTCCAATTTTGGAAGGTCATACAGGGTCATCTTGTGAGAGCCATAACTTGAGTTCTAGAGATCGGTTTGATGCATATGATAGCTTGTTGGAAAGCTCTACTCTTCTAGTTTCAGCCTATAAAGTTTCATGGAGAAATAATACTTGAACTAGGAGAAATTAGCAAAATACTGAAGGTATGTCATTTCGATGACTAGGAATTTCTGTAGAAGCAAAGTTCTCACTTTAGGCTATCATTTCTCAAAGTTTGGAGTGGCAATGAGTTAATGGTGACCATAGAGGTGTTTTAGTGTCACATTAATTCATTTCTTGTGGTGTTTCATACATCAACAAGTGGTATCAGAGCAGAAAGATTCTCGAGAGCAGAATACGACAAAGGTACGAGAAGTTTTGTAAAGTTTTCCATTAAAGTTTGAAAGGTGAAGCATTTGAAGACACAAGGCATCAAAAGGTTATTTCAAAAGTATCCTCATACACAAAGAACTTCAAAAGGTATTATCCTTTATCCTTTAAGCTCACAGGTTGCAGCAGAAGAAAAGAACTATGGCAGATCATATCTCCATTGACAAATTGGACAGAGATAATTACCCCGCATGGGTAATGAGAATGGAAGCCTTACTTATGAGTAAGGATCTCATGGTATATGTAACAGGTGAAGAAGAGAAGCCAGTATTTGAAGATGAAAGCCGACCAAAGAAAGGAGAACTAGATGCTTTAAAGCATTGGCAGAAGAAGGATGCAAGTGCAAAAGCCTACATCTACAATACAATCTCTGATCATTTGCTACCACACATCAGAGGATTGGAATCATCTGAAGATATATGGAATGCATTGGAGCATCATTTCCAAAGTACTACTAAAGCACGGAAAGCAAGTCTATGGTCAGAGTTTACAACATTCAAGAAGAAGCCAAGTCAAACCATTAGTGATTATGTCACTAAGATGAAGGATCTTGCAGATAGTCTTGGATCCATAGATGAAGATGTTGAAGATCACAGATTGATTGCTCAGCTACTTGCAGGTTTGAGAGGGGATGAAAGGTGGAAACCTTTTGTCTTATCAACAGAACTTTCATTAAATCATTATGTTCCAGATTTGAACCAGTTGCTTGGTTTGATGCTCACATATGAGCAAGACTTGAAGGGAGATGGAGATAAAGGACAAAGTTCTGCAATGTACATGAAGAACAAGAAGAAAGGAGATAAAGGTAAAGCAAAGGATGAAGAGGAGTCTACTTATCAAGCTTATTATGCAAGAGGTAAAGGCACTGGCAGAGGAAGAGCAAGAGGTTTTGGAAGAGGAAGAGGTAATCAAAATAACAACAAAAAGGCTTGCTGGATCTGTGGATTGAGTAATCATTTGGCTCATGACTGTTGGCACAACCAACAAGGATCAAACCAGAATCAAAACAACAATAGCAGAGGCCGAGGTGGAAGATATCAAAGTAATTTCCAAAGAGGTAGACAAAGTCAAAGAGGAGGCTACGGTAGAGGTGGAGGAAGAAGTTGAGGACAGAATCAATCCTACAACACCACCTACTACAACTATGCAAATGACACACAGAATGAAAGTCATACATCATTGATGATGAACTCAATCAACACATCAGATAAAGAAGATCTAAAGGTATTTTACATTGACTCTGGATGTTCTAATCATTTGTCAGGAAACATAGAATTGATGTCAGAATTGGAAAAAGGCATTTCTAGTCACACAGTTCAAACAGGTGATAATACCAGACATAGTGTACATTCAATTGGAAAGGTGAAATGCAAGAGTGGAGCAGATTTGCTAACCAATGTTTTGTATGTTCCCACCATACCTAAAAACTTGATTAGTGTGGGACAGATAGTTGAAAAAGGTTTTCAAGTCAGGTTTACAAATGAAGGAGTATTTGTTGAAGATCCAGAGAATGGATATAATCAGATTGTCTCTGGTAAGAAAGAAGGTAGACTCTTTACTTTAAGAGTGCAAGGGAACATTGGTCAAGCTTTGCTCACACATGGTGAAGGAGTGATTACAGAACTTGATCTCTGGCATAAGAGATTAGGTCACTTTAATGAAAGAGGAATTAAAGCTATGGTTGCTAATCAGTCTGTACTAGGATTACCAAATGTGTAAAGTCAACATATGGTTTATAAATGTGAAGCATGTCAAATGGGTAAAGCACACAGGTTACCATTTCAGAAGAAAGGATTCAAACATGATGGAGTACTTGAGCTCATTCATACAGATGTATGGGGACCAACAAAAGAAGGATCTATCAGTGGCTCAAGGTATTATGTTCTTTTCATTGATGATGCTACAATATGGATAACATTATATGTTTTGAAGGAAAGATCAGAAGTGTTTGGAGCTTTCAAGCATTTTCATGCATATGCAAAGAGAGTCACAGGTCAAAAGCTTAAGAGACTGAGGTCTGATGGAGGGGGAGAATATTTCTCCCAAGAGTTCAATGATTATCTTTGGAATGCAGGTATTAAGAGAGAAATAACTTGCAGGTATACACCACAACAAAATGGTGTAGCAGAAAGAAGGAACATGACTTTGGTTGAGTTTGCTAGAGCTATGCTAAAGGAGAAGAACTGTCCAAATTATCTTTGGGCTGAGGCTGTAAATACAGCTACATATCTTGTGAATAGATTACCATGTGCAGCTCTGAATGGAATGACTCCATATGAAGCTTGGTGGGGTAAGAAACCAACACTAGATCATTGTAGAGTGTTTGGATCAATTGCATATGCTTATGTGCCATCACAACTTAGGCATAAACTTGAACCAAAGGCAGAAAAATATGTGTTCATTGGTTATGATGAAAAGCAGATGGGTTACAGGTTGTGGAATCCTTTAACCAAACAATTTCTTGTTTCTAGAGATGTTACATTTGATGAACAGAAAAGTTGGTATGCAGATCAAAGTCATACAGCTGAAGAATTTGAAGAAGAGGTAAGAAGATGTGAGAAAGGAAAATCAATTGTGCAGGTAAATAGAGATGAAGACTATATGCAAGCAAGTACATCCAGAAGTGGATTAACAAGAAGGAATGAAGAAGCTCCTATATTTGATGAAGAAGTGTATCCAGACACATATGAAGAATGTGAACCAAGAAGGTCAAGCAGGACTAGAAGACAACCAGAAAGGTATTCTTATGATACTTCTTACATAACTCAAAAGAACTATGCATATATGGTCAAAGATGATGAAGAACCTCAGAACTATGATGAAGCTAAAGGTAAGAAGCAATGGGAAGAAGCAATGAAGGAAGAGTTCAATGCACTGGAGGAGAACAAGACATGGGAACTTGTTCCTAAACCAAATGGTAAGAAAGTTATTGGAAATAAATGGGTTTATAAAGTGAAGAAGCTTGCAGATGGAAGTATAGCCAGATACAAAGCTAGATTGGTGGTGAAAGGCTATGCCCAGACCTATGGCATAGATTATGATGAGACATTCAGTCCCGTAGCTAAGATGTCAACTATAAGGACAATCATTGCTATTTCAGCTTCAAAAGGATGGACTCTAAGTCAATTGGATATAAAAAATGCATTCTTGAATGGATACATATCAGATGAGGTATACATGGAACAACCTCAAGGGTTTATAGATTCCAGGTATCCAAATTTTGTTTGCAGGTTGAGAAGAGCATTGTATGGATTGAAGCAAGCTCCAAGAGCTTGGAACTATAGACTTGTGAAGTATCTCAATGATCTTGGATATCAAAGTTCAAAAGCAGACCCAAGTCTACTTATCCGAAGAACAGAGGAAGGTACAATCTACATTTGTATTTATGTAGATGACATTATAATCACAGGTACTTCAGATGAAGGAATCAAGGAGGTAAAGAGATTACTTGAAAAAGAATTCAAGATCAGTGACCTAGGAAAGTTGTCATACTTTCTTGGAATGGAAGTTACTTATACAGATCATGGCATATATGTGTCACAAGAAAGGTATCTTCTGAACTTGTTGAAGAAGTTTGATATGGAAAATTGCAGAGAAGCTTCAACTCCACTTGAAGTTAATCACAAGCTCAGTAAATATGATGGTGCAGACTACAAAGATATGAGGAAGTATCAATCTCTTGTGGGTAGTTTGATTTATGCTACACTAACAAGACCTGATCTTAGTTATGCAGTGGGAGTTTTGTCACAATTCATGCATTGTCCAAAGGACCCACATTGGATTGCAGGTCAAAGAGTTCTCAGATATATCAAAGGAACTATAAAGGAAGGATTATATTATCCTTTTACATCAGATTTGAAGTTGAGAGCCTATAGTGATTCAGATTGGGCAGGTAATCAAGATGACAGAAGATCAACTCATGGTTACATGATATATATTCGTGATAAGCTTGTAAGTTGGTGTTCAAAGAAACAACATACAGTAGCATTATCATCAACTGAAGCAGAGTACAAAGGACTTGTGGAAGCAGCTAAGGAAGTCATATGGATGCAGACATTGTTCAAGAGCTTAGGCATTGATCAAGGTACACCTACAATACATGGAGATAATATGAGTTCACTTTATCTTGCAGCAAATCCAGTATTTCATGCAAGGACAAAGCACATAGAGATACAATATCATTTTCTCAGAGAAAAGGTAATGGAGAAGGAGATTGAAGTGGAGTACATTTCTACTAAAGATCAGTTAGCAGACATAATGACAAAGAGCTTGGATGGTGTGAAGACCAGCAGATTCAAAAGCATGGCAGGAGTAAAAGAAAAGAAGAAGATATGAAGAAACAGGGAATGTCAATTAGTGATTGAGGGGGAGCTGTTGGAGAAACAATCACTAATTGGACATATATTTGAAGGTCAAATCTTAGGAAGAAAACCCCATGCCTATGTGAAGGGACAAATTCACAAGTGTATTATACTTGTAAAGTTAGTTCACTTTAGTTCTAGAAGTTTTTTAAAAAATCACGAGAATAAGAAAATCTATATAAGTTAGTTTGTATCAACTGACGCGATGGGGAAGAGAATGAGAAAGTGAGAAGAACTCATTTTTGTATGACTGAGTATAGTCGGGCTTCTCTGAGTGAGAAAGCATCTGTAAAACTTCTGAGTTTTCATAGCTATGAGAAAGAACTGAGTAAAGTTATGTGTATGAGTCTCTCTCCATCATCTCCATAATTACCTACTGTGTGATGAGTTAAAAAGATCAAGTTTTCCAAGCAACTCGATGCCTGGCATCGAATCTCTATTGATAAGTCATATTTTCATTTATCCTTTTCATTCAGTACTGAAGTGTTTGAAAACATGATGTTGTTGGAGCAACTCGATGCCTGGCATCGAATTCCAGTTGATAAGTCATATTCTAAGTGTGCATGAAATCACCTATAGTTTTGGTGTCCAAAGGATCAAGATTTTATGCGGGAAGTCGATGCCCGGCATCGAATCCCTGCTGAAAAGTGGCCAAAAACATCCCAAGTCGATGCCCGGCATCGAATTCTTGTTGCAAGTCGATGCTAGGCATCGAATTCTAATTTTAAACAGGCGCTCTTACTATAATAGGAAAGATTTCCAGTTTTGGAAGGTCATACAAGGTCATCTTGTGAGAGCCATAACTTGAGTTCTAGAGATCCGTTTGATGCATATGATAGCTTGTTGGAAAGCTCTACTCTTCTAATTTCAGCCTATAAAGTTTCATGGAGAAATAATACTTGAGCTAGGAGAAATTAGCAAAATACTGAAGGTATGTCATTTCGGTGACTAGGAATTTCTGTAGAAGCAAAGTTCTCACTTTAGGCTATCATTTCTCAAAGTTTGGAGTGGCAATGAGTTAATGGTGACCATAGAGGTGTTTTAGTGTCACATTAATTCATCTCTTGTGGTGTTTCACACATCAACAAGTAGGTGCTGCTAATCCTGCTTTGCACCAGCCCTTAGTGACTCCAGATATGATTAGTGGATACCCTTAGCTTCCAAATGATACCAAGAGATCATATATGTACTTTGCAAATGATGTGTGTAGTGATCAAATCAAAACAGACTACTTGATACTTCACAAACCGAAGAAAACTGGCTATTTTGGTATTGACACTTGCTCAGAGTTATGCTCAGTATGACCAGTACACTTACATTGGCAAAATTCCTTCTAGAGTTATTCTATTAGCTTAGTAAGCTACCATTTGCAAGTGGAATGAGATAAAATGATAAACTATACAGGGAGAAATCACTTTAGCAAAATTATGGACACCCTCGACTTTTTAGGAAGTATGTAGACAAATACCAGTGAGCACTTCGACCGCAATTTCTCGAAATTGGCTGAACCAAGTTGCTTCAAACTTTGTATGCTTGTATTATGCTTTGAGTTGGATCTATCAGGCTTTGAATCACTTGATTTGGTCGAGTAGGCACTGAGATATGCCTCTTTGAAGTTGACAGACTTGAAGTGGTACACTCAGAGAACACAGAAGTGATAGATGTAAATATATGTATTAATTCACATTGATGTACATTGCCATTGGCATGATAGACATTGCCAAATGGTGCTCAGAGGTGTAGGCTATGGAGTAGAGCTCACACACTCAAGGATAGATGAAATTAGCCTCGGGAATGGTGACACACACACCGCGACTTTTCAAGTACATCTTATATATGAAGTGAGTGAGAGTTTGAATTCAAATTTGAATTCTTGGCTCCCTTCAATCTAGTATCTAAATGTAAGGAGATATTCCCTCAATCACATGTCCTACTTTTCCACGACTCAATCAAGTAGGTGTATCCATGAGATTCCAAGTGATTTAAACTTTTACAAGGAGTAAAATGGTAAGAACTTATAAGCATAAGTTCCTATGGTCCTTCCTTCAAGTATTATCTTCATGAAGTAATCTAAGCCAAATTGTGAAGGCTTGAATTGCACCAACAATCTTATCATTGGAGTAGGAGAAATTGAGCTGAGAACTGTAAATGGAGGTGTGATTCTCTTGAAAAATGCATTGTATGTACCGAGTATCAAGAACTTAATTTCAGTTCCATTGATTACCAAAGTTGGACTTCATGTACAATTTGTTGATGATAAGTGTATGCTTCATGATTTCAGCAATGGAGATATTATTGTGATGTCCGATACATTATGTAATGGTTTGTATAGCATGGATACATACAAGTGTGCTGCTTCGAATTCCTTGATTGCTCACTTCTTCCATGGCTAAAATGGAGCTTTGGCATGTCATTTTGGTCACTTGAACTTCAATAGTTTGCTTTACTTGCAAAAGAAGGACATATTCATTGGTTTTCCTGCACTTGAGTCCATTGAAAAGCATGCATGTGAAGGTTGCATTCTTGGAAAAATGTGTTGGGATAGATGGATGGATGCTCCAAGAGACTGAGTAGGTACTGCTAAGCTTGCTTTGTACCAGCCCTCTTTTGCTTCAGAGTTGATAACTAGACCTCCTTAGCTTTCCAATGACACCATAAAATGTCCTATGTCCTTTGGAAATGATGTGTGCAATGATTGAATCAAAACAGATAACTTTGGAAGTCACAAACTCAAGAAAACCTTCTATTTATGTCTTGATACCTGCTGGGTATTTTGCT
Source organism: Ceratopteris richardii (assembly GCA_020310875.1). Taxonomy (NCBI): domain Eukaryota; kingdom Viridiplantae; phylum Streptophyta; class Polypodiopsida; order Polypodiales; family Pteridaceae; genus Ceratopteris; species Ceratopteris richardii. The sequence goes on along the minus strand of CM035439.1, from coordinate 117,131,100 downwards.
TAGTATGACCAACACAGTAGGAATTGGAAAAATTCTTTTTAGGAGTATCTAATTAGCTTTGTAAGATATCTATTCCAAGTGGAATGATGCAAAATGATAAACTATGCTAAGAGAAATCAATTTAGCAAGTTAAGCTATAACCCCGACTTTTTAGGACTGTAGCAGAAAATGATCAGAGATCACCTCGACGCGGATTTCTCCAAAATGGCTGAATAGAATGTCTCAAACCTTGACAGCATGTAGATTACTTCAAGCTGAATCCAACAAGCTTTGAATCACTGAATTTGGTGAAGTATTGACCGAGATATGCCCTTGACAAGTTGATAGACTTTTGAGTAGACTAACAGAGAACTCAGAGATAGACAATGTGAATGTATGTATTAATGAACATTTGTATACAACTCCATTGGCATGAATAACATTGCCAAATGGTATAGAGAGGTGTGAGCTTGAGTGTAGACCTCACACACACTCAAAAATCAGTAATGCTAGGCTCGGTAGTGCTCTCTCTTGCCTGTGACTTTTCATATCCATTTTTATAAGAGATGACCAAAAATTTGAATTCAAATTCAAACTTTTGGCTCCCGATGATCAAGCTCCTAAATGCTTGGAGATATTCTTTCAATCAAGCAACTAATTTTCCACAAATCCTTTTGGTAGGTGATTACAAGAGATTCCAAGTCAATTTGACTTTTACAATGAGGTAAAGTGGTAATTAAACACTAGCATATGTTCCTATGCTTCTTCATGTATATGTAGACTTCAATGCATCCTTTGAGCCAAATGTGTAGGCTTGTAATTTACACCAATAGCTCCCCCTCAAGCCAAACATTTTGGCTTAAGTCTTCATCTTCAATCTTCAAGTATATCCTGTAATCCAATCATGGATTTGAACCTGCAAAGTTTGGTTCCATCCAAAGCTTTAGTCAGCAAATCTACACATTGCATGTTGGTTGATACATAGGTAAGTTGAATGTCCTTGCTTATCAATTTCTCTCTCACATAATGATAATGGACCTCTATGTGTTTGGTCCTAGCATGATAAATAGAATTAGCTGCAAGGTGAAGAGAACTTGTATTATCTCCAAAGATAATTGGTGACCTAGTATATAATCCCAATTCTGTATACAAAAGCTTAATCCATATTGCTTCTTGTGTGGCATTAGCCAGCTCTCTATACTCTGCCTCTGTTGAAGACAAAGCAACAGTAGGTTGCTTCTTTGAAGACCATGAAATTGGTTTGTCACCTGCAAAAGAAATATATCCAGAAGTGCTCCTCCTATGATCCTTGCATCCTGCCCAATCTGCATCTGAATAAATTTTGATACCAATATCTGAAGTGTAAGGGAAATACAAACCATGGTTCTGTGTACCCTTGAGATACTTCAGGATTCTCTTGGCAGCCTCTAAGTGAGGTATCCTTGGCTTGTGCATAAATTGACTTAGAACACTAACTCCATATGCAATATCTATCCTTGTTAAGGTGGCATAGTTCAAGCTACCCACCATACTTTGATAACCTGTAATGTCCTTGACTTCATCACCTTCATGGGCACTTAGTTTTATGTTTACCTCCATTGGAGTGCTTGCTACTTTAGCATCCTGCAAGCGAAACTTCTTCAACATGTCATGTATATACTTTTTCTGAGTAATATATATCCCTAAATTAGTGTAGACTAATTCAAGTCCCAAAAAATACTTCAATAGACCAAGATCATTGATCTTGAACTCCTTCATCATTTGACTTTTGATATATCTGATTCCATTGACATCATTACCTGTGATGATGATGTCATCAACATAAACACAAAGGTATATTACCTCTGAATTACTTCTCTTGATGAACAGAGAAGTATCTGCCTTGCTCATGACAAATCCTTGGTCTTGGAGGTATGTAGTTAACCTGTAATTCCATGCCCTAGGTGCCTGCTTCAATCCATATAAAGCCTTTTTCACTTTGCAAACATATGTTACCTTCTTAGGGTCCTCATAACCAGGAGGTTGTGACATGTATACCTCCTCTGAAATCCATCCATTCAAGAAAGCATTCTTGACATCCAATTGGTACATATTCCAATTTTTGATGCAGCCACACTTACCAACACTCTGATTGTTGGCATCTTGGCCACAGGTGAGAATGTCTCCTCATAGTCAATGCCTTGGGTTTGTGCAAAACCCTTGGCTAGCAATCTGGCTTTGTACCTATTAATTGTGCCATCAGAATTTTTTTTAAGCTTATAGATCCATCTGGATCCTATTACCTTCATTGAGTCCCTCTTAGGTACTAACTCCCATGTGTCACTTTCTTTGAGTGCTTCAATCTCCTCATCCATAGCTTCTTTCCATTCTGATTTGGTTATTGCTTCTTCATATGATACTGGTTCTTCATTTGACAAATCTTTGGCAAGATAAACAGAATGTTTAGTAACAAGAGATGTATCATACCCATATCTGATAGGTTTCTTGCTTTCTCTTTGTGATCTTCTAAATGGTTGAGCAGAAGATTCAGGTATGTCTTCAAGCTTCTTCATCTTCATTTTGCCTTTGGACTTCCATGCTTTGAATTCTTCAAGATTGATAGTATCTTCATCATCTGAACTTGAGGCTTCATTCTGAGTAGGTTCCTCCTTTGTAAGACTTGGAAATTCCTCTTCCAAATCATAGGGTAATTTTACCTTCCTGCATTCATTCTCATACCAAGAATCATTTTCATCAAAGACAACATCTCTGCTTACCATGAATCCCTTATTGATGGATTATAAAACCTGTAACCTTTTTTATTTAAATCATACCCAATAAAGATGCATTTTTTAGCCTTTGGGTCTAGCTTACCTCTTATCTGAGAAGGAATGTGTACATATGCTACACATCCAAATATTTTGCAATTGTCAAGTGAAGTTCTCTTACCATGCCATGCTTCATAGGGTGTCATGCCATCAAGAGACTTAGATGGTAACCTGTTTATGAGGTAAGTGGCAGTAGAAACACTCTCTGCCCATAGATATTTAGGTAACTTTTTCTCATTAAGCATAGATCTAGTTGTCTCCACAATTAATCTATTTCTTCTCTCAGCTACCCCATTCTGTTCAGGAGAATACCTTGTGGTTATCTCTCTTTTGATGCCTCTGTCCTGCAAGAAGTCTTCAAATTCATTGCAGAAGTACTCACCTCCTCCATCTGACCTTAGCCTTTTCAAATTCCTTCCTGTCTGGTTTTCAACTAATGCAAGATATTTTTTAAAGCAATTAAATACCTCATCCTTGTGCTTCATGAAGTATAATACACTCCATCTGCTATAATCATCAATGAAAGACACATAGTACCTTGATCCTGAGACTGAGGGGTCTTTGCTTGGTCCCCATACATCTGTGTGTACAAGCTCTAGGTAGTCTTCATGCATGTATCCTTTCTTGGAGAAGGGTAACCTGTGAGACTTCCCAAATTGATAAGCACCACACTTATAAATCATATGTTGCTTGGATACATTAGGTATCCCAAGCACACATTGGTCCCTGCACATTTGTTTCAAGGTTCTTTCTCCTATGTGCCCTAACCTTTTGTGCCAAATCTCAATCTCTGAAAGTGTCTGATCTTTATAACTGTATAGTGCAATGTTCCTTGTATCTTCTAACTCAAAAGTGAAAAGTCTACCTGATTTTTCTCCTTTAGCAATCCTCTTGAACCCATGTCTTGGATCCTCTACATATGCTCCATATTGATTGAATCTGACCTGCAAACCTTTCTCCACAATCTGACCAACACACATCAAATTTTTGGTGATAGTTGGTACATAGAGTACCCTGCTCAACAAATTCTGATTTCCATCACAAGTCTTAACATTTCCAACTTTAACTACAGAATGCTTTGTGTCATCACCTGTTTGGACTTGATGCTTACCTTTTGGCTCCTCAAGATCAGAGAGTAATGCTACATTGCCAGCCACATGATTTGAACATCCTGAGTCAATGTAGAATAGGTGATCATCATTTGTACCTGATTTTGAAGTCATGTTCATGATTAGAAGAGAGTCATCCTGCTCCTCTGTGTAGTTGTTGTAATCCTTCCTGGATTTGAATCCTCCTTGGTAGTTTCCATTGTAATTATTGTTGTAGTTGTTGTTGTAGTTATTGTTGTAGCCTTGGTGATGGTTGAATCTACCTCTTGACTGTGAGTAGCCACCTCTTTGATATCCTCTTCCTCTCTGATTCTTGTAATTCTTGAAACACTCATCTGTAGTATGATTTCATAAACCACAAATGTTGCATGGTGAGGAGTTATAAGATCTCCCCCTACCTTGCTTACCTCTTCTACCCCTTCCTCTTGAAGATCTACCTCTCCCTGCATAGTTGGCTTGAGAGGTTGATCCTTCATCTTCCACCTTCTTGTTCTTGCCTTTATCTTTAGACTTCTTATCAGTGTATAGGGCAGAAGAGTTATTACCTTTGGATGTGTCTCCATTTTTGTTGAGCTTTGCTTCATGAGTAAACAATTGTCCCATGAGAGTTGTAAGATCTGGAGTGTGCATGTCCATGTAGAGATCCATGGCAGTGGTGAAGCTTGCCCATTTGTCATCAGCCTTGATCCCATTGATCACTTGCCTTACAATCTGTTCTTCTTCAATCTCTTCTCCTATGCTTGCTAACTGATCTACTACATCTTTAATCTTGGTCACAAATTCTAAAACAGCTTGCTTAGGTTGCTTCCTTAGTGTTGTGAATTCAATCCACAACTGATTTTTCCTAGCCCTTGTGTTGGAGGAAAAATATGATGACAAGGTTTCCCAAGTTTCTTGGGATGTCTTACAATTTCTAATATGTGGCAAAAGAAAATCAAATATAGAGTTGAGTAAATAAGACCTTGCCAATGCATCCTTATCACACCATGTGTTGAGCTTTTCATGTTCTTCCTTGGTTGGTAATCCTCTTGCTTTGAATGAGGGCAATTCCTCATCTCCTGAGATGTATCCATAGAGACTCCTTCCTTGTAGGTAGGTCTTCATCCTTAGAGACCATGCTTGATAGTTGTTCCTGTCCAATTTATCAATAAATGAAGGAAAACCATCTCCCATTTTACCTTAGTTTGCTCTGATACCACTGTTGGGATAGATGGATGGATGCTCCAAGAGACTGAGTAGGTACTGCTAAGCCTGCTTTGTAACAGCCCTCTTTTGCTTCAGAGTTGATAACTAGAACCTCCTATTTATGTCTTGATACATGCTGAGTATTTTGCTCAGTATGACCAGCACAATAGGAATTGGAAAAATTCCTTTTAGGAGTATCTAATTAGCTTAGTAATCTATCTATTCCAAGTAGAATGATGCAAAATGATAAACTATGCTAAGAGAAATCAATTTAGCAAGTTAAGCTATACCCCCGACTTTTTAGGACTGTAGCAGAAAATGACCAGAGATCACCTCGACGCGGATTTCTCCAAAATGGCTGAATAGAATGTCTTCAAAGTCTGACAGCATGTAGATTACTTTAAGTTGAATCCAACAAGTTTTGAATCACTGAATTTGGTGAAGTATTGACCGAGATATGCCCTTTACAAGTTGGCAGACTTTTGAGTAGACTAACAGAGAACTCAGAGATAGACAATGTGAATGTATGTATTAATGAACATTTGTATACAACTCCATTGGCATGAATAACATTGCCAAATTGTATAGAGAGGTGTGAGCTTGAGTGTAGACCTCACACACACTCAAAAATCAGTAATGCTAGGCTCGGGAGTGCTCTCTCTTGCCCGCGACTTTTCATATCCATTTTTATAAGAGATGACTAAAAATTTGAATTCAAATTCAAACTTTTGGCTCCCTATGATCAAGCTCCTAAATGCTTGGAGATATTCTTTCAATCAAGCAACTAATTTTCCACGAATCCTTTTGGTAGGTGATTACAAGAGATTCCAAGTCAGTTTGACTTTTACAATGAGGTAAAGTGGTAATTAACCACTAGCATATGTTCCTATGCTTCTTCATGTATATGTAGACTTCAATGCATCCTTTGAGCCAAATGTGTAGGCTTGTAATTTACACCAACAAAATGCATCATGCTTCTTTTCCAAAAGGTAGTCATATGCACACTACAAGAAAATTGTACTTGTTCATAGTGATGTATGTGGTCCGGTCAAGACTCCATCTTTTGGGAAGCATGTATATTTTGTTACCTTCATTGATGATGCTACTCGCCATACATGGATGTATCCTATGAAAGCAAAGAATGAGGTATTTTCTTGGTTTAAAGCATTTTCACCTATGGCTGAAAATTTTTCGGATCGTGGTGGTGAATACATGTCACATGAGTTTACTGCTTTTCTTTGTGAAAGAGGTATTTCACACCAATGTACAGTGCCATATACACCTCAGCAAAATGGTTTTGTCGAGCGTAAAAATAGAACTCTACTTGAAATGGCACGATGGATGGTTAAAGGAAAGCACCTTCCTGATAAGTTTTGGATGGAAACCGTCATGTGTGAAAACTATGTGTTGAATCACTACCCTACAAAAGCATTGAGAGTCATCACTCCTTATGAGGATTGGAATGGACATAAGCCCATGGTTAGTCATATGCGCGTGTTTGGTTTTTTGGCATATGCTCGTGTGCCATCACAACAACGTCACAAACTTGATGACAAAGCAAAGAAATGTATATTTGTTGGTTATAGTGCTGAAATTAAGGGATATCATTGGTACCATCCATTGACGAACACAGTTATTATGAGTCAATATGTGGTATTTGCTAAAAATTTTGTTTTCCCTCTACTTGAATGCAAAAAACAACCAACAATCAGCTCACAAGATGTGTTTGATACACTCATGCCTTTGTTCCAAAATCATGTGGACTATGGCCATGTAGACCAGCCAAATGAGGCTCAAAAGGCTACAAATTCCAACAAAATAGAGCTGAAAATGCAGAGAATTTCCAACCAAACATGGCTGAAAATTTTTAGCCAAAAATGTTGAAACTGCTGGATATTTCCAGCCATATATGGCTGAACATTTGCATCAAAATATGGCTAAAAATGAGCATGAAATTCAGCCCACGCATGATGTACATGTTGATGATGTAGTGCATAATGAATGCATGTCTATCAAGAGTGCACAAACTATGCCAAAGTGGCTAAAACAAACTTTGCAAGACAACAAATTGAGTGCATCTTTACTTGGTAGAACAAGACCAAGCTCTCACCATGCATCAAGTAATTTCGTGGATTATTCTCTTATTGCAACAACATGTAATGCAGAGCCACTTTATTTTGGAGATGCATGTGACAATCCACAATGGATGAGTGCTATGCAATCAAAAATGGATTTCATACATAAGAATGGTACTTGGGAGTTATGTGAATTGCCAAAAGGAAAGAATGCCATTGGTACAAAGTGGGTTTACCAGATTAAGAGAAAGTCCGATGGTAGCATTGATTGCTACAAAGCTAGATTGGTTGCCAACGGATATCCGCAACAATATTGCATTGGCTATGAGGAAACTTTTGCACCTACTTCAAGCATGACCACCATTCGTACCATGGTTGCATTCGTTGCCCATCGAGGTTGGAAAGTATACATCAATTGGACATAAAGATAGCTTTCTTGAATGGTGATTTTCAAGAAGAGGTCTATGTGAAGCAACCTCTTGGATTTGCCATGAAAGGACAAGAGCATATGGTTTTCTGCTTACATAAAGCCTTATATGGTCTCAAGCAAGCTCCACGTACATGGTATCAGAAAATCCATAAGCACTTGATTGCTCTTGGCTTCACGTGTAGTCCAATTGAGAACACACTCTATGTACACAAAGATGGGGCTGATCTTACAGTTCTTGTTCTTTATGTCAATGACATACTCTTGACTAGGTCATGTCATGCAAAACTTGACATTCTTATGGCTGATTTGTAGCATACTTTTGATGTCACTTATCTTGGTCTTTTGAGCTACTATCTCGGCATCCAATTTGTATCCATTGAGGGGGGAATCGTTATGCATCAAGAAAAATATGTTGAAAAACTACTTCAGCATTTTGACTTTGAGGATTGCAAACCAGTTTCCACACCAGTTGAGACAGGATTTAGGTTCTCAGTTGAGGATTCCAATGATGCATTTGATGCTTCTCTTTATGAGCAAGCTGTGGGATGTCTTATACATGCATGCAACACAAGGACGGATATAGTACGCAATTTCCTAGTTGAATTGATTCATGCATAGCCCTGGCACTAAGCATTGGCAAGGAGTGAAACATGTGTTTAGATATCTCAAAGGAACTTTGGGCTTAGGTCTCTTTTATGGTAGAGATATTCAATCATGCTTTTATATGTAGTGATTGGGCTGGTTGTTATGATACTCGCGTGTCCACTAGTGGTAATCGCTTTATCCTTGGAGACTCATGCATATCTTGGTTGAATAAGAAGCAACCTACGGTGGTGACATCGATTTGTGAAGTTGAGTATAGGGCAGTTTTCATAGCTACAATGGAGTGTATATGGTTGAGATGTCTATTGACGGATCTTTGCATGGAGATTGATGCTACCACACATATTCTCACTGATCGTCAGAGTGCTTTGGCTATTGCACGAAAATCTAGTGTTTCATGCACAAACCAAACATATTGAGATGCATTATCACTATGTGAGAGAGCACCTTCATGCAGGAGATATTGATTCAATATATGTGCCTACACAAGATAATGTGGTAGACATATTCACCAAATCTCTTCCATGGGAAAAGTTTCAAGTTGTTTGCAAAGCTTTAGGCTTATTACCTTGTGGGGGCTGATCTGTCACTCCCTGTATGTGTTCACATCATTCGCTCCATGGGGTTTGTTACACGTGTTCCTTGAGTAGCTTTGATGTGAACCTTTTCCCTATACATGGGCACTTTTTACTCTAGTACGAGATATAGGGTTTTTCCCCATTTTACCACATACATGATTCACTCATATGTGGTGGTACTTTGTACTTAGGGATATTATTCAGCTCTTACTTTAGTTCAGTTCATCGTCAATTGAGAGAGCTATTCCAGACATCCATCTTCTTCATGTGTCTTGCTACATTTGTGCTCTTTATGTGTGCTTCTCATGTGTCTTTCATACTTCTACACACACCCAATAGGAGCATCTACTGTATTTCTACTTTGATATTCCAAAAAGGTACTTTCATATGCTATTATCCTTGACTCTGGACCAAGAGAAACTCTGCCAAAAAATTATAAGTCTATTTCAAAGAAACCAGTTGAAAATGCATCCTCAAATGTTTGTAAATATATGCTTTGCATAAAAATTACTCTCACAAAATATGCCATAAGACAAAGTCTATTTGGCATCTCACTGAGATTGAATAATAAAGTTTCTGTTATGGAATGGAAGCCCAAAAATCTAAGGGTTCTAATGTTAACCTCTAAGAAGCTTTCCAAACATGCTTTTATCATTTTCAAAATTTGTATCTGTACAATGATTGTGTAATCTTGCACCTATTGCATGTTGAAGATAAATGTATCAAACACATTGAGCATATAAGACTTGGTTGGCCAACCACTTCTAGGAGGACCTACTAACTTGGCAAAATTTAACAAGGTCTTCGGGTTCTATTCACTTCTTCTTCGTTCCCAAAATGTTGACCAATATCTTAGGTGAGCACATGGATAATATGCAAGATTTAACTTTCAGTTCATTGGTGCATCTATCCAAACATGTCTACATTCTTTATTTTTGGCCAAAAATTCCCTCCTCCATATGGGATTTACTTTGTGGAAAAAATCCTTTGATAACATGAACTGACTTTTTTAATATTCCAAAAAATAATTTGGCTCTTTTTCCAAGATGCCAATCTAATATTCTTTGATGGATTCTCATAAATAGGGTAGAGACACATCTAGGAAATCAAAATTGGACAGTGTCCTAATTGGTTTTTTGATTTTTCTCATTAAAAACCTAATAAGCTTGGATTCATATGTATCATACATTTCTCTGAGATATTTGATTTGATTACTTCTATCTACAAGTAATGTATAAGTTGGCTCTGCTAAATCCTGATCTTGCTTATCAAATTGCTCATTCATTGCTATTCCTACTTCCATCTTTGTGTCTCTGATTTGACTCAAATTTTGTTCTTCCATCTTTAGACCTTCATCCTAAGCTTGATCTCTGATCAATCTTTCCATTTCTTTGATCTTTTGGTCCCATTCCTCCATCTGTTGAGCATCCCTTTGAAAATCTGTGTTGCATTTATGTATTTCATTTTGTACTTCAGCTTTGACGTTTTCATATTGTTCTTTTATTTCTTTTGTAAACTCTTTCCATTCTCTGACTTGCCTTGATAGCTTTTCCTATCCCTGTAATTGTGCTTTCAATCTTTGATTTTCCTTTTTTAATTCTTCAATGTCTTTTTCCAATTTTGTAATCTTTTCTAAGTCTTCATTGCCCTGAATAGCTATTTGACTATCTAGATCTAGCATAGATATTAATTCTTCATTATGCTCTTTAACTTTTTTGAAAGAAGAATAAATAATGTTATATTTTCTCTTATGGTTTTCAATCTCCCTATCTCTACCTAGGTATTCCTACTCCCTTCTTTGACAATCAGCCTGTATTTCCTTGACTTCTAATTCCTTCTTTTGTAGAAGAGTTTGATATCTCTCTATTTCTTCAATCTGAACTCTACATTCTTCCTTACTATTTAGTAGCTCCTTGTCTTTTTCTTCTATTCTCTTTTCCAATTTTGACCTTATTGTATGATTTTCTTCATGCCCCTGTTTCATTTTGTTTGATTGGGCTACCACTTTGTGAGTCATTTTAATAATCTCATCTTGAAGATAATTCCAAAAGAGAATAATTTTGTTTCTCCAATTTTTCTCGTTGTTCCTTCTCCTATATGTGGAGATTCTACTAAATTCTTCTATCTTTTTCCATTTTTAGGCCAGTTAATATGGCCATCCTTGCTCTTTCTGAAAACATTTCCATATGTCTTTTTAACAAAATTTTGGTTTCCATTTTTTGTTCTTCTGTTTGACTTTCTTCTTGTTTAATGATTTGCAACTCTAGATCTTTTGTTTCCTCTTTTCCCGTGTCACTTTTTTCTTCTAATTTTTATTCTTTATTATCTGGAACCTCTACTTTTGCCTTGGTTTTTCTTCACAAGTAATTTCCTGTAATGTAAATTTAGGGCTTTCTGGTAAAGCCACCCTAAATCCTTGAGCGTTTTCTTTTGCTTGTAATACCCCTTGATTTTCTACTTCTTTTGTATTGTCATCTTCATTTTCATTTTTTTCATTGTTGTTGTTTTCTGATTCTGCTTCACTGTCTCTTGATTTTGAATAGGAATCTTCTTTTGAATCCATTTTGTAGTCCTCATTTGTTTTCTTTTCTTCATTATCCAATTTGGTGATTTGAGTTTGTCCTCCTCTATCCTATCTTGTGCCCCTTGTATTTCATATCCCATTAAAACATTGAAGAAATCATCTATGTCAACTTCATGCTCTGGTTCTTTCAATTTATGTATGTCAAAAATGTCTAACTATTTCTCCTCTTGAGATGTCATATCAATGTCTTGAAGAAATTGAAATTCTTCTTCAATTATTTCTTCACACCTATCTTTCTACTCTTCTTCCTCTTCTAGATCCTGAGGTTGTACACACATTAGGTGCATGTCCTGTCTATGAACCAAAACTGATCCTCCTTCTAAAAAATTTGATGGTGGTTCCAACAATAAAGGAGGTATTTGTTCACATTTCCTTGTTGCCTCGCCTTTCTCTCCATGCCTCTTTTTGCTTTCTATGATAATTTTCTCTCTCTTTTATCTTCCCCCTTTTATTGTACAATGTCCTTGTCCTTAGTAGCTTTAATGGGTTTAACCTTCTTAGGAGTTACTAGATTTATTTTCTCCTTTTCCATACAGATGTCAAACATCTTTTTCAACTGCTTATTTTTTTTCACAAATACTGATTCAAATTTAGCATTTATCATGCTTTCATGGATTTTCTCATATACTTGAAGTTCCTCCTCAATCCAAGCAATATCCTTGTATGAGAAGTCTTCCAACATTTTTTGGTACTGCTTCTCATATTTCTTTCTTTTGTCTTCACTTCCCTCTAGATAGTAATCATATAATTTTTCTTTTTATGTCATTGGAGGACATGGAGCTACATCATTTTGAGCCTCCCTTTGTGCTTTGACTACTTCTTCTAAGGTTAGCTCTTCCAATTGCACTCCAGCCTTCGTTGGGTCTTCTTTGACTCTAATAGTAACATTATCCTCTTCAATATCTTCTTTATCATTGACTATCATTATTGATTCTTGTTCCCTATTTAACTCTTCATCTGCTAATTTCAATCTCTTTTTTAAAGGTCTCCCTCCCACCAGCTCCATTACCTTGGGCATATATTTTCCTATAGTTTGTCTGGTGGTGGGTTTAGGGGAAATTTCAGGTTCCTTTCTTTTTCTTCCTATCTTTTTTGAAGACCTGGAATCTTGAGATGGAATATAGGTTTCCAATTCTTTGTAATTAAGCATTTATTCCAACTGCTCCTCCTCTTCTATTGCAGTGTAAATGATCCTTGTCAACATTTATCCACCTCCTAAGAATTTATTATCATTCAAGTGGTCTAAAGCTTCAAATAAATATTTGATTATGTATCCAATCATGTCCATTCTTTGTGATCCACCCCTCTTCATAAAAGCCAATGTTACTATCTTATGTGGTTGTGTGTACCTTATCATTTGAGTAGAGGAAAAATGTTGATGAAACAACTTGATAGCCATGTTTAATGCTTCTGTTTCAAAATCCATAAATTTTTTTATGTTTTTGTAGATATCCATTCCTTTCCTGATGTCGATGTTGTAGTTAACTCCTTCTTCAATATGGAGTGCTTACCTAAGTAGTTCTTGGGTAATGTGAAATCCTTTTTTCCTTCCTTCAAAGTTTGTGACTTGGCATCTAAGATACTCCCTTTGATCATTTTCATCCCATGTGTGTTTGTCAATGGATTCCATTACTTCAATACACCTTGGGATATCAATCATGACCATAGGAAACTCCAAGTATCCTTTGGGTCGTGCATCATCCCAAATCTCCATGATTTCCTCATTTTGTTTGAGCCTGAAAATGTCCCTAATTACCACTATAAACTTGAAATTTCCTGATTTGAGCAGGTACACATATTTTGAAACTCTGCACTGTTGCTTAGCATCTTTTGATTTCTCCTCTGCACCTAGAAACCAATTCCCCCTTGCTAGAGAAATATTTATCCCCTTGAGCATTTCTTGAGCCATTTGGTTATCATTCAGACTCCATCTCTCATTAGCATCATTATTTTTTAATTTTTGTAATAATGAACAAAACTCCCATCACATCTTTATTTCCATATGATTTTAAAAAAACTTATATAAAGACAACAAATAAATTAACACATAGTGAAGGTTTTCTTCCTATAATTTATTACCTTAAAGAAAAAAATTGTATCTCTCTCTCTCTCTCTCTCTCTCTCTCTCTCTATATATATATATATATATATATATATATATATATATATATATATATATATATATATATATATATATAAGAAAAACAACTTCCTACAAAGATTGTATGCCTTTATGTGTGGTGGTATCTTTTTTAATAATAATATTCTTATTTTTTATTTATATATATATATATTTTATGATTTTTTTCATTTCATCTGTATTGACTTGTAATGCGTACTTTCTCCCCCTCCTAATTCTCTCTAATATTTGAGAATGTAGGATTAGTAGTGATTTTGTCGAGGTTGAAGAAGTCAAATATTCTGTTAGTTGTGTAAACTGATGCTTTCCAATGCTCAAAGAATATGTCTCACTGAATCAGTAGAATTGATGTGCATTTGATTTTCCTAAGGCCATTTTTGATGCTTCTCCATCCAAACATAAATATTATGAAAAGCATAAAGGAAATAAAAGAATCACATATTTACATCATGCAAAGTATGACGTAAATGAGAGAAAAGAAAAATGGGAATCAGAGAAAGATATTATTGTCCCATTTTGTCCCTAAATTTTTGGATTCTCTCTCTAGCTTCCCTTTGTGACGCTTCCTTTATTTTTTATAGTTCCTCTCATCTTTGGGTTCCAATATGTAGTTTGTGCCATTTTTGTTCAGTAAGTGGTTCTAGGTATTTTTTAAATCTACAGCCACTAACATAGTTAGGCATAATTATACCATCAAGAGTAGCTAACTGCATGGCACGACTTGGACTAATTTTATATAGTATATATGGTCCATGAACTCTTTTGTGTAAAATTTTCCCCATTTCCTTTATGGTGAATGCCAAAACTAAATCACCCTCCTTTAATCCCTTATCTTTGATATGCATATCAAAATTAGCCTTTTGTCTTCTTTTATTTGCATATAAAGGATTGATTGTCTAAAGTCTAGTGGCTCCCAAACTTTCTAAATCTACTACTTTATCCACGTTCATGTCCATTCCATCCTAAAGTTTGGGCTACTTTTAATGTGGGTATAAGGAATTCCATAGGTAAAACAACATTTTGACCATATACCATATTAAACGTTTCTATGCTGGTTTTGTAAGCAAATCTATATGCCTAAAGAGCATGATGTATTTGTTTATCCCAGTCAATCGTTTTATTATTTACTACTTTTTGCAATACTCCACAAAGAATTATATTAGTGCTCTCAGCTAGACCATTAGCTTGAGGATGATAGGGGGTTGATAATCTATGAATTACCAAGAATTCTTCTAATAAATGCTTTATAATTTGATTCACAAAGTGAGTTCCCCTATCACCCACTATTTCAATTGGTAACCCAAATCTTACAGATATATTTTTAAAGAGAAAATTTGATGTAGTTTGTGCATCATTCCTTCTTGTTGCTTTAGCTTTTGGCCACTTAGTAAGGTAGTCAATAGCTACAATGATATATTCAACATGAGTGCTTTTAGAAGGAGGTGAAATAGATCCTATGAAATCTATTCCCCATTTTGAAAAAGCTCTGAAGCTCATTATTGGTCTGAGAGGCATGTCATCTTTTTTAATTGGGTTCTTGGTCCTTTTACATATATCACATCTTTCAACAAATATTTTGGCATCTTGATGAGGAGCTGGCCACCATAATCCAACATATATGATTAATTGTGCAGTTCTTTCTATTGAAAAATGTCTTGATGCTGCTCTAGC
Source organism: Ceratopteris richardii (assembly GCA_020310875.1). NCBI lineage: Eukaryota > Viridiplantae > Streptophyta > Polypodiopsida > Polypodiales > Pteridaceae > Ceratopteris > Ceratopteris richardii. The sequence continues at coordinate 117,115,939 of CM035439.1, read as the reverse complement.
ATGTGCTAACTGAAGAAGTTTTACATATTGATCCTAAAAAATATGAATCCTTAGATATCCACCCTTTCCCCTTTTATACAATTGATCCCCTATTAAAGAATAATCTTGATATTCCAATTTCATTACTTCAACATGAAAACCCCTCTTTTCCTCTTCCTTGTTTTTGTTGGAGTTTGAGTTCTACAAAAGCACGTGAACAACACAAGGAATAAGAAGCTTGGAGCACCAAACACAATACTGAATGTATTACCCCTAGAATGTACAAAGATAAGTAACCCGTTATGGCAATAGAACCTCCTAAAGAGGGGAAAAAGTGCCCCGATGGTCCTAGTGTCTTCACACAAATCACTATCTAAATATAGCAACAAATCCCCCTTGGGAGTGATGCAGTGAACAAGAAACTGGCACTCATGTATAAGGAAGTGCCAAGCTTTGTGGAATCAATCCACAAAAGGAAGTAAGCCCAAAGTTTTTGAAAAGCTTCAAACGTCTCCCTAGGTAGAGCCTTCGTGAAAAGGCCTACTATGTTCTCCTGCATGGGCACATATGCCAAGTTGCTTTCTCTAGTAGAGAACCTCTCCCTGACATAATGATAATGCACCTCAGTGTGCTTAGTGCGAGCATGGAACACAGGGTTCCTTGCAACTGGCAATGTGCTCGAATTGTCAGTGAAGATGGTGGTGGTACAAGATTGACCAACACCCAAATCAGCCATAAGGCATCTAAGCCACACACACTCAACAACCACTGTGAAAGCTACCCTATACTCGGCCTCACAACTAGAAGTGGCCATAGTAGGCCACTTCTTGCTCAACCAAGATATGCATGTGCTATCAATCATGAAGCAAAAAACCATTGGTGGAAACACGAATGTCCATTAGGGAAAAAAGTGAGCCTTGCATGGGCCTTGTAAGGATTCCTAATTTTTAGGGATTAAAATGCTTAATCTAGGCAATTAAGAGCTTAGCAGAAACCACTAGTGGTATTCCAAAATAAAATAATATTTCTTAGAATCTTGTGTTTGAATTCTCATAAGGAATGTTTCTCTGCCGTCGGATGCTTCAATTTAAGGGCCAAGATTAAAGCGCATGAGTGAGTAGAGAGAGAGTCTGACATGCATGAGAAATAAGAGATCCACTGTGGATTTACTTTTTTTCACTCTCTGCAAGAAATTGGACCATTAGATCATGATAAATCCAACGATTCTCCGGATTTGGGGCTGAGACGCGTTTCGCAGTCATCTTGAGTCGTCCGATCGGCCTTCCATCTGATGGTTCATGCGCAAAGGCGCCATCTCTTTTGGAGAGCTTATTCATAGCCATTAGATCATATAAAGATCCAATGGCCTCCAAATGATGGCACCCAAACTCATCCGATTTCAAATTTTGCCGTTCGATTGGAGATCTCATCTAATGGAGTACATTGATAGGCGCCTTTTTGCTGAAGAAAATGATCGTAGCCATTGAAAAACCTACAAATCCAAGGGCCCATGTGGACAGATGCCTTGACTTTTGCCATTCAACATTAGCCTTTAGATTATTGAACCCATCCAAGGGCTGTAATTCATTTTCAAGCCTTTCAAAACCATTCACACAACTGAAACCACTAACTCTAGATGGTTTTCTTCTCTTTGACCAAAGAAAAACTAGAGAAGCCTATGCCTAGCCTATGTGATTAAGGGACTTGACTGTGTCCACCACCCTCTTCTCATTGGTCCATCACTAATCAGCCCTTAATCCAAAAGGCCCAAAGAGGGCTCACTTTTTTCCCTAATGCATAGCAACCAACCCAGTGAGAGTCAAAAAAAGCATGTAAATTTGGCGGTAGTGATCTACCCTTAGGATAAAACAATCCAAGTAGTCGGGTACCACTCAGTAGCAAAAGATGCACTTAACTGCTTGCCAATGCTTGACACCTGGGCAATGCATAGACCTACTCATCTGTGAGATAAAAAATTGAATATCTCTTCAAGTAATGCATAAGTAAATCAAGCACCCAGCTACCTACTGATTAGAGAACAACATCAAATGCATCTTGAGCATCATGAATACTCAATCGTAAACCTATCTCCATAGGAGTGGAAATAGGTTTAAAGTCTTCAAGACCAAAATGCTACAATAATGTATCAGTATATTCCATTTGACACAAAGCTATTCCACCATCAACTTGCATAAATTGAATGCCCAAATAGTGATGCAAATGCACCAAATATGACATCTCAAATGAGGCATGCAGATTAGCCTTAAAATCAGCAATATGGTTCTCACGAGGACTAGCGAGTAGCATGTCATCAACCTACACAACAATGATCAAAAGCACATAATTAGCATGCTTAACATATAAGGTGCTCTCTATTGGACAACTCTCAAAACCATGTGCAATCAGGTACACATGTATTTTTTCATACCAAGCACGTGATGCTTGTTTCAACCCATATAATGCCTTTTTCAACTTGCACACCTAGTTTTCATGCCCTTTTTGCACAAAGCCATGGGGCTGAAGAACATACACTTGTTCATGCAAGTCACCATTGAGAAATGCAGTTTTAATGTCCAATTGATGTACATTCCAACGATGATGAGCTACAAGTGCACAGATGCTACCAACAGTAGTCATTCGACATGTATGTGCAAAGGTCTTATCAAAATCAATGCCTCTTCCTCAGCATAACCCTTTGCAACAAGCCTAGCCTTATACCTGTCAACTGTTTCATCAAGCTTACACTTCAACTTGTATACCCACTTGGTGCCAATGGCCTTCTTGCCAGGAGACAAGTCACATAAAAACCAAGTACCATTTTTCATGATAGCATCATATTTTGATTGCATAGCAGCCATCCAATTTTCTAAATTTTGTGCTTCATCGAACGAAACATGCTCATTCTCATCACAGAGACTAGAGGCAGCCATAGCATAACAATTGATGCAAAAAAGAATAATGAGAGCGTGAACGAGCACGATATGATAGAGGTGCATCTAATTTTCTGTCACGTAAAGTCTGCACTAGTCATTTTGGCATAGTTTTGCCTCCTCAATATGAGCTCTCTCATCAACAAGTGCATCATGTAAATATGCATCAGAAATGGAATGATCTACATCATCACATGAAACCTAAAAAGGTTGAGAAGTTGCCTCATTAGGACCAGTGTATTGGCTTCTTCAAATGAAGAAGGCTCTTTTGACATAGAGTCTTTAGTCATGTATACAGAATGCTTGGTGACTAGTCGTGTCATAGCCATACCTTATGGGTTTCTTACTCTCCCTTTGGGATCTTCTAAGTGCTTGCTTGGAAGACTCTAGAATGTGTTCCAATTGCTTGAGTTTTGTCTTGCCCTTGGACTTCCAAGCTTTGTGGTCAATTTTTTCTTCATCTTCTAAGTTGACACCTTCTAATATTTTTGGTTCTTCTTGAGTTAGAGTTGGAAAATCACTTTCCAATCATATGGTAGCTTTATTTTCCTGCAATCATCTTCAAACTAGGAGTTATTTTTATCAAACACTACATCCCTACTAACTCTAAATCCTTTATTAGTGGGATTGTACAACCTATATCCTTTCTTGTTTTGATCATATCCAATGAATATACACCTTTCAGCTTTTGGATCAAGCTTTCCTCTAATCTGTGAGGGTATATGTGCATAAGCAATGCACCCAAAGATTTTACACTAGTCTAGGGAAGGTCTCCTACCACTCCATGATTCATAAGGTGTCATCCCATCCAAAGACTTGGATGGAAGCCTATTAATTAAGTATGTAGCTATGGAAACAGCCTCTGTCCATAAGTAATTTGGAAGTTTCTTTTCATTCAACATTGATCTTGCAGCCTCTACTATTAGTCTATTCCTTCTCTATGCCACTCCATTCTCTTCAATATTGTATCTTTTTGTAACCTCTCTCTTTATGCCTATGTCCTGTAAGAATGAGTCAAACTCATGTGAGAAATACTCACCACCTCCATCAGATCTGAACCTCTTCAAGATTTTACTTGTTTGGTTCTCAACTAATGCCAAATTCTTCTTGAAACAAGTGAAGAATTCATCTTTATTCTTCATGAAGTAAAGAATTTTCCATCTACTATAGTCATCCATGAATGAAACATAGTACCTTGATCCTGAGATTGATGTCTCTCTGCTAGGACCCCACACATTTGTGTGCACAAGCTCCAAGTAGTCTTCACATGTATCCTTTTTTGTTGAATGGTTGCCTATGTGATTTTGCAAATTGGCATGCTCCACATTTGTAAATCATGTGTTGCTTGGACACATTTGGAATGCCAAGCACACTCTGATCCCTGCATATTTGCTTTAGTGTTCTTTCACCTATATGACCTGGTCTTTTATGCCATATCTCTAGTTCAGATAGGGTTTGATCTTTGTAATTGAAGAGTGCAATGTTTCTAGTATCTTCAACTTCAAATGTAAAGATTCTACCATATTTCTCACCCTTTTCAATCCTCTTGAAGCCTTATTGAGGTTCCTCTGCATATGCTTCATGCCTTGTGAATCTAACCTATAAGCCCTTTTCAACAATCTTCCAACACTGATTAGGCTTTTTGTTATGGTTGGCACATATAATACCTTACTTAAAAGGTTCATATTACCATGAGATGCTTTAAGATTTCCAGTCTTCTTAACAGAGTGCCTGGTATCATCACCTATCTAGACTTCATGCTTCCCTTTAGGTTCTTCAAGATCAGATAGCGATGCTACATTTCTAGCCACATGATTGGAACAACCAAAATCAATATAGAATAGATGCTTATCATCTTTACCTTGTTTGGATTTCATGTTCATGATGAATAGAGAACCTTCTTGGTCTTATGTATAGTTATTATAATCTCTTCTACCCCTAAAACCTCCTTGATAGTTGCTGTTGTTGTAGCCTTGGTTGTAGTTGTGATGGTAATTGTTTCCTCCATTGTTGAACCTACCTTTGGATTTTCCAAAGCCTCCTCTCTGGAAGCATCTTCCTCTTCGAATCTTTGTGTTCTTGAAGCACTCATTTGTGGTGTGGTTGGTTAGGCCATAGATATTGCAAGGTGAAGAGTTGTATAATATCCCCCTGCCTTGCTTTGCTCCTTTGCCCCTTCCTCTAGTACCTCTTCCTCTACCTATGAAGTTCGCTTGAGAGGTACTTGCCTCTTCTCATTCTTTTTACCTTTGCCTTTATCTTTACTCTTATTCCTATCTGTGTAAAGCGCAGAAGATTGATTAACTCTAGAGTTGTCTCCATTATTTTTAATCTTTGTCTCATGTGTGAAGAGTTACCCCATCAATGTCTTGAGATCAGGTACTTGCATGTCCATATATAGGTCCATTGTTGTGGTGAAGGACTCCCACTTATCATCAGTCTTGATGCCATTTATGATCTGCCTTACTATCTGCTCCTCTTTTATTTCTTCTCCAATGCTCTCAAGTTGGCCAACTACATCCTTCATCTTGGTCACATAGTCAGCCACACTTTGCTTTGGTTGTTTCTTCAAGGTTGTGAACTCCATCCAAAGGTGGTTCCTCCTAGCCCTTGTATTTGATGAGAAGTATAAAGAAAGTACTTCCCAACTCTCTTGGGAGGTCTTGCAATTCCTAATGTGAGGTAATAAGAAATTAGATATTGAGTTAAGTATGTAAGAGCCGGCTAGAGCATACTTTGCACACCATGTAGTTAGCCTTTCTTGCTCCTCTCTTAAAGGTTGATCTTTGCTTCTGAATATTGGCATTTCCTCGTCTCCAGAGATGTATCCATATAAGCTTCTTCCTTGGAGATAAGCTTGCATCCTTAGGGACCATGCTCGATAGATGCTGCTGTCCAATTTGTTAATGAATGATGGAAATCCATCTCCCATTTTGCTTGATGTTGGTCTGATACCACTGTTGAGGGAGATAGTGGATAGATTCCAAACATGAAGTGGTGCTGCAAAATCCTACTTCACCCAACCAAGAACAAGTGGTTGAGAGTATAGTAGACCTTTTGAGCTTCCCAAAAATCACAAATAATCACCTAAGCTCTTTGAAGGATGATTCTCTAATCAATGGATCAAAACAAATAAGTAGAAAATTCAACTATGAGCTAAGACTTGCTATTTTGGTCTCTACACATGTTCATTAAAATGAAAAATGCTCTCAACCTACCAGCAATCCATTAAATTCATTTTGGGAGTATCTAATTAACTTAGATAGCTACCAATCACAAGTTTTTTCAATAAAATTGATCGAGTGTACATTGAGAATGATGCTTAGCAAGTTGGATGACTATCCCAACATTTTTGGGCTACTACAGTATGCAGACCAGTGAGAAGAGATGTGAAGATATCTCAAGATTGAGAAAAACAATGACAACAAAAAATTGTAGCTATGAAATAGAAAGTATGCTAAATCTATACACTTTAAATCACATCAAATGATCAACTATAAGCTGAGAACTAAGTCTAATAAGATCATTGTTTTGAGATGAACTTGATAGAGAAGTGAAATAGAGATGTGATCAATGTGTATGTGTTAAATCACATAGAATTACAATGACATTGGCAATGTATAATTGCACAATGTGAGGGTAGCGAAGGAGCTATAGAGTGAGCTCACTAATCATAGAAAACCCCTCTCAATGATCTCCAAAATTGGGCTCTTACTCATGCGAGATTTTTTATCCATTTTTATAGCTTGAAGTTGGAGCCAACTTTTGAATTCAAATTCAAGATCCTACCATGAAGTGAATCCTAAACTGTAGGAATTACTTTCTCATCAGTCAACTATCAAGTAATTCGAGATTTGATTCTTCCTAACTCCATGTGTGAGTAGTGCAATTAACATATCCACTTTTACAAGAATAAAAGTTAATTGATTTTTACAAGGGAATAGTCATATGTGACTATATGAAATGAATGCTAATTATCCATATGTTGGCTTGGACTCATTTGCACCTATATATATATATATATATATATATATATATATATATATATATATATATATATATATATATATATATATATATATATATATATATATATATATATATATATATATATATATATATATATATATATATATATATATATATATATATATAGTTTGCTACGCCTACAGAAATCTGAAATGGTGTCCTCTTTGCCCAAACTTGAGGCACCTAGAAAACATGTTTGTGAAGGCTGTATTTTGGGCAAAATGCAATGTTCGTCCTTTCCAAAAGATGGATCAGTTCCGGCTACTCAGAAATTGCAGCTTGTACATAGTGATGTTTGTGGTCCTATGCAGACACCTTCTTTTGGGAATTATCTTTACTTCGTGACTTTCATCCATGATTTTTCCAGGCATGCATGGGTATATCCATTGAAGGCAAAGTCCAAAGTGTTCATGTGCTTCAAACAGTTTTTGGTTTTGGCTAAAAAATTTGTCAGCATGTAAAATGGGCACCCTCCGTTTTGATCGAGGGGGGGAATATATGTCTTCTGATTTTAATGCATTTCTGGTTGAACGTGGGATAAAACACCAGTGTATAGTGCCATATACACCTCAACAGAATGGAGTTGCTGAACAAAAGAACAGGTCACTCATGGAGATGGCAAGGTGTATGGTCAAGAGTCAGGCTTTAGCACATAGTTTCTGGCTTGAGGCTGTCATGTGTGCAGCATATGTACTGAACAGGTGTCCCACTAAAGCGCTGCAATCTATCACTCCATATGAGGCTTGGCATGACCGCAAGCTATCTGTTGCTCATCTGCATGTTTTTGGTTGTTTGGCATATGCATTAGTGCATGAACAACATCACAGAAAATTGGATGATAAAGCAATAAAATGTATTTTTGTTGGGTATAGTTTTGAAAGTAAAGGCTATCGTCTGTATCATCCACAAACTAAACGCATTCTGGTTAGCCGTGATGTTGTTTTTGTGGAAGATGCAATTCAGCCATTGCTTTCATGTACTAAGGAGACATATGTTAAGCTCCAATGACATGTATGATAATTTGCTGCCTCTTTTTATAGGTGGATAGTCTAGTGCTGGTCCTAATGAGGCAACTTCTCAGCCTTTGCAGGTTTCATGTGATGATGCAGATAATTCCATTTCTGATGCAGATGTACATGATGCACTTATTGATGAGAGAGCTGATATTGAGCAAGCAAGAACTATGCCAAAATGGTTGGTGCAGACCTTGCGTGACAACAAATTAGATGCATCTCTCTCATATCGTACTCGTTCAGGCTCTCATAGTGCCTCTTTTGCATCAGATTGCTATGCTATGACTGCATCTAGTCTCTGTGATGAGAATAAGCCTGTTTCGTTTGATGAAGCACAAAATTCAGAAAATTGGATGGCTGCTATGCAATCTGAATATGATGCTATAATGAAGAATGGTACTTGGTCTTTATGTGACTTGCCTCCTAGCAAGAAGGCCATTGGCACTAAATGGGTATACATGCTGAAGCGTAAACGGGATGGTACAGTTGACAGGTATAAGGTTAGGCTTGTTGCAAAGCGTTATGCACAGGAAAGAGGCATTGATTTTGATGAGACCTTTGCACCTACATGCCGTATGACTACTGTTCGGAGCATCTTTGCACTTGCAGCTCATCATCGTTGGAATGTACATCAGTTGGACATTAAAACAACATTTCTGAATGGTGACTTGCATGAAGAAGTGTATATTTTTCAGCCCTGTGGCTTTGTGCAGAAAGGGCATGAAAACTAGGTGTGCAGGTTAAAGAAGGCATTATATGGTTTAAAGCAAGCACCATGTGCTTGGTATGAGAAGATACATGCCTATCTGATTGCACATGGTTTTGAGAATAGTCCAACTGAAAGCACCTTATATGTTAAGTGTGCTAATGATGTGCTTCTGATCATTGTTGTCTATGTTGACGACATGCTGCTCACTAGTCCTATTGAGAAGCATATTGCTGATTTTAAGGTTGATTTGCATGCCTCATTTGAGATGTCTGATTTGGGGCATTTGCATCACTATTTGGGCATTCATTTTATGCAAGTTGATGATGGAATGGCTTTGTGTCAAAGGAAATATATTGACACATTATTGCAACGTTTTGGCCTTGAAGACTATAAGCCTATTGCCACTCCTATGGAGACAGGTTTACGATTGAGTCTTCATGATGCTCGAGATACATTTGATGTTGTTCTCTATCAGGAGGCTATTGGATGCTTGATTTACTTATGCATTACTCGGCCAGATATTCAGTTTGCTATCTCACAGATGAGCAGGTTTATCATTGCCCAGGGGTCAAGCATTGGCAGGCAGTTGAGCGCATCTTTCGCTATTTGAGTGGTACTCAGGCTACTTGGGTTGTTTTATCCCAAGGGGGGATCACTACCGCCAGAATTTGCATGCTTTTTTTTACTCTAATTAAGCTGGTTGCTATGACACTCGTGTGTCCACTAGTGGCTTTTGCTTCATGCTTGGTAGCTCATGTATATCTTGGTTGAGCAAGAAGCAGCCTACTGTGGCCACTTCCAGTTGTGAGGCTGAGTATAGGGCAGCTTTCACAGCGATTGTTGAGTGTGTGTGGCTTAGACGCCTTATGGCTGATTTGGGTGTTGGTCAGACTTCTGCCACTACCATCTTCACTGACAGTCAGAGCGCATTGACAGTTGTGAAGAACCTTGTGTTCCACTACTATATATAGTGAAGCACTTGCTCGCTTGATATGTCTTTGTAATAGACATCTTGATACTCAATTTTTCATTTCTCAAGTACCAAGGTTAATGCACAAACCCCTTAAAATTCATTAAAAAACAATTAAGCTTTTCAGACATTTGAAAGGAACTATGAATTATGCTATGACTTTTCCTAGGTCACCATATTCTATTTCAAAGATTTGCAAATACTTAGTGGGCAATAACACAAACTCAAGGTCTACTACTGGCTATTGTTTCTTTGGTGGAGAATGCCTTAGTTCTTGGTATTCTAAGAGATAACCTACAGTGGGCTACATCTTTAGTGAAGCAAAGTATAGGGCTTCCTTTATAGCTACTCTTGATATATCCAAATAATCCAAGTGCTATTGCTATTGCAAAGAATCCTATTTACCATGCTAGAACAAAGCATAGATACTAAGAAGCACATCGAACTTATATATATTCCTAGATATGAGAACGTGGTAGATACTTTTATTGAGTCATTATCAAGAGATAGACATCAAAACTTATGCAGATTATTGAATCTTACCCCAACATGATATTGAGGGATGGATTGTAAGAAAAAATTTCTTATTGAGGAGTCCAAATCCTAAATTCCAACAAATCCTAATTTCAAAAATGATCAAAATTATCAAAGTTAGTGAGGAAAATTATTAGATATTCTTATAAATCTTCACAAGAACTTTGACATGATGCCATCATAGAACTAAAACCCACTCAAAATGCAACCCTAATGTTCTAATTTTATGTTTTTCAAATGTAAAGATATCAATTGACAAAGGCAATCTTGAAGATTAAATAAAGCAATGTTTTGTCAAAAAAGTTGGTCATTATCCCCGTTAAAGCTCCATCGCATGTTTTCACATATGAAAAGCGAAATTTAATGATTTTATATAAGCAAAGTTGGTTTTCAAGATTTTTAGGGTTGGAATTCTTTAAAGGAGATTTTGGGGTCAAAGTCTATATAATAGACATATAGGGGCATAATTAGGATCACATAACATTTACTCATGTGTGTTCATAGGTGGAGGTCCTACTCCTAGGTGGTCATCTTGTTGATTTTTGAGTGATTTGCTACTGTCCTCTTCTTCTTCACACACTCCCAACAGTATGTGCATACTGATTTTTGTAAATGGCTCCTATATTTTGGTTATTCTTCAAGTCTGGTTGTTCTAGCAAGTTTTCCTACCTACTACCTCAAGAAGAGAAACATATGTGGCTCCTTATATTAGAGAAGAAACCCTAAATTCCATTAGGATTTTGAAATTTTACATTAACATAACCTGTTTTCTCTTAAACATTCCTAAATCTCTTCTAATTTCAAGGTACATTTACTTTCATTTAACTCTCAGACACATTTCTCTTAATTTATGTACCTAGATCCATTCTATTTTCAGCCTTTTATCCAAATCTTGTATATTACACATGTTATATAGCTAGTATTTCATGAAATAGATTTAGTTAAAGTAGCCTAATAGCTACTCTCACTTCCCTTGTCTCTTGTCTATTTTTGTAATCATTCATCTATCTTATTTGGTTCAAGGTATATATCTGCTCAAGGTTTTAAGTGTTGGAAAGATTTTGTGGAATTACTATTGGGCCTATCTCGCTTTCAACAATGGGTTGATTGTTAGATCCTTCCTAAAGGACAAATCGAGACATAAGCCATCTTCATGAACATATAAAGGCAGACACCAAACTCGCCTCCCAACTATAGAGTACACAATCATCCACCACCATGGGCCTAAGGTCCAAGAGTCATAAGAGGAATGCATGACGAATCAGCCCATGAATCCTATTTAGTCTCTTTTAAGGAGGTGCTCCATTCACACTTGGGCAAACATTCCACACATGGTTGGACACTTTAACTACAGGTGCATATCATTGATTCCTTTGGATTTAGGGATGCTTTCTATGCAAACGTGATTTTGTTGTATTGACCTCCCCCCCACTATGTGAAGAGTTATATTTGTATATATGTGAAACTCATTGGACCAATAATGAAGAATTAGTAGCGAAGCAGTACATAACCTTAATTTGAGCTGCATAATCTTAATTTGAGCTTGTTGAATGCTCTTTCTACTTCAAAGGTCAACAAAATCGGAACTTTCTTATTAGTGAGCCGTGACAATAGCTTAACTATCTTCGAGTACATTCCAATCAAACTCATGTGGCAAAATTTGTACCTCCTTAAGAGTACGTGAGATAGGCATGGATAGTTTACATTAGCAAGGTCTATAGTACCTTGAATAGATACAATATGATCAAGTGAACCTTATGTAACTAGAAATCAACATTTTGCCGCATTCAAATTCAAACTTATCTTGATGCACTAATCAAAGATTTCCTTTAGATTTTCCAAGCATTGGTCAAATTCTTATGGCAAAGATTTTTCTTGACTCCTTGAGAATTTAAAAGAACACCAATGAAAATGCATGAAAAGGTTTTTAGTCATTTAGCAAGTATCAAATACATAATATGGTTGAAAAAAGAACACGTATTTTTTAGTTTAAAAGCATTTGAGTGTACACATAGGTGCCCCATGGAGTCATAAAAGAAGTTTTGACACATTACTCTCTTCTATTACTTGCTCAATAGAAGGTTATAAAAATCCATATTAGATAGTTTGCTTTATTTAATGCAAAAAAATTTGACACATACGTGATAAACTTGTATCTTATTTGTATTGGTTTTAAAATTGAGAAGCATCTCCTACTCTTTATGTTAAGCCAAAGAAAGATGTGTTGATTATAATCATCATTTATGTTGATGATATGATCATGATAAGTCCAAGAGATCCGATTTCGATTTTTGGAGTCAAAACTTATGAAAGTATTTGATGTTGATGATATTGGTTATCTGCATGATTATCTATGCATTGAAATTATTCACAAAGATAATTGTATTATTATGGCTCAATAAAAGTACATTGAAAAACTTCTAAAGAGTTTTTGAAATGCAAGATCCTAAACATATGCAAAAAATTCTTATGTATTGGTTTTAAAGGCCCACAATTAATATAGAGACAACTAAAATAGAGACATAAGAGAGAATAGATAAGACCATAGAGAGATGGAGCAATATATGTGTTATACATTCCAAAATAAGCAGACAGCTCTAATTAAATCTTCGCATTGATACAGTTCAACATTTTTCTCTTTGGCCCTCGCAAAAAGCTCCTTTCCTTCAACTGCCTTCCAACACATCTGAATGGTGATGTTAAAACCCTAGATATTCAACTGCCTTGCAACACATGTGATCAGCACATGCAGACTCAGACACAGTTTGCAGAGACAATAAAAATCCTCTGATTTTTTGAAAATAGAAACCTTAAAAATCTCTCTAGCAATTTAAATCACTGAGGACGATTTTTACACACAGTTTCTTTTTCCAAGTCTCAAATCATTCTCAAGGCTGATATAGACATTTTCCCGCACGCAAACTTCTTCACTGAAGAAGCTTTGTCCCCTTGCATTTGCACGTGTTCAGAGATAAAGACGATAGAGAGTAGAGACTCTCGACTCTTTGGCTTCAGCCTTCAAGCTTCGAGTTGCACGTTTGAGACAAAAAGGGGCCCGAGAGAGAGAGAGAGAGAGAGAGAGAGAGAGAGAGAGAGAGAGAGAGAGAGAGAGAGAGAGAGAGAGAGAGTAAACAGTCAAAAACTGCCAATCAAGCAGATTTAAGTATTTGCAAATGTTTGTGTAGACCATGAAACGCCAACTCGATCTGTCAGATTACATGCACGCTACTGCATCATGTATGCTACTGGATCATGGCAATCCTTCGTAGGCAATAAGTAAGCAACTCTATTCCACACACTGTTTATCATTATCAAAATTTTAAGCAAGACAGATCTTGCAACAATACCTCAGATCAATGAGCACGAAGCTCAATGAAAGAACCAGAGAGACCAGTTGTTCCCACAAGACTAATCTGTTGCACAAAATCAGCAAAAAAGAAAGTGTCATTTGAAGAGTTGACCATGTTATTAAAAAAAAATGGAGAGAGAGAGAGAGAAAGTGTGTGTGTGTGTGTGTGTGTTGGGGCAGCTAGGTCATCATCATCGTTGTTGCTTTTGTTGTTGTTGTTGTTGTGTGTGCGCACGTGTATGTGTGTGCTGTGGTGGAGGTGGTTTATTTTGGGGGGAGAAAAAGGGGGGGGGGGGGGGGGGGGGGGGGGGTTAGGGTTTTTGCCCTTACTTCACCCCACTCTGGACCAAGACCACTGCAGCGCTGCTTTAGATGAACTAGAAGGCTTCCAAGCTCCACCTCCACTTTCTTCTTTAGGTAGAATTCATCTGCATTGAAGGCTGCCAAATAATTCTTGTAACGAGAAAATGCAGATTTCAAGGCATCTTGCAACAGAGGAGGAAGAGGCCTAACTCTCTGCAAGTAGATAGATAGCAAAGAGAGTCAATATAATTCATCTCAAACTCCTTGCATGCAAAGCATAGTGTTTCTTCAAAATCAAAGACATAACAAAAACTAAAAAGGGAATGCCTATCGTCATTAAACGCAAACAAACTACTATGCAACATTACAAATACAAGGTGCGTCCTGGGCACTGGCTCCCTGGGAAGAGCTGTAGTGTCCCACGTGCTCTGGAAGAAATGCATAAGAGTGAGCTGGCACATTACACCATTTGTCTGGTGGGGGCTCCTATAATATATCCCGTCTCTGAATTTCAAGGAGATATCTACCCAACCTCTCATCATCAGACTTGTTCGGTAAAAATATTAAAAGATAATAATAAATAAATTATATTATTGAAAAACCTACATCTAATGAAAATAGGCATCAAATAGAATCAGGAAGCATGAAATTATTCCCACCCACAAGGTGAATGGAAGCACTGGATGTGCAAGAATGCATGTCTAGGAAAGAATGACATCATAGCAATCAAAAAAATAGAAGCATTTTCTTATTACAGTAAAGAGGAGACAAATTATAGACCTCTCCAGAGAATCCAGTTAAGTCATCCAAAGCCATTCTGATAGAAACCAATGTTCCAGAAAAAGTCTCTACTGCCTCAGCTGCACGCCAGGCATTCTTTAGTTGCTCTATCCCAGCTGTATCACTAGACTGTTTTGAGAGAGCTGCTTCTACAGCATCCTTTGCCTCATCTGGAATTTCTGTCCATTTAACTGCAATAAGCAACCTGAGAGCATGAAGTACATCGGCATCAGCAACTTCAGGGAATTTAGAAATAGTTGTGCTTATCAGTCGCATTTGGTTGGCACTTGAACTTCCAAAATTATCTGTAAAAGAAAACCAAAAAAGAAAAGGGGAGGGGCAGCTGCAATTTAGGAGGGAAAATATCTGGACATAAAAATCAGGGGAAAAGAGGACAATACATGATCATTGACAAAGCAAACAAGAAAATTAAGAATTCATCAAGTTCAAAACTAGAAAGAAATTGAAATGATGAAATGACATAATAATTGATGCCTTCAAAATGCTAGAAGGAAAAATTATAAATAGTCCTGAATCTGATAGTGAGAGAGAGAGAGAGAGACAGTGTGTGTGTGTGTGTGTGTGTGTGTGCGCGCGCGCACGCATGCGCCCATATGCCAGCCGCACATGCACCTGAGGGGGTGTGTGGGTGGGTGTGCGATCAGATGCGAGTATGCATGCACGCAAGCAGCATGCACCCCACACGCATGCATGTGTATGTGTGTGTGTGTGTGTGTGTGTGTGTGTGTGTGTGTGTGTGTGTGTGTGTGTGTGTGTGTGTGTGTGTGTGTGCACGCGCACGTGCATGTTTTTTTTATCTGTTTTTTTTTTTGGGCCGGGGTGGGGTGTGTGTGTGTGTGTGTGTGTGTGTGTGTGTGTGTGTGTGTGTGTGTGGGTGGTTTAACAGGGGGAGCTGGGGTAATGTGAAACAAAAGTTACATTTCTTTTTTTATCAAAAAAGTAAGTTGCTTTTTAAACACAGATTTAAAATTTCTTTTCCTTATCTCTTTCGTATATACCAAGCTGAATCCAGTCAAACCCCTAAATTCAACCCCAAAAGATTGAGTTCACACATGGTGTCAACCATGTCTCTATAAAGCCATCAGCTCTACTATGTATAGTATTGACTAAATACTATGACATCCTCATTAATGGTATCACTGCCCTACAATGGATATAGATATAAGCATGAATGCATATGCTCACACTCCCCCTCCCAAACTTACCCATAGGGAGCTCTATAAACCGAGTTTCTATCACTTCCAAAGGTGATGGACAACTCGGCCATAACAATATATAGCACACTGTGCAAATTTAAAACAGGAAACGTTAACACATGCATATTTGATAGGGTATATGCATCTATCAATTGGTCACAACTCAAAAAGTAAATCCATGTGAAATCTATGTTTTCCTGATAGGACAGGCATATATACAAGGACCAATCAAGGGAAACCCTAATATCCTTGAAAGAAAGTGCAACTATTAGCTCATGGTAGTCAACTACAAGTCTATAGAGCCATCAGCTCCACCATGCATAGCATTTATTAAATACAACAACATCCCCACTAATGTCACCAACGGCCATAGTGGGTATAGAATTAAGAATGATTACATGTTCACACACACAAAACTAAAGGACAATGGATGGGTGCCTGTAGTTAAATGCCCAGCCAAGAGTGAATTGGCCGTCGCACAGTGTGAGCTAGGCCACTTCCCCATTTGAATCTATAAATAAGACCCATGGGCCTATTTGTGGGGCATTCCTTGCATGAGGCACTTGAACTCTTGGCCCTTTGGCATAACCTCATCACCTGTATTGATGAGGGGCTTGTGCTACAAGACTAATCCCTTGGAGATGGCTTCAAGCTCCAAAGCTCGAGAGTGAGCCTGTTTGGCTCTACCGCTGGGAGGTGAGTGTGATGTACACCCTTCTATTGTTTGTGAATATGACTTGTGTCTTGACTTGCTTGGCAGGGAGGATCCTGGAGGATCTAAAGGGAAGATCTTAGAGAATCTAACATTGGTATCAGATATGTTCTTTGCTTGTATGGAGAAGACAAGCCAACATGCACAAAGCCATCAGAGCTCATGGAGCCGAGATGGCTCGGCTTGACATGCTTCTTACCCTCTTGCATGGGGTGGCATGGGACCCTTCCTACATGAGGAGGAAGCAAGGGGAGCCCATGCACGCCCTCAGTTGGAGAACACAAGTAAGTCCCTTTTTGCATTTTTCTTCCATGTAGGTAGGTTGCTCTCTCTCTCTCTCTCTCTCTCTCTCTCTCTCTCTCTCTCTCTCTCTCTCTCTCTCTCTCTCTCTCTCTCTCTCTCTCTCTCTCTCTCTCTCTCTCTCTCTCTCTCTCTCTCTCTCTCTCTCTCTCTCTCTCTCTCTCTCTCTCTCTCTCTCTCTCTCCCCCCCCCCCAAACCACACCCCCCTTGGAAGCCATGATTGGTTCTTTACTTCTGAGAGAGAGAGAGAGAGAGAGCAAAATGGGCTGCCCTTGGATGTGATTGGATAGAAAAGGGGGGCTGTGTGGAAGCAGCCACCACCGAATATGAATGTGGAAGGAAGCTTGAACCCGAAGGTTATTTCGGCACATTAAAGTGGAAATCTTACCTCATGCACATCAGCCTATAACTTTGCACAAACAGCCACTCTTCCTTTTCCTCGTCATGGAAAAGATATCACAGCCCATTAGCTCTCAGCGCTCAAGACTTAGCCAGTCCATTTCAGCTGAAAACTTTCATACTCTATAGACATGCACGGGCTACGTCCCGAAAGGGAAATTCTTCCCTAGCACTTCCATGACATCAGGATTTTTTTTATCTAGATGCATAGTTAGGAGGTCGGTGTGATCGGATTTTATTTCATGTGATGAGCCATCGGGGTTATCCATGGTCAGGTGGAGTCTTCTGTGCCCAGATTTCAGCACACGCATGGTGTGCTGGAGATGAGGGCCATGAGTACACTCACTTCCCCATTGGTTGGAAAGTGGAAGGGTGAGACCCTAGATGCATATTCACGAGATTATAAGGAAATCATGGGCATTTACCCAAAATTCTCGAGAATCTATTAAATCCTATAGTTTCTCAAATGGAGTGGGGATGTCGAAAGAGTACCTCTTGGAAGTGGTTTGCAGATCCACTAACTACTATTTCAGACATGAGATGGATTGAACAGTGCATGGCCTTAACAATCGGAAGATATTCTTGGTGATGATTTTGCGTACCAAGGTAAGACTGAAGCTAGATCCACTAACTACTACTTCAGATATGAGATGGATTGATCGGGGCATGGCCTTGACAATCCGAAGAAAATCTTGGTGATGATTTTGCCTAGCAAGGTAAGACTGAAGCTAAATAGTCGAGGGTATGGCGAGGGTTGTATATGTACGTTCATGTGTATGTGTGTGCATGAGAGAGACATACTAGCAATACGGACATCATTCCCAGAACAAGGATCGTTCCCCATATATATTTACGGGGAAGAGTATGAGACAGGTAGACTAGCAACACTTAAAAGAGACGAAAAACTGTCTGATACTGGTGAAAAAACTTTGTGTGAAGGTATTCCCTTCCTGGAAAAGAAGGGCGGTAATCACAGAGTAAAGAAAAGAGCACTACGCACTTTTCTAGTAGAATTAAGCGAGCCTGATTGTTATCAACAATCGCCGCCTAAAAATAAATAAATATATACTGCCAGAATGCCCGAGAAACGTTAAGATATACGCACTTTGCTCGCAAAATCATGCCAGTAATCTACCTGGTCGAAAACGAAAAGTGATATTCCCCGGACAAGGGAGAACGGCAGAAGTAGGTGTGACGAGAGACCGTAGAGCTCTCCGTAGTAGGAGGGGTGAAGCGCGCGAACACATAAGTCTACCCGCCATGGCTCTCGCGACGTACGCACTGACAGTGGCCAGATATCGGTAAGTCCTTGACCGAAAACCACCTTCTTCATAGCTCTTCCTGTATATATAGATATTCGGCTCTCTCACCAAAAGCACTCTGAAAAACAGAAAAACGAACACGTCCACGTGGAAAAAAACAACGCGCGCACGTGGAAAAAAGCAAACGCGCAAGTTTGCGAAAATCTAAGGACTGTTGTGCATTAAATTTTTTGCTTTTTAAGGGGATTTTTTTTTAATACAAACCTTAACTTTTATATGAGTAGTATATTCAATTTTTTTAATTTAAACTCCATTTTTTAATAAAAAATCTCAAAGAGATGTGATTAACCTCGTTCACTTGAGCCTCTCTCGTTCACTTGAGCCTCTCGTAATTGGTCAAGAGTTCAAGCCTGAGCTAAGAGACATTTGGAAGCTCAAAGAAAAATATGGGATCTCAATGATTTAAGCTTGTTAATTTTCTTTTTTTTCTACTTATTATTATAGAAAACACACATATTTGAGACCTCTCTTCTCCCACACATACAAAGGTTCACATCGAATGGCAAGTGAGATTTGGACTCTAGACCTTAGTGGAAGAGTTTATTTAGATTTATGAGTTTCAAGATTAATTTTGTTTTTTATTTGAGTGGAAATTCTTTTAAAGACACACAAAGCTAGTATGGGTGCACACCATTAAATCATGTTCACTCAATCTTAAATCTGATCTTTTTTAATGTAGGTTTTAACAACTCAAACCTCTCACCCTTTATGGGCATCCCAACGTCTCAAAAGTGGGACTCAAGCTCTAGACCACTTTCCAGGGACGAGAGTGTGATAACTGCCAAGCTACACTTCTTTGACATCAAATTCAAGCTTGGCCTCTCAATATCTCTACTCCAGATATATTTTTCAAATGTGCTCAGAGAACCTAAATTCCATCATTAAGGCTTGCGGTTACACTCATTCATCATGTTCCTAAGCTCTATTCTCACTTAAGTCTAGCAATTGGCAACATAACTTAGCATTAAAAATCTAGATTTGAGAGTTATACACATTGAAGGTAAGCATTGGTTATTATTTTAATTACATTGAAGACAAGCATAGATAAGTAGTGATGCTGATAAGATTGACTCCTCTAGTGCTAGAAAAAATATTGTGCTTGCCATAGGTGATCCATGTTGTAGCAATAAAGCATTGGACCCTAGACTATGAGGCTAAACCCAGAGTGAAGCCTATTGTACAACCCTTGGAAAGTGGGAGATAAGGGGGATCCCTAAGGTGTGTGTTGTTCATTTCAATTTTTCAAGCATAACTAGAAGAGAAGATCCATGGCCAAATTTAAACACACACACATACATACATACGCATACACACACACACATACATATATATATATATATATATATATATATATATATATATATATATATATATATATATATATATATATATATATATATATATATATATATAATATACTGAATTAATATA
This sequence comes from Ceratopteris richardii, assembly GCA_020310875.1. Taxonomy (NCBI): domain Eukaryota; kingdom Viridiplantae; phylum Streptophyta; class Polypodiopsida; order Polypodiales; family Pteridaceae; genus Ceratopteris; species Ceratopteris richardii. Next base: position 117,095,961 of record CM035439.1, on the reverse strand, counting down.
TGTTTAATGGTTTGTTGGTAAATTTTGATTGAAACTCTAGATTTCCAAAATTTCAACGCATGCATAATAGCTAAAAGTTCTTTATCATATGTGCTATAATTGTTTTTAGAAAGCTTAAGCTTCCTACTCTCAAATGCATTAGGTGATCATTTTGCATTTAAAGTGTACCTATGCCTAAGCCTCTGGCATATGTAACTACATGAAAAGCTTGGTCAAAATCTATTAATTTTAAAATAAGTGCATGTTTGAGTGTTTCAAACTATTTTTTTTGTTATTCCCATTCAGAATTAACTTTATTTCTTCAATAATAAAGTGAGGTAAAATAATAATTATGGAAAACATTTTACAAACTTTTGTAGAAACTAGCTAATCCCAAGGAAAGATCATACATCATTAACACATTTAGGAGTAGGCCATTCTATAATGAGTTTTATTTTCTTAGGTTCTACATGTACTCCTTGACTAGAGATTATATGCCTTAGATAGTCGAGTTTGTGTTGACAAAAGAAACTCTTTTTAGGGTTTGCATGAAGTATGTTTTACATAATAAGTTAAAAACTATTTGTAAATCCTTTTCATGCTCTTTCACTACAACAGATCGGCCGTATACCGAGGTTTTTACCGAGGGAAATGAACACTGCTATTTTTGCTGCAATGTCGGTGTAGCTGTCGGTATGCAAGTCGGTACTATAGCGCCGGTATGGGCGTCGGTATAAGCGTCGGTAATATCGACACTCTTACCGACGCCTCTGTTGGGTGCACCGTCGCGTATATCGGCGCCCGCTGGGTGTATCGACGCTTATTCCGATGACATTACTCGGAGTACCGTCGCTTATATTGGCGACCATATTTGCAAAATTTTTTTTGGGCAGAGTGTGTTGTCTTTTGCTACAACAACATTACCATGATGTTGCTTAACAAAAGACAATACACTCCGCCCAAAAAAAACCGAGTACATGTGATGTGTACTCTAATGTCAACCGAAATATGATTTCATAAAACAAAATATTATTGGACACAAAAGAGATAATCACAATGAACCATGAACCATGTATAAAGAAAGTGATATATTTCATAAATGAAGCATGTACAAGAGTGTGGCAAACCACTGTCATATATGACGCTTTTACAAAATGTGGCAAAGCAATGCATTGCCATATAAAAATCAAATACAAAATTTTGGTGTGCCACTTCCATACACATGCAAAGAACGTTCCATATCAACAGTCCTGCAACAAAGACCATTAATGGAATGAGATAAATTCACATGAAATTACAAACAGCAAGTAAAAACCAAATTTATAAATTAATCACCTCATCGCAAACGCTCCTATGAAACGGCCACACTGCGTCCCTCCAAGTCCTCCAATAGTGCAGTCAATCCTTGTTGATATCCGTAAGACTCTTCCGTTCGTGTTGAAGGACGACCCATTGCTAGCTCCTGCAACAAATATACAAAACATTAGAGGAACATACATGAGAAACTTAACACAAATAAATTCAATAAATGAAATGGTACTTACAAACTCATGACGCATCGTGTCATATCCGTCGCTGCCCAAATGTGACGGTCCAACCGTATCTAAACATGTGGTTGCGGCATCTCATTGCTGGCGATATCGGTCAGGAGTTTGCTACTGCTTGTCACGAATCAAATCGCACTCCTTAGCATCTAACCATACAAGCTTTGGTAAGCCTGCTCTGAAAGCATCAGGAGCCTCTGATCGTCGATGGGACATAACCTCACATGCGGTGTGCAGAATCCACTCTGAACTGACAAGAGACTGTCCATCGGTTGGTCGGAACTCCTGATAAATCATTTGTGTGATATAATTCTTCCGATCTTTATCCTGTTCACTCCATTTCAGCATGATGGAGTATCCAAACTGTATGGAGCAAAGCTATCATATACGTGCACACATTGCTTTGCCAACCGCATCCATCACCGGAGCTCCATCTCGGATACTATACACCTTGGAGTCATCATGGTCATGAGCACCCCAAGGTGTACGTGGTGTTCCACGTGGTGTACAGCGTGACATACCTACATCTAAGGTACTCGTCCTAGGAGTAGAAGTGGCCGAGACAACGTCTGTCGCACTACCTCCACAACAGCCGCCTCCTCCTGACCTACCTGTAGATCCACTCCTAGAACCTCCTGCTCCAGAGCATGACCTCGATCTACGAGACGGGCCAGAACCTATATCAGACTGAGGTGTCGAATGCACATGTCTACTACTAGACCCAGTAGGAGATGGCTGAAAAGATGGTCGTGGTGGAGTCACAAAGCTAGGAGACATACCTCCTGCAGGAGTAGCACCACCCGCAGGAGTGACACCGGAGGGAGTGACACCGGCGGGAGTGAGGCCGGCAAGAGTAAGGCCGACAGGAGTGAGGCCGCCAGGAGTGAGGCCGCCAGGAGTGCTACCACGAGCGATCCAATACTGTGACACAGCGGCCATATACACGGGAGGTACTTGAGAGATAAACTCTAAAAACTGCTCCTCTGTCATGGAACGAGGAGTGACTGGAGGACTGTCTCCCATCGTGCTCTGTAACAAAAGAACTCAAATAATTAGTATGTGATAATAAAGGTAATATAGAGAATAAACAGAAAAAAAAAACAAAAATTAGTACGTACAAGTGTTTTATTAAAAAATCCTCTAATCTAGCATCTTCTTGAAGATCCGATGCACTAAATCGCTTGCTATGCTGGTTTCTTCCTGATCATCGTCTATTGCTTCGTCTTCTCGAACAATGACCTCTTCTTCAATGACCTCTTCTTCTCGAACAATGATCTCTTCCTCCTTGACTATCGAATGAATCTCCTATCTCTATATTGATGGCTTCTAAATCGCTTGCTATGCTGGTTTCTTCCTGATCATCGTCTATTGCTTCGTCTTCTCGAACAATGACCTCTTCTTCAATGACCTCTTCTTCTCGAACAATGATCTCTTCCTCCTTGACTATCGAATGAATCTCTGAGTCCACTACAGATGGACTATCTTGTACATCTATATTCTCACAAATTTGTCTACTACATGGGGTGACTTGTAAAACAAATAGCCACTCTAGTTCTTTTGAATCTGGTATAAAAACAACTTGCTTACAATGTTCGAGAAGTACAAATGTATCCCTTTGATCCGTCCATAATTTTGTGGAGTCCACTTGAAGCAAACCGCTTTTATCTCGCCTCACTGTTGCGTTTCTTCCAGAGGTGACTACTTTGAACCATTTCACATCATAAACAAAATAATCAAACTTCTTAAAAGATAGTTTCAAGATATCTTGAATCACACCACAATAATCTAGTTGGTCTTCTTGAGCATTATCATCTCTTGCACTCGCTCTACTTTTTTGCAAAAAGTTCACCATCACCCCACTATCAAAAGTAGACCTATTTCTATCGACTCATGCGATTCGAAAGTGTCGTCCATGAGACCATAGTGCACCGTATTTAGTATACTCCCAATCACATCCCTTTGCAAGTTCTTCTTCTTCTTCAAAGATATCTTCACCTGCTGCCTTTGCTTGTGAAACCGCTGTATCTAGCCATCTACTCGTTGGAAAAGGTGGAAGAGGTCGAAGACTTTCTGGAAGAGGCAAAAATCGAGTAGAATGATTGTTTCGAAACTGAGCTCTTTCCTTTGCGTTAGTTTCCTTGGCAAGCTTATACCTTTCTAACCACTTCTGCATAGGCTCAAAGTTAACTATGCAAAACTTCATTGCCTTCTCTCTGAAAGCTGCATCCATTTTCCTTTGCAATCCTTTATCTTGTGGTTCATCGCCTACGAGACGAACATCTTCATCATCACTCCATAAGCGAGGCATTTCGGGATCCGACATACATAGAAACTCAGTTATGAATACAAGAGACTCTTGTACAAGCCATCTCTCTTCCATGCTACCCTCTAGACGTGCTCTCTGTCGAACAAACCCTTTTAATGTCTTCATAAAGTGCTCTAAGAAGAACATCCATCGACTATGGACAGTTCCTACTATTGCAACTTCATCTACCACATGAACGAGTAAATGAAGTTGAATAGTGGGAATACTTGTGGGAGCACAAACTGTAAAAACTTGTTCCAATCATGAGACTTGAGCCCTCCAAGATCGTCGTTTCGTGTGAAAGCAGTATTTAGACACCTCATGCATCCAGTAGGTGTCTGAAACTCTGAAATTGTTTTCTTCACTTGTTGCTCTTCCATCCTGTGAAGCACCCAAGGAGCTCTCGATAACGATACTATTCCGTTGGGCTTAGTAATTGCCCACAACTCTCGCATACGACCTCGCTCTTCTAAGTCCTCCCTTTGTGCTTTGCTTTCTTTCTTTCCGATCAAAGTTTTCCAAAGAATCTCTCCCACATTCTTAAAAATATGCATCGGGTCTACCAAATGATTGATCAACAATTCACTCCAATAAGGGAGTTCATGAAAAATAGACAACCGCTTCATGCCAATGACTGGATTTTCTGAATCCCACAGTTGTTTCCAATCGCTAGCTTTCATTTGGCGTTGCACTTGTCGATCAATTTGTCCTTCACGTAAAACATGTCCATCAGGCAAATATCTATGGTGTCCTTCATAGACAGTTTTACGTAGTGCTTTGGAATAGCGTGCTTCGAGTCGTGGTCCGCATAAGGGACAAGCATGGTAACCCGAAATCGATAAACCTGAACATTCACCATAACTAGGCCAATCATGCATCGTCCACATAAGTATGCCTTGCACTCGCACGTCTCGCTTTCTTATAGGTTGAGATATGTCACGCATAGTAATCCCATCCCATAAAATGCGCAGTTCTTCCACAAGTGGTGCAAGATATACATCCATGTTTTTTACCTTATACTTACCTGGTACAATAAGAGCTAATAATAAATGACCTTTCTTTGTGGCCAGCCATGGTGGGATGTTATAATTCACCAAACATACAGGCCATGTGCTCCATGAAGAACTGTGTAAACCAAATGGATTCACTCCATCCATAGCTAGGCCTAGACGTATGGACCGAGGCTCACTAGCAAACTCTTGCCACTTACTATCTATGTGCTTCCAAGCATCAGAGTCAGTAGGCACTCGCATTACACCATCTGTAGACCTGCTCTTTGTATGCCATGACATTAACTCAGCTATAGATTTGCATCTAAACATGTTCTTAATTCGTGGAATGATAGGAAAGTGGCGAAGAACCTTTGCGGGGATTGCTTCACCTACAAGGTCTTCTCTAAATCTATTTGCTCCACACTTTGAACATACGTGGAGATGCTCATATTCATTCCGAAAGAGAATGCAATCATTCGGATAAGCATGAATTTTAGTATAATCCATTCCAATGGACTGTAAAAGTTTTTTTGCATCTCCACATGTTGGAGGCATGTCATTGCCCTCTGGCAAAAATTGATCTTTAAGAAGCCTGCAATAAGCAATTAAAATGATATTAGTAAATAAAGTTATTTTGATACAACAATGAAAGTCAATTTGTTCTCCACTTACCTGAACAATTCAGTGACACTACTATCTGACCATCCATAAATGGATTGCAGATTGAGCATCGCGAGTGACGCACGTAGTACAGATATCTTTGCTCCATTGTAAAGTGGTAAACGAGCTAGTCTTCGCATGTTTTCATATTCTTCATCGACTTCTGATCATGGAAATTCTCTTGTGTCCATGAAACTCTCGACATCTTCACCACCATCATGATCTTCGTCCATCTCATAAAATGCTTCGAGCATCTCTTCCATATCTTCATTCTGTGTAATACTATTAGTAATTGCTTGTATGTCTAAGTCCTTCTTTGTTCTCTTTTGTCCACGAGAGGTTACCGGTGCAATGTCGTTTGGGTCCATCTGCTCACCTGGGGGACCATGCGAATGGTAGCATAGGTTTTCTAGTCGACTCCTATCAAAGGATCCATACTCTCTAACATGTGCAGTACAAATCCCTCGTTTTCGATAAATTTGATACTTGCACTAAGTGCAAGGACACGCCATTCTCTCCTCCGGATGCAAAGAAGCCATCTGCTACAATATGGACATTTTAGATCATTTGTTTTTTTATTAAACCTAAAAATCTTACTCCTAAAGACTTAAACCTGAAATACTAAAACCTAAATACTTAAACACCTAAAAAAACCTAAAACCCTAATCTATATATATTTAATTATATATATTTAATTTAATTATTTAAAACACTAATACTTTTTATATTTATTTATCTAGGTAATTATCATATATATATATATATATATATATTTATTTATTTATTTATTTATTTATTTATTGATTTATTTATTTATTTATTTATTTATTAATTCAGTTTTTTTTCTTAAATCTTAAAAACCTAAAACCCTAATCCTAATCCTAAAAACCTAAAACCCTATTTTAAATATATATTTATTTATTTATTCAGATTTTTTCCTTAAACCCTAAAACCCTAAAACCCTAATCCTAATCCTAAAATCCTAAAACCCTAATCCTAATCCGAAAAACCTAAAAACCTATTATATATATATATATTTATTTATATATTCAGATTTTTTCTTAATTAGTCCTATTTTTATGTATTTAATTATATATGTTTAATTAAATTATTTAAAACACTAATACTTTTTATATTTATCTATATAATTATCCTATTTTATATATATATTATTTATTTATTCAGATTTTTTCCTTTAATCTTAAAACCCTAAAACCCTAATCCTAATCCTAAAAACCTAAAACCCTATTTTATATATATATATTTATTTATTTATTCAGATTTTTTCCTTAAACCCTAAAACCCTAATCCTAATCCTAAAAACCTAAAACCCTAATCCTAAAAACCTAAAACCCTATTTTGTATATATATTTATTTATATATTCAGATTTTTTCTTAATTAATCCTATTTTTATATATTTAATTAAATTATTTAAAACACTAATACTTTTTATATTTATTTATCTATATAATTATCCTATTATATATATATATATATATATATATATTTATTAATTCAGTTTTTTTTCTTAAATCTTAAAACCCTAAAACCCTAATCCTAATTCTAAAAACCTAAAACTCTACTTTATATATTTATTTATTTATTTATTCAGATTTTTTCTTTAAACCCTAAAACCCTAAAACCCTAATCCTAATCCTAAAAACCTAAAACCCTAATCCTAAAACCTTAATCCTACTCCTAAAAACCTAAAACCCTATTTTATATATATTTATTTATATATTCAGATTTTTTCTTAATTAATCCTATTTTTATATATTTAATTATATATATTTAATTATATATATTTAATTAAATTATTTAAAGCACTAATACTTCTTATATTTATTTATCTATATAATTATCGTATTACATATATATATATATATCTATATATATATATATATATATATATATATATATATATATATATATATATATATATATATATATATATATATATATATATATATATATATATATATATATATATATATATATATATATATATATATATATATATATATATATTCCTTAAATCTTAAAACCCTAAAACCCTAATCTTAATCCTAAAAACCTAAAACCCTATTTTATATATAAATATATTTATTTATTCAGATTTTTTCCTTAAACCCTAAAACCCTAAAACCCTAAAACCTTAATCCTAATCCTAAAAACCTAAAACCCTGATCCTAATCCTAAAAACCTAAAACCCTATTTTATATATATATTTATTTATATATTCAGATTTTTTCTTAATTAATCCTATTTTTATATATTTAATTATATATTTTTAATTAAATTATTTAAAACACTAGTACTTTTTATATATGTATTATATGCATGTGTATGTGTATGTGTGTATATATGTTATGTAGGTGTTAAAACCCTAAAACCCTAATCAGAAAGACTTAGACTTAAACCTAAAATACTAAAACATAAATACTTAAACACCTATAAAAATCTAAATGTGTAAATGTGTAGATGTGTGTGTGTGTATGTATGCTCTATTTTTCTATGTGTATGTATGCATGTGTGTATATGTGTGTATGTATGCATGCATGTGTGTATATGTGTATGTGTGTGTATGTATGTGTGTGCATGTATGTGTGCATGTGTGTGTGTATGTGTATGTATGCATATGTGTATATATGTGTGTGTATGTATGTGTGTATGCATGTGTGTGTGTATGTATGTGTGTATGTATATTTGTATGTGTGTGTATGCATGCATGAGTGTATATGTGTGTATGTAAGCATGCATGTGTGTATATATGTGTGTATGTAAGCATGCACGTGTGTACATGTATGTGTGTATGTATGCATGTGTAAATGTGTAGATGTGTGTGTGTGTATGTGTGTGTGTATGTATGCTCTATTTTGCTATGTGTATGTATGTATGTGTGTATGTATGCATGCATGTGTGTATATGTGTATGTGTGTATATGTGTATGTGTGTGTATGTATGTGTGTGCATGTATGTGTGTATGTGTGTGTGTATGTGTATGTATGCATATGTGTGTGTATGTATGTGTGTATGCATGTGTGTGTGTATGTATGCATGTATGTATATTTGTATGTGTGTCTATGCATGCATGTGTGTATATGTGTGTATGTAAGCATGCATGTGTATATATGTGTGTGTATGTAAGCATGCATGTGTGTACATGTATGTGTGTATGTATGCATGTGTAAATGTGTAGATGTGTGTGTGTATGTATGCTCTATTTTGCTATGTGTATGTATGCATGTGTGTATATGTGTATGTGTGTGTATGTATGCATGCATGTGTGTATATGTGTATGTGTGTGTATGTATGTGTGTGCATGTATGTGTGTGTGTATGTGTATGTATGCATATGTGTATATATGTGTGTGTATGTATGTGTGTATGCATGTGTGTGTGTATGTATGTATGTATGTATATTTGTATGTGTGTGTATGCATGCATGTGTGTATATGTGTGTATATGTTGTGAAGAGATGGATAGGTATGTGCTTGAAGATGAAGAGGTGTTGCAAAATCCTTGATCTATACCAGCCAAATGAACTCCAGGAGTATATGGTGGGCCCTTTTAGCTTGCCAATGGATGTATTAGACACCCTATGTACCTTGGAAGATCACCCTCAAAAAGATAGATCAAAACAAATAAGTTGGAGTTAGCTCAGAGGTGAAAACTTGCTATTCTTGGTTCATACACCTGTCCAGTGTTTTACATAATTCTCTGAGCACAGCAGCAATTAGCTCAATTCCTCTTGGGGAAGTCTAGGCAAATTAAAGAGCTAACTTTCAAGAGTAATCTCATAAAAAATAATGAACCACACACTGAGAATGAGTTTTAACAAGTGATGACATCATCCCGATTTTCACGGGCTGCTACAGAAATAGACCAGTGAGCAGAAAAATCAACATAACTCAAAATGTAGAAGTCCAACGATTATTAAAATTTGTATGGTTATACTAGACAGTAAGTTGAATCCAACAAGATTTAAATCACTGAATTTGGATAAGTAACCACTGAGAAATGGCTCTGACAAGATGAGTGAAAAAGTCGGGTACCTGACAGAGAAGTGAAGATGAACAGACCCTGTTGACTTCAAATGAACATAACTGAAGATTGCAACATCCAAATGACATGAAAATTTTTGAGCATATAGTAGACTTATAGAGCTTTACCAAGTTAAATCACTGAAAATGATGCACCAAGCTCAGAGAAAACATCTTTGCAAGCTGACTGAGAAAACTGAGAGTAATGGCAGTGAGTAGTACACTTCACAAGAACATGGAAAGATGAACTCAAATAATCATGAAAATGAAAGTATATTGCTTGTACAACAATGAACTTACTGATACATATGTGTGTGAAGAGATGGATAAGTATGTGTTTGAAGATGAAGAGGTGTTGCAAAATCCTTGATCTACACCAGCCAAAAGAACTCCAGGAGTAGATGGTGGGCCCTTTTAGCTTGCCAATGGATGTATTATACACCCTATGTACCTTGGAAGATCACTCTCAAAAAGATAGATCAAAACAGATAAGTTGGAGTTAGCTCAGAGGTGAAAACTTGCTATTCTTGGTTCATACACCTGTCCAGTGTTTTACATAATTCTCTGAGCACAGCAGCAATTAGCTTAATTCCTCTTGGGGAAGTCTAGGTAGCTTAAAGAGCTAACTTTCAAGAGTAATCTCATCAAAAATAACAAAGCACACACTGAGAATGAGTTTTAACAAGTGATGACATCATCCCGATTTTCACGGGCTGCTACAGAAATAGACCAGTGAGCAGAAAAATCACCATAACTCAAAATGTAGAAATCCAATGATTATGAAAATTTGTATGGTTATACTAAACAGTAAGCTGAATCCAACAAGCTTTAAATCACTGAATTTGGATAAGTAACCACTGAGAAATGGCTCTCACAAGATGAGTGAAAAAATCGGGTACCTGACAGAGAAGTGAAGATGAACAGACCCTGTTGACTTCAAATGAACATAACTGACGATTGCAACATCCAAATGACATGAAACTTTATGAGCATATAATAGACTTATAGAGCTAGCTTTACCAAGTTAAATCACTGAAAATGATGCACCAAGCTCAGAGAAAACATCTCTGCAAGCTGACTGAGAAAACTGAGAGTAATGGTAGTGAGTAGTACACTTCACAAGAACATGGAAAGATGAACTCAAATAATCATGAAAATGAAAGTATATTGCTTGTACAATACAATGACTTACTGATACATATGTGTGCCTTGTAATCACACCTTGATATGGCATAAAGCTCAGCTCTTGGAGGTCTTCACATAGATCTCTCTAACCACGACTAAAACTGCCATCTATTTATAGTTGAGTTTGGGAGGCTAACTTCCCTCAATCACTCTCCAATCAATCAATGATTGATTTGATTCTCTACCTACCACAAATCACAAATTCGTGGCTCCTCTTTCCATTCTTGATCAAGTGGACTCAACCACTTAAGATTCTCTTACTTTTACATTAAGTAAACTCTTCAAAAGTTACAAGAGGTAGTTCACAAGTGAACTTTACATAGTCTTCTTTTTAAAGCTTCTTCTAAGACTTTGTGAGACTCAAGCCAATACTTAGGCTTGTCATAGACTTGCTCCAACAATGTGTGCCTTGTAATCACACCTTGATATGGCATAAAGCTCAGCTCTTGGAGGTCTTCACATAGGTCTCTCTAACCACGACTAAAACTGCCATCTATTTATAGTTGAGTTTGGGAGGCTAACTTCCCTCAATCACTCTCCAATCAATCAATGATTGATTTGATTCTCTACCTACCACAAATCACGAATTCGTGGCTCCTCTTTCCATTCTTGATCAAGTGGACTCAACCACTTAAGATTCTCTTACTTTTACATTAAGTAAACTCTTCAAAAGTTACAAGAGGTAGTTCACAAGTGAACTTTACATAGTCTTCTTTTTAAAGCTTCTTCTAAGACTTTGTGAGACTCAAGCCAATACTTAGGCTTGTCATAGACTTGCTCCAACAGCTCCCCCTCAAGCCAAGTATGCTTGAGGTCTTCAATCTTCCAAGATTACCTACAAACCAATCATAGCCTTGAATTTGCAAAGCTTTGTACCATCCAATGCTTTGGTTAGAATATCTGCACATTGTTGATGAGTGGACACATATGATATTTGAATCTCTTTGCTTAGAACCTTCTCTCGTACATAGTGATAATGAACTTCAATATGTTTAGTCCTTGCATGAAAAATAGGATTAGCAGCCAAGTGAATAGAACTCATATTGTCACCAAAAATAGTTGGAGTTCCAAACTCCAATCCAAGATCTTTGAATAATGTCTTCATCCACATAGCTTCTTGTGTAGCTATGGCAAGACCTCTATATTCAGCTTCAGTAGAAGAGAGAGCAACTGTGGGTTGCTTCTTGGATGACCATGAAATAAGCTTTGAACCTGCAAAGGTAAGATAACCTGAAGTGCTCCTTCTATCTTCCTTGGAGCCAGCCCAATCTGCATCAGAAAATAGCTTCAAACCTAAATTAGATACATAAGGATAATAAAGTCCTTCATTTATGGTTCCTTTGAGATACTTGAGGATCCTTTTGGTAGCATCCATATGTGGTTTCCTTGGTGTGTGCATAAATTGGCTTAGCACACTCACACTGTAACATATATCTACTCTTGTCAATGTGGCATAGTTGAGACTACCCACTAGACTTTGATATGATGTGATGTCCTCTATGAGTTCACCTTCATGTAAGCTCAATTTGTGATTGACCTCCATTGGAGTACCTGCAATCTTACAATCTTGCATCTTGAATTTTGCCAACATGTCCTTAATGTACTTTCTTTGAGTGAGAAACAAACCATGATCTTTGTAGACAACTTCCAAACCTAGGAAGTAGGTAAGTGAACCCAAATCACTTATCTTGAACTCTTCTCTCATCTGATCTTTGATCTTCTTCATACCATCTGCATCATTTCCTGTCAATATAATATCATCTACATATACACATAGGTAGATGACCTCGGAATTACTCTTTTTAATAAAGAGTGAAGGATCTGCCTTGCTTGGTTGAAAGCCTTTGTCCTGCAAGAATGAAACAAGCCTGAAATTCCAAGCTCTTGGAGCTTGCTTGAGACCATACAATGCTTTGTTAAGTTTACACACATAATCAGGATAAACTTGATTCTCAAAACCAGGTGGTTGTGCCATATATACCTCTTCTGTTATCCAACCATTCAAAAATGCATTCTTTACATCTAGTTGAAGTATCTTCCAATTCTTGGAAGAGGCAATACTAAGCAAAACCCTAATAGTAGGCATCTTTGCCACAGGAGAGAAGGTCTCCTCATAATCAATTCCCTGAGTTTGTGCAAAGCCTTTTGCTACAAGCCTTGCCTTATACGTGTTAATGGAACCATCAGAATTCTTCTTGAGTTTATAGACCCATCTTGAGCCTATTACCTTCATGGATGAAGTCTTGGGCACCAAATCCCAAGTGTTGTTTTCCTCAAGTGCTTCAATCTCTTCCTTCATTGCATGCTTCCATTCTGTTTTTGCTTTCGCCTCTTCAAATGATGATGGCTCCTCTTGGTTTATGTCCTGTGCTATGTAGATAGAATGTTTAGTTACTAATGAGGTGTCAAACCCATACCTTTCTGGTTTTTTCTTTTCCCTCATAGATCTTCTTAGGCCATGATGTGATGATTCTGCCTCATGTCCAAGTTCCTGCAATTTTGCTTTACCTTTAGACTATCATGCTTTGATCTTTTCCCTGAGATTCTTCATCATCCTCTGAGGTGTCTTGTTCTTCAATCTTTGATTGTTCTCTACCAAGCTTTGGAAAATCTTCTTCAAGATCATATGGTAAATTGATCTTCCTGCATGAATCTTCATACCATGAATTGTTCTCATCAAAAACTACATCTCTGCTTACCAAGAATCCTTTGTTGGTAGGGTTGTATAACCTGTAGCCCTTTTGATTGTTGTCATATCCAATAAATACACACCTTTCTGCCTTTGGATCCATCTTGCCTCTAACCTGTGAAGGTGTTGGAGATAGACGTCTGCGGAAGCACGCGAACAACACAAGGAAGAAGAAGAAACTTGGAGCACAACACACAAGACTGAATGTATTACCAGAGAATGTACAAAGATAAGTAGCCCATTAGGGCAATAGGCGTATATACAAGCCGGAGAAAAAAAAACCTCCTAAAGAGGGAAAAAAGTGCCCCGGCGGTCCTAGAGTGTTCACACACATCACTACCTAAATAAATCAACAAATCCCCCCTGGGAGTGATGCGGTGAACAAGGAGCTGGCACTCATGTATAAGGAAGTGCCAAGCTATATGGAAATCACTCCACAAAAGGAAGTAAGCCCAAAGCTTTGCGGAAAGCTTCAAACTTCTCCCTAGGCAGAGCCTTCGTGAAAAGGTCTGCAATGTTCTCCTGCGTGGGCACATATGCCAAGCTGATCTCCCCAGCAGAGAACCTCTCCCTGACATAGTGATAATGCACCTCAATGTGCTTAGTGCGAGCATGGAACACAGGGTTCCTCGCAATTGCCAATGCGCTCTGACTGTCAGTGAAGATGGTGGTGGCAGAAGACTGGCCAACACCCAAATCAGCCATAAGGCGTCTGAGCCACACACACTCAACAGTCGCTGTGAAAGCTGCCCTATACTCAGCCTCACAACTGGAAGTGGCCACAGTAGGCTGCTTCTTGCTCAACCAAGATATACATGAGCTACCAAGCATGAAGCAAAAACCACTGGTGGACACACGAGTGTCATAGCAACCAGCCCAATCTGAGTCAGAAAAAGCATGCAAATTTGGCGGTAGTGATCCCCCCTTGGGATAAAACAACCCAAGTAGCCGAGTACCACTCAAGTAGCGAAAGATGCACTTAACCGCTTTCCAATGCGTGACTCCTGGGCAATGCATAAACCTGCTCATCTGTGAGACAGCAAACTGAATATCTGGCCGAGTAATGCATAAGTAAATCAAGCATCCAACAGCCTGCTGATAGAGAACAGCATCAAATGCATCTCCAGCATCATGAAGACTCAATCGTAAACCTGTCTCCATAGGAGTGGCAATAGGCTTACAGTCTTCAAGGCCAAAACACTGCAATAATGTGTCAATATATTTCGTTTGACACAAAGCCATTCCACCATCAACCTGCATAAACTGAATGCCCAAATAGTGATGCAAATGCCCCAAATCAGACATCTCAAATGCGGCATGCAAATCAGCCTTAAAATCAGCAATATGTGTCTCAATAGGACCAGTGAGCAGCATGTCATCAACATAGACAACAATGATCAGAAGCACATCATTAGCACGCTTAACATATAAGGTGCTTTCAGTTGGACTATTCTCAAAACCATGTGCAATCAGATAGGCATGTATCTTCTCATACCAAGCACGTGGTGCTTGCTTTAAACCATATAATGCCTTCTTTAACCTGCAAACCTGGTTTTCATGCCCTTTCTGCACAAAGCCACGGGGCTGAAAAACATACACTTCCTCATGCAAGTCACCATTCAGAAATGCTGTTTTAATGTCCAACTGATGTACATTCCAACCATGATGGGCTGCAAGTGCACAAATGCTGCGAACAGTAGTCATACGGCATGTAGGTGCAAAGGTCTCATCAAAATCAATGCCTCTTTCCTGTGCATAACCCTTTGCAACAAGCCTAGCCTTATACCTGTCAACTGTACCATCAGGTTTACGCTTCAGCTTGTATACCCACTTGGTGCCAATGGCCTTCTTGCCAGGAGGCAAGTCACATAAAGACCATGTACCATTCTTCATTATAGCATCATATTCAGATTGCATAGCAGCCATCCAAGTTTCTGAATTTTGTGCTTCATCAAAAGAAACAGGCTCATTCTCATCACAGAGACTAGATGCAGCCATAGCATAGCAATCTGATGCAAAGGAGGCACTATGAGAGCCTGAACGAGTACGATATGACAAAGGTGCATCTAATTTGCTATCACGCAAAGTCTACACCAGCCATTTTTGCATAGTTTTTGCCTGCTCAATATCAGCTCTCTCATCAACAAGTGCATCATGTAAATCTGCATCAGAAATGGAATGATCTGCATCATCATATGAAACCTGCAAAGGCTGAGAAGTTGCCTCATTAGGACCAGCACTAGCCTGTCCACCTGTAAAAAGAGGCATCAAAGTATCATACATGTCTTTGGAGCTAACAGATGTCTCCTTAGTACATGAAAGCAATGGCTGAATAGCATCTTCCACAAAGACACCATCACGGCTAACCAGAATGCGTTTAGTCTGTGGATGATACAGACGATAGCCTTTACTTTCAGAACTGTACCCAACAAAAATACATTTTACTGCCTTATCATCCAATTTTCTTCGATGTTGTTCAGGCACTAATGCATATGCCAAACAACCAAAAACACGCAGATGAGCAACAGATGGCTTGCGGTCATGCCAAGTCTCATATGGAGTGATAGACTGCAACGCTTTAGTGGGACACCTGTTCAGTACATATGCTGCACACATGACAGCCTCAAGCCAAAAACTATGTGGTAAAGCCTGACTTTTGACCATGCACCTCGCCATCTCCATGAGTGACCTATTCTTTCGTTCAGCAACTCCATTCTGTTGAGGTGTATACGGCACTGTACACTGGTGTTTTATCCCACGTTCAGCCAGAAATGCATTAAAATCTGAAGACATATATTCCCCCCCTCGATCAGAACGGAGGGTGCCCATTTTACATGCTGACAGATTTTCAGCTAAAACCAAAAACTGTTTGAAGCACATGAACACTTCGGACTTTGCTTTGAGTGGATATACCCATGCATGCCTGGAAAAATCATCAATGAAAGTCACAAAGTAAAGGTAATTTCCAAAAGAGGGTGTCTGCATAGGACCACAGACATCACTATGTACAAGCTGCAATTTCTGCGTAGCCCGAACTGAACCATCTTTTGGAAAGGAAGAACGCTGCATTTTGCCCAAAATACAGCCTTCACAAACATGTTTTCCAGGTGCCTCAAGTTTGGGCAAAGAGGACACCATTTCAGATTTCTGCAGGTGTAACAAAGTAGCAAAATTCAGATGACCAAAGCGTGCATGCCAAAGCTTTGCATCTGACATAGCCTGAGAATCATGAACTGCACATACCGAATCATTCACAGATCTTTCATAGTCTATGAGCTTATACAGCCCACGACATAAAATGCCAGAAGTAATAATCACATCGCCATTTGAGAGATCATGAATTGTACACCTGTCATCAACGAATTTCACAACCAAGCCAATCTTGGCTAATGCAAAAACTGATAACAGGTTCTTTTTGATCCCTGGCACAAATAAAGCATCTGACAAAGTGAAAGAACTACCATCAGCAGTAGTCAGAATGATCTTACCAACTCCCATAACAGGATAAGAGGAGTTATTGGCGCATGTGACAGTATTCCCTGTAGGGGCAGGCTCGAGTGAAGAGAAGAAACTACGCTGCGAGGTAATATGTTTGGTCGCCCCACTGCCAAAGTACCAAACATCTGAGTCTACTGCAGACATGCACTGATCATGTGAAGATGGGTCAAAACTGCAGACAGTAGTAAACGCCCATTCTTCTTCCTGCACAAGATTTGCAGACTCTGTTTTTGGTGTAGAGGCCTCTGCAACAACCATTCCAGCCTCTTTCTTCTTTGCCTCTTTAGCAGCCAGTTTTGGACAGTTCTTTATAATATGATCATTTCCTTTACAGTACTTGTAGAACAATTTCTTGCTTTTCTGATTTCTTTTCATCTTTATCCTGGTTCTTCGATTGTGCAGCATTTGCAGATTTCTGCTTACTAGTAGAAGAGCTCCATTTTCCTTTGCCCTTCTGACTAGCCAGGAAAGCTTGATCTGCAACATGCATAATGGACCTGTTCTGCCTGGACTGATCTTCCTGCAACAGAACAGAGACTAATTCCTCAAATGACAAGGCATTCGGATTGCCTTTCATCATCAACCGAAGAGTAGAGGCAAAAATCTGATATGAATCAGGAAGACCATTCAGAAGGGTCTGCACAAGTGAGCTATCTGGTATAACCTCATCAGCAAAAATCAATTGTTCCTTTAGGTCTTTGATCTTTGTAAGAAAACTGTCCATAGAATCACCTTCATTCATGTGCTCACTCTCCAACTGTTTTCGGAGGTAAGCAACACGAGCCTCATTCCTAGCCTGGTACAAAGTGGTAAGTGTATCCCAAGCATCCTTTGCTGTTCTGCAAGAGCGAATGTGAGGAATAATGGCACGTTTGACAGACAAGGCTATCAATGCATGTGCCTGGGCATCTCTGCCATCCCAACGAATCTGCTCTGCAGTAGGTGCAACAGAAACACCAGCACGAACAGGAATCTGCGGAATATCATCTTCGACACCATCTTCATCAGCTCCAACACCTGTATTTGCAGTACCTGTCGTTACAGGTGTAACAGGACGTCTTTCAACACCCTGCACAATGTTCCACAATCCTTTTGCAACCAGTACATGTCGCATCATATAAGCCCATAATGGGTAGTTGGTACCATCCAACTTATCCTCAACACCAACATACGAAATACAT
Source organism: Ceratopteris richardii (assembly GCA_020310875.1). NCBI lineage: Eukaryota > Viridiplantae > Streptophyta > Polypodiopsida > Polypodiales > Pteridaceae > Ceratopteris > Ceratopteris richardii. Next base: position 117,077,885 of record CM035439.1, on the reverse strand, counting down.
CACTGCTTTCAGCCATGGCCAGTGACTAAAATACCTTGATGCAGAAAATTGACTGTATCTCAAAAAGTTGAACAGAACTGCCCAGACAAGTTCTGCTAGACCTGTACCAGACTTTGAGACGCTTAAACTGGTGAATAGAAACTGGTATATACCTTTGGCACAAAAGGACGAAATAGCCTGCACAAGCGTTGCGATAGTGCGTTCGGAGGCCGAAACGAGCTCAGATCGCGATTTCGGCACAACAGAGCAAAGCGGTTTTGATCTCGAAAACACCTTGAGTATGCTCACCAAATTTCGTGCGAATCTGAGACTGCAAACGGAGGAGTGTCGACGGCGCCCTAGAAGAAGCGACGACCTGCTCTGATACCAATTGTTGGAGATAGACGTCTACGAAAGCACGCGAACAGCACAAGGAAGAAGAAGAAGCTTGGAGCACAACACACAAGAGTGAATGTATTACTAGAGAATGTACAAAGATAAGTAGCCCATTAGGGCAATAGGCGTATATACAAGCCGGGGGAAAAAAAACCTCCTAAAGAGGGAAAAAAGTGCCCTGGCGGTCCTAGAGTGTTCACACACATCACTACCTAAATATATCAACAGAAGGAACATGAGCAAAAGCAATACATCCAAAAATTTTACAATGATCTAAGCTTGGTCTTCTTCCATTCCAAGCCTCATATGGAGTCATCCCATCAAGGGATTTTGAAGGCAACCTGTTAATTAAGTAAGTGGCTGTAGATACAGCCTCAGCCCATAAGTAATTAGGTAAATGCTTTTCATTTAACATAGACCTTGCAGCTTCAACAATTGTCCTATTCCTCCTTTCTGCCACTCCATTTTGCTCAGGAGTGTACCTTGTAGTTACCTCTCTTTTGATTCCTCTTTCTTGAAGAAAAGAATCAAAATCATGGGAGAAGTATTCTCCCCCTCCATCTTGTTGGTGTAAATCAAGCCTTCACACTTGGCCTTGATTTGTACCTTGAAGACTCAACATAAAGCTTGGACCATGGAAGCCTAGCTTGGGCTAATTCATGAAGATATCACTTGAAGAATGAACCATAGAAACTCATGCTTATGAGTTTTCATTTTTTACTTAAATGTAAAAGTCATTGTGACTTGGAATATTTTGTAATCACACCTACCAGAAAAAGTCGTGGAAATTTGAATGGTTGTAATAGAGAGAATATCTCCCTAAGTTTAGTAGAGAGATTCTAGGGAGCTTCAATTTGAATTTCAAATTCAAATGACCAATCAATTCTTATAAAAGCTATGAAGAAAACTCGCGGGCTAGTCTCACTCATTTGAGCTCATCTCCCGAGGCATTTTACTACTGTATCTGTGTGTGTGTTAGTGCTACATCTTAGCCTACATCACAATACCTCATTTAGCTATGCTTGGCATGCTAATGAGCTTGTACATCTACATTAATCAATAGATACATTCACACTTTTCAACTCTGTTTTCTCTGAGTCATCTACCTCAAGTCTGTCAACTTCAACAGGGCATATCTCAAGATCTACTGAACCAAATTGGATGATTCAAAGTGCATTGGATTCAGCTCAAAGTCTACTATACACCTACAAAGTTTCAAAGCCATTGGATCAACCATTGCAGATAAATCCTAATCGAGGTGCTCACTGGTCTGTGACTATAAGTCTCCTAAAAAGTCGGGGGTGTACCTTATTTTGCTAAAGTGATTTCTCTGAGTGTGGTTTATCATTTCCTTTCATTCCACTTGCAAATGAGAGCTTACTAAGCTAATAGAATATCCCTAGAAGGAATTTTGCTAATTGTAACTACACTGGTCACACTGAGCATAACACTGAGCAGGTATCAAGACCAAAATAGAAAGTTTTCAAGCCTTGTGATTTACAAAGTAGTCTGTTTTGATCAAGTCATTACTCAAAACTTTTCCAAAGTACATATAGCATATTTTGGTATCATTTGGAAGCTCAACGAGTCTACTAAGTATATCTGGAGTCAAAGGAGGGCAGGTGTGAAGCAGGTCTAGCAGCACCAACTTGATCTTCTGAGTGCATCCAGTCATCACATCCAACAGTGGTATCAGAGCAAATAAGGTAATCATGGGTGATGGTTTCCCTTCCTTCATTGACAAATTAGACAGGAACAACTACCAAGCTTGGTCTCTAAGGATGAAGACCTATCTACAAGGAAGGAGCTTGTATGGATACATATCAGGAGATGAGGAATTGCCCTCATTCAAGACTAGAGGCCTACCTACAAAGGATGAACATGAGAGGCTCAATCAATGGTGTGCAAAAGATGCTTTGGCAAGGTCATATCTCTTAAACTCTATATCTGACTTTCTTTTACCTCATGTAAGGAATTGTAAGACTTTCCAAGAGACTTGGGAAACCTTGTCAACATACTTTTCATCAAGCACAAGGGCCAGAAAGAATCAGCTATGGATTGAGTTTACAACTCTTAGGAAGCAATCAAAACAATGTGTCTCAGATTTTGTCACCAAAGTCAAAGACATTGCAGATCAACTTGCAAGTGTTGGAGAAGAAATTGAGGAAGAGCAAATAGTCAGACAAGTGATCAATGGACTAAAGGCAGATGACAAGTGGGAGAGCTTTACCACAGCAATGGACTTGTACATGGACATCCAAGCACCTGATCTAACCACTCTGATTGGACAACTCTTTACACATGAAGCAAAGATCACAAAGAATGGAGAGCAGTCAAAAGGTAACAATCCCTCTGCCCTATATACTGATAAGAAGACTAAAGACAAGGGTAAAAACAAAAAGGTTGATGAAGAAGGCTCTACCTCCCAAGCAAACTATGCAGGGAGAGGTAGATCTTCTAGAGGTAGGGGCAGAGGAGGTAAGTCAGGTAGGGGGAGACCCTACAATCAATCTCCATGCAATATTTGTGGCTTGTCTAACCATACCACAGATGAATGCTACAAAAACTACAAGAACCAAAGAGGAAGAGGTCACCAAAGAGGAGGATACTCTCAAGGCAGAGGTAGATTCAATCAATCTCAAGGCTACCATGGCTACAACAATAATTATAACAACAACTACAATCACAATGGCAATTATCAAGGTGGATACAGAAATAGGAAAGACTACAACAATTATGCAGAGGAGCAAGATGATTCCTTGTTGATCATGAACATGACATCTAAGTCAGGTATCAATGATGATCATTTGTTCTATATTGATTCAGGTTGCTCTAACCATGTAGCTGGAAATGTTGCCCTACTTTCTGATTTGGAAGAACCCAAAGGCAAGCACCAAGTGCAGACAGGTGATGACACTAAACATTCAGTTGTTAAAGTAGGTAATGTCAAAACTAGTGATGGTAATCAGAATCTATTGAGCAGAGTGTTGTATGTTCCAACAATCACCAAGAATCTGATAAGTGTAGGTCAGATTGTGGAAAAAGGTCTACAGGTCAGGTTCACTCAACATGGTGCATATGTGGAGGATCCAAGACATGGATTCAGAAGGATAGCCAAGGGAGAAAAATCAGGTAGATTGTTTACCTTTGAACTTGAAGACACTAAGAATATTGCTTTGTACAACTATAAGGATCAAACACTATCAGAATTGGAGATTTGGCACAAAAGATTAGGTCACATTGGAGAGAGGACCATAAAGCAAATGAGTAGGGATCAATGTGTGCTTGGGATACCTAATGTATCCAAGCAACACATGATATACAAGTGTGGGGCTTGTCAATTTGGTAAGTCACACAGATTGCCCTATACCAAGAAAGGTTTTATGCATGAAGATTATCTGGAATTGGTGCATACAGATGTTTGGGGACCTAGCAAGGAGCCATCCATATCTGGATCAAGGTACTATGTGTCCTTTATTGATGACCATAGCAGGTGGACTGTCTTATACTTCATGAAACATAAAGATGAAGTATTTAATTGTTTCAAAAGGTATCTTGCATTAGTTGAAAATCAAACAAGTAGACATTTGAAGAAGCTAAGGTCAGATGGTGGTGGAGAATACTTCTCCAATGACTTTGAAGATTTCTTGCAGGAAAGAGGCATCAAGAGGGAGATTACTACAAGGTACTCACCTGAACAAAATGGGGTAGCTGAAAGGAGAAATAGACTCATTGTAGAGACAGCTAGGTCTATGCTTAATGAGAAAAAATTGCCAAACTATCTTTGGGCAGAGAGTGTATCTACTGCCACATATTTGATTAACAGGTTGCCATCAAAGACACTTGATGGAATGACACCCTATGAGGCTTGGCATGGTAAGAGACCATCTCTGGATCATTGCAAAATCTTTGGGTGTGTTGCATATGTGCATATTCCCTCACAGGTAAGGGGAAAGCTAGACCCTAAAGCTGAAAAATGTATCTTCATTGGTTATGATTTGAATCAGAAGGGATACAGGTTCTATAACCCCTCAAACAAAGGCTTCAAGGTAAGAAGAGATGTCATCTTTGATGAGAATGATTCATGGTATGAAAATGAATGCAGGAAAGTTAGCCTACCTTATGATATGGAAGAAGATTTTCCAAAACTTATCAGGCAAGAACCAAGTCAGAAAGAGGACACAAGCTCAGATGATGAAGACACCATCAACATTGAAGAGTTCAAGGCTTGGAAATCCAAAGGAAAGATGAAGATGAAGCAACTAGAAGACAATCCAGAATCCTCAACTCAAGCTATGAGGAGATCTCAGAGAGAAAAGAAAAAACCTATTAGGTATGGGTATGATACTTCACTTGTAACCAAGCACTCTGTATATCTTGCAAAGGATATCATGAATGAAGAACCAGGTACATTTGAAGAAGCAATTACTAAACCAGAATGGAAGGAAGCAATGGATGAAGAAATGGAGGCTCTCAAGGAGAGTGATACTTGGGACTTGGTACCCAAGAAGGACTCCATGAAGGTGATAGGATCCAGATGGATCTACAAACTCAAGAGGAACTCAGATGGTACAATAAACAGGTATAAAGCTAGGTTGGTAGCCAAAGGTTTTGCACAAACCCAAGGCATTGATTATGAGGAGACATTTTCTCCTGTGGCCAAGATGCCAACTATCAGAGTTACGGTGAGTGTAGCTGCATCCAAGAATTGGAACATGTACCAATTGGATGTGAAGAATGCATTCTTGAATGGATGGATATCTGAAGAGGTCTACATGTCACAACCACCTGGCTATGAGGATCCTAATAAGGTAAATCATGTTTGTAAATTGAAGAAGGCTCTGTATGGATTGAAGCAGGCACCTAGAGCATGGAATTACAGGTTGACAACCTATCTCCTAGATCAAAGATTTGTGATGAGTAAAGCAGATACTTCATTGTTTATCAAAAGGAACAATTCAGAGGTAATATACTTGTGTGTCTATGTTGATGACATCATTATTACAGGAAATGATGTTCAGGGAATTAGACATATCAAAGGACAGATGATGAAGGAATTCAAGATCAATGATCTTGGATTATTAAAGTACTTCCTAGGACTTGAATTGGTGTATACAAATTCAGGTATCTTTATTACTCAGAAGAAGTACATTCAGGACATTGTCAAGAAGTTTAATTTGCAGGAAGCTAAAGTCTCAAGCACTCCTATGGAGGTCAACCACAAACTTAGTGCACATGAAGGAGAAGAACTCAAAGATATTACAGGTTACCAAAGTTTGGTAGGTAGTCTAAATTATGCTACCTTAACCAGGATTGATATATCATATGGTGTTAGTGTACTTAGCCAATTTATGCACAAACCAAGAGTACCTCATTTGGAGGCAGCAAAGAAGATAGTAAAGTACCTAAAGGGAACACAAAATCATGGTTTGTACTTTCCATATTCATCAGACATTGATATTAAGGTATATTCAGATGCAGATTGGGCAGGTTGCAGGGATGACAGGAGAAGCACATCTGGTTACATATGCTTTGCAGGTGATAAACCAATTTCTTGGTCATCCAAGAAACAACCCACAGTAGCTTTGTCATCTACTGAGGCAGAGTACAGAGGGCTAGCCAATGCCACTCAAGAAGCTATATGGTTGAAGCTTTTATACTCAGAATTGGGCCTATACACAAGGCCACCTGTCATATTTGGTGATAACACAAGTTCTCTTCACCTTGCAGCTAATCCAATTTATCATGCCAGAACAAAACACATAGAGGTTCACTACCACTATGTGAGGGAGAAGTTACTTAGCAAAGAAATTCAATTGTCATATGTGTCTACTAATATACAATGTGCATATTTGCTTACTAAAGCTCTGGATGGAAGCAAGCTATGCAGATTTAAATCCATGATTGGATTGCAAGAAATAATTGAAGACTAGTGATGAAGACTTGAGCCAAAGTGTTTGGCTTGAGGGGGAGCTGTTGGTGTAAATCAAGCCTTCACACTTGGCCTTGATTTGTACCTTGAAGACTCAACATAAAGCTTGGACCATGGAAGCCTAGCTTGGGCTAATTCATGAAGATATCACTTGAAGAGTGAACCATAGAAACTCATGCTTATGAGTTTTCATTTTTTACTTAAATGTAAAAGTCATTGTGACTTGGAATATTTTGTAATCACACCTACCAGAAAAAGTCGTGGAAATTTGAATGGTTGTAATAGAGAGAATATCTCCCTAAGTTTAGTGGAGAGATTCTAGGGAGCTTCAATTTGAATTTCAAATTCAAATGACCAATCAATTCTTATAAAAGCTATGAAGAAAACTCGCGGGCTAGTCTCACTCATTTGAGCTCATCTCCCGAGGCATTTTACTATTGTATCTGTGTGTGTGTTAGTGCTACATCTTAGCCTACATCACAATACCTCATTTAGCTATGCTTGGCATGCTAATGAGCTTGTACATCTACATTAATCAATAGATACATTCACACTTTTCAACTCTGTTTTCTCTGAGTCATCTACCTCAAGTCTGTCAACTTCAACAGGGCATATCTCAAGATCTACTGAACCAAATTGGATGATTCAAAGTGCATTGGATTCAGCTCAAAGTCTACTATACACCTACAAAGTTTCAAAGCCATTGGATCAACCATTGCAGAGAAATCCTAATCGAGGTGCTCACTGGTCTATGACTATAAGTCTCCTAAAAAGTCGGGGGTGTACCTTATTTTGCTAAAGTGATTTCTCTGAGTGTGGTTTATCATTTCCTTTCATTCCACTTGCAAATGAGAGCTTACTAAGCTAATAGAATATCCCTAGAAGGAATTTTGCTAATTGTAACTACACTGGTCACACTGAGCATAACACTGAGCAGGTATCAAGACCAAAATAGAAAGTTTTCAAGCCTTGTGTTTTACAAAGTAGTCTGTTTTGATCAAGTCATTACTCAAAACTTTTCCAAAGTACATATAGCATATTTTGGTATCATTTGGAAGCTCAACGAGTCTACTAAGTATATCTGGAGTCAAAGGAGGGCAGGTGTGAAGCAGGTCTAGCAGCACCAACTTGATCTTCTGAGTGCATCCAGTCATCACATCCAACAGTGGTATCAGAGCAAATAAGGTAATCATGGGTGATGGTTTCCCTTCCTTCATTGACAAATTAGACAGGAACAACTACCAAGCTTGGTCTCTAAGGATGAAGACCTATCTACAAGGAAGGAGCTTGTATGGATACATATCAGGAGATGAGGAATTGCCCTCATTCAAGACTAGAGGCCTACCTACAAAGGATGAACATGAGAGGCTCAATCAATGGTGTGCAAAAGATGCTTTGGCAAGGTCATATCTCTTAAACTCTATATCTGACTTTCTTTTACCTCATGTAAGGAATTGTAAGACTTCCCAAGAGACTTGGGAAACCTTGTCAACATACTTTTCATCAAGCACAAGGGCCAGAAAGAATCAGCTATGGATTGAGTTTACAACTCTTAGGAAGCAATCAAAACAATGTGTCTCAGATTTTGTCACCAAAGTCAAAGACATTGCAGATCAACTTGCAAGTGTTGGAGAAGAAATTGAGGAAGAGCAAATAGTCAGACAAGTGATCAATGGACTAAAGGCAGATGACAAGTGGGAGAGCTTTACCACAACAATGGACTTGTACATGGACATCCAAGCACCTGATCTAACCACTCTGATTGGACAACTCTTTACACATGAAGCAAAGATCACAAAGAATGGAGAGCAGTCAAAAGGTAACAATCCCTCTGCCCTATATACTGATAAGAAGACTAAAGACAAGGGTAAAAACAAAAAGGTTGATGAAGAAGGCTCTACCTCCCAAGCAAACTATGCAGGGAGAGGTAGATCTTCTAGAGGTAGGGGCAGAGGAGGTAAGTCAGGTAGGGGGAGACCCTACAATCAATCTCCATGCAATATTTGTGGCTTGTCTAACCATACCACAGATGAATGCTACAAAAACTACAAGAACCAAAGAGGAAGAGGTCACCAAAGAGGAGGATACTCTCAAGGCAGAGGCAGATTCAATCAATCTCAAGGCTACCATGGCTACAACAATAATTATAACAACAACTACAATCACAATGGCAATTATCAAGGTGGATACAGAAATAGGAAAGACTACAACAATTATGCAGAGGAGCAAGATGATTCCTTGTTGATCATGAACATGACATCTAAGTCAGGTATCAATGATGATCATTTGTTCTATATTGATTCAGGTTGCTCTAACCATGTAGCTGGAAATGTTGCCCTACTTTCTGATTTGGAAGAACCCAAAGGCAAGCACCAAGTGCAGACAGGTGATGACACTAAACATTCAGTTGTTAAAGTAGGTAATGTCAAAACTAGTGATGGTAATCAGAATCTATTGAGCAGAGTGTTGTATGTTCCAACAATCACCAAGAATCTGATAAGTGTAGGTCAGATTGTGGAAAAAGGTCTACAGGTCAGGTTCACTCAACATGGTGCATATGTGGAGGATCCAAGACATGGATTCAGAAGGATAGCCAAGGGAGAAAAATCAGGTAGATTGTTTACCTTTGAACTTGAAGACACTAAGAATATTGCTTTGTACAACTATAAGGATCAAACACTATCAGAATTGGAGATTTGGCACAAAAGATTAGGTCACATTGGAGAGAGGACCATAAAGCAAATGAGTAGGGATCAATGTGTGCTTGGGATACCTAATGTATCCAAGCAACACATGATATACAAGTGTGGGGCTTGTCAATTTGGTAAGTCACACAGATTGCCCTATACCAAGAAAGGTTTTATGCATGAAGATTATCTGGAATTGGTGCATACAGATGTTTGGGGACCTAGCAAGGAGCCATCCATATCTGGATCAAGGTACTATGTGTCCTTTATTGATGACCATAGCAGGTGGACTGTCTTATACTTCATGAAACATAAAGATGAAGTATTTAATTGTTTCAAAAGGTATCTTGCATTAGTTGAAAATCAAACAGGTAGACATTTGAAGAAGCTAAGGTCAGATGGTGGTGGAGAATACTTCTCCAATGACTTTGAAGATTTCTTGCAGGAAAGAGGCATCAAGAGGGAGATTACTACAAGGTACTCACCTGAACAAAATGGGGTAGCTGAAAGGAGAAATAGACTCATTGTAGAGACAGCTAGGTCTATGCTTAATGAGAAAAAATTGCCAAACTATCTTTGGGCAGAGAGTGTATCTACTGCCACATATTTGATTAACAGGTTGCCATCAAAGACACTTGATGGAATGACACCCTATGAGGCTTGGCATGGTAAGAGACCATCTCTGGATCATTGCAAAATCTTTGGGTGTGTTGCATATGTGCATATTCCCTCACAGGTAAGGGGAAAGCTAGACCCTAAAGCTGAAAAATGTATCTTCATTGGTTATGATTTGAATCAGAAGGGATACAGGTTCTATAACCCCTCAAACAAAGGCTTCAAGGTAAGCAGAGATGTCATCTTTGATGAGAATGATTCATGGTATGAAAATGAATGCAGGAAAGTTAGCCTACCTTATGATATGGAAGAAGATTTTCCAAAACTTATCAGGAAAGAACCAAGTCAGAAAGAGGACACAAGCTCAGATGATGAAGACACCATCAACATTGAAGAGTTCAAGGCTTGGAAATCCAAAGGAAAGATGAAGATGAAGCAACTAAAAGACAATCCAGAATCCTCAACTCAAGCTATGAGGAGATCTCAGAGAGAAAAGAAAAAACCTATTAGGTATGGGTATGATACTTCACTTGTAACCAAGCACTCTGTATATCTTGCAAAGGATATCATGAATGAAGAACCAGGTACATTTGAAGAAGCAATTACTAAACCAGAATGGAAGGAAGCAATGGATGAAGAAATGGAGGCTCTCAAGGAGAGTGATACTTGGGACTTGGTACCCAAGAAGGACTCCATGAAGGTGATAGGATCCAGATGGATCTACAAACTCAAGAGGAACTCAGATGGTACAATAAACAGGTATAAAGCTAGGTTGGTAGCCAAAGGTTTTGCACAAACCCAAGGCATTGATTATGAGGAGACATTTTCTCCTGTGGCCAAGATGCCAACTATCAGAGTTACGGTGAGTGTAGCTGCATCCAAGAATTGGAACATGTACCAATTGGATGTGAAGAATGCATTCTTGAATGGATGGATATCTGAAGAGGTCTACATGTCACAACCACCTGGCTATGAGGATCCTAATAAGGTAAATCATGTTTGTAAATTGAAGAAGGCTCTGTATGGATTGAAGCAGGCACCTAGAGCATGGAATTACAGGTTGACAACCTATCTCCTAGATCAAAGATTTGTGATGAGTAAAGCAGATACTTCATTGTTTATCAAAAGGAACAATTCAGAGGTAATATACTTGTGTGTCTATGTTGATGACATCATTATTACAGGAAATGATGTTCAGGGAATTAGACATATCAAAGGACAGATGATGAAGGAATTCAAGATCAATGATCTTGGATTATTAAAGTACTTCCTAGGACTTGAATTGGTGTATACAAATTCAGGTATCTTTATTACTCAGAAGAAGTACATTCAGGACATTGTCAAGAAGTTTAATTTGCAGGAAGCTAAAGTCTCAAGCACTCCTATGGAGGTCAACCACAAACTTAGTGCACATGAAGGAGAAGAACTCAAAGATATTACAGGTTACCAAAGTTTGGTAGGTAGTCTAAATTATGCTACCTTAACCAGGATTGATATATCATATGGTGTTAGTGTACTTAGCCAATTTATGCACAAACCAAGAGTACCTCATTTGGAGGCAGCAAAGAAGATAGTAAAGTACCTAAAGGGAACACAAAATCATGGTTTGTACTTTCCATATTCATCAGACATTGATATTGAGGTATATTCAGATGCAGATTGGGCAGGTTGCAGGGATGACAGGAGAAGCACATCTGGTTACATATGCTTTGCAGGTGATAAACCAATTTCTTGGTCATCCAAGAAACAACCCACAGTAGCTTTGTCATCTACTGAGGCAGAGTACAGAGGGCTAGCCAATGCCACTCAAGAAGCTATATGGTTGAAGCTTTTATACTCAGAATTGGGCCTATACACAAGGCCACCTGTCATATTTGGTGATAACACAAGCTCTCTTCACCTTGCAGCTAATCCAATTTATCATGCCAGAACAAAACACATAGAGGTTCACTACCACTATGTGAGGGAGAAGTTACTTAGCAAAGAAATTCAATTGTCATATGTGTCTACTAATATACAATGTGCAGATTTGCTTACTAAAGCTCTGGATGGAAGCAAGCTATGCAGATTTAAATCCATGATTGGATTGCAAGAAATAATTGAAGACTAGTGATGAAGACTTGAGCCAAAGTGTTTGGCTTGAGGGGGAGCTGTTGGTGTAAATCAAGCCTTCACACTTGGCCTTGATTTGTACCTTGAAGACTCAACATAAAGCTTGGACCATGGAAGCCTAGCTTGGGCTAATTCATGAAGATATCACTTGAAGAGTGAACCATAGAAACTCATGCTTATGAGTTTTCATTTTTTACTTAAATGTAAAAGTCATTGTGACTTGGAATATTTTGTAATCACACCTACCAGAAAAAGTCGTGGAAATTTGAATGGTTGTAATAGAGAGAATATCTCCCTAAGTTTAGTGGAGAGATTCTAGGGAGCTTCAATTTGAATTTCAAATTCAAATGACCAATCAATTCTTATAAAAGCTATGAAGAAAACTCGCGGGCTAGTCTCACTCATTTGAGCTCATCTCCCGAGGCATTTTACTATTGTATCTGTGTGTGTGTTAGTGCTACATCTTAGCCTACATCACAATACCTCATTTAGCTATGCTTGGCATGCTAATGAGCTTGTACATCTACATTAATCAATAGATACATTCACACTTTTCAACTCTGTTTTCTCTGAGTCATCTACCTCAAGTCTGTCAACTTCAACAGGACATATCTCAAGATCTACTGAACCAAATTGGATGATTCAAAGTGCATTGGATTCAGCTCAAAGTCTACTATACACCTACAAAGTTTCAAAGCCATTGGATCAACCATTGCAGAGAAATCCTAATCGAGGTGCTCACTGGTCTATGACTATAAGTCTCCTAAAAAGTCGGGGGTGTACCTTATTTTGCTAAAGTGATTTCTCTGAGTGTGGTTTATCATTTCCTTTCATTCCACTTGCAAATGAGAGCTTACTAAGCTAATAGAATATCCCTAGAAGGAATTTTGCTAATTGTAACTACACTGGTCACACTGAGCATAACACTGAGCAGGTATCAAGACCAAAATAGAAAGTTTTCAAGCCTTGTGATTTACAAAGTAGTCTGTTTTGATCAAGTCATTACTCAAAACTTTTCCAAAGTACATATAGCATATTTTGGTATCATTTGGAAGCTCAAGGAGTCTACTAAGTATATCTGGAGTCAAAGGAGGGCAGGTGTGAAGCAGGTCTAGCAGCACCAACTTGATCTTCTGAGTGCATCCAGTCATCACATCCAACACATCTGACCTTAGCCTTTTTAGTGATTTACCTGTTTGATTCTCCACAAGAGCCAAATATCTTTTGAAACATGAAAAAACTTCATCTTTGTGTTTCATAAAGAATAGGATAGTCCATCTGCTGCAATCATCAATAAAGGAAACATAATACCTCGATCCAGATATTGAAGCTTCCTTGCTAGGTCCCCATACATCTGTATGAACCAACTCCAAGAGATCTCCATGCATATAACCTTTCTTCATGAATGGTAACCTGTGAGACTTTCCAAATTGACATGCACTACACTTATAAATCATATGTTGTTTTGACAAATTAGGAAGTCCAAGTACACTTTGGTCCCTGCAGATTTGCTTTAATGACCTTTCACCAATATGTGCTAACCTTTTGTGCCATACTTCCAATTCTATGAGTGTCTGACTACCATAATTAAAGAGAGCAATGTTTCTAGTGTCCTGTAATTCAAATGTGAACAATCTACCTGTCTTTTCACCTTTTGCAATTCTTCTGAATCCTTGACTTGGATCTTCAACAAATGCTCCTGCTTTTGTGAACCTGACTTGCAACCCTTTCTCTACTATCTGCCCAACACTTATCAAATTCTTTGTAATGGTAGGGACATAGAGTACCTTACTGAGTACGTTGATGTTTCCATCAGGTGCTTTGACATTGCCTATTTTCTCCACAAGATATTTTGTATCATCTCCTGTTTGTACCTCATGCTTATTCCTTGGATCTTCTAAATCTGATAGGAGTGCCACATTTCCTACCACATGATTTGAACAACCTGAATCTATGTAGAAAACATGCTCATCAGATTTACCTTGTGGCATAGCCATGTTCATGATCAATAATGAATCCTCTTTGTTTGAGTCTTCTGTGTAGTTATTGTAGTCTCTCCTTCCTTTGTAGCCTCCTTGATAGTTTGAATGATTTTAGTTGTTGTAGTTGCCATGGTAGTTGTTGAACCTTCCTCTTGAGTAGCCATAACTTCCTCTATTGTATCCTCTGCCTCTTTGATTCCTAGAATTCCTAAAGCAATTTTCAGTTGTATGATTAGTTAATCCACAAATAGAACATGAGTTGGAGACTTGGGATCTCCCCTTGCCTTGTCTACCTCCTCTTCCTCTACCTCTACCATGTCTTCCTCTACCTGCATAGTTAGCTTGATATGTACCTGCTTCATCATCCACTTTCTTTGCCTTTCCTTTGTTATCTTTAGACTTGCTTTTATCCGTGTATAAAGCTGAAGATTGATTACCTTTAGAGCTTTCTCCATTTTTGATAAGCTTTGCCTCTTGAGTAAGTAGTTGTCCAATGAGTGTGTTGAAATCAGGTACATGCATGTCCATGTACAAATCCATAGCTGTGGTGAATGCTTCCCACTTATCATCTGCCTTCAAGCCATTGATGACCTGCCTTACAATTTGCTCTTCATCTATTACCTCTCCAATGCTTCCCAACTGATCCGCTATGTCCTTGAGCTTTGTGACAAAATCAGTCACATTTTGTTTGGGAGCCTTCTTGAGAGTTGTGAACTCCAGCCATAGTTGATGCTTCCTAGCTTTGGTACTTGAAGAAAAGAAAGCTTCAAGTGCATCCCACACTTCCTGAGATGTCTTACAACTTCTAATGTGAGGCAACAAAAAATCTGAGATAGAGTTGAGGAGATAAGACCTTGCAAGTGCATCCTTGGAGCACCATGTGCTCAATCTTTCTTTTGTTCCTGAAACTTGGCATAACTTCATCTCCAGCCACATAACCATATAAACTTCTACCTTGGAGATAAGCTTCCATTCTTAATGACCAAGCTGAGTAATTACCTCTATCCAATTTGTCAATTGATGAAGGAAATCCATCTGCCATGTTGTCCAACCTTGCTCTGATACCACTGTGAAGAGATGGATAGGTATGTGCTTGAAGATGAAGAGGTGATGCAAAATCCTTGATCTATACCAGCCAAATGAACTCCAGGAGTATATGGTGGGCCCTTTTAGCTTGCCAATGGATGTATTAGACACCCTATGTACCTTGGAAGATCACTCTCAAAAAGATAGATCAAAACAAATAAGTTGGAGTTAGCTCAGAGGTGAAAACTTGCTATTCTTGGTTCATACACCTGTCCAGTGTTTTACATAATTCTCTTAGCACAGCAGCAATTAGCTCAATTCCTCTTGGGGAAGTCTAGGCAACTTAAAGAGTTAACTTTCAAGAGTAATCTCATCAAAAGTAATGAACCACACACTGAGAATGAGTTTTAACAAGTGATGACATCATCCCGATTTTCACGGGCTGCTACAGAAATAGACCAGTGAGCAGAAAAATCAACATAACTCAAAATGTAGAAATCCAATGATTATTAAAATTTGTATGGTTATACTAGACAGTAAGCTGAGTCCAACACGATTCAAATCACTGAATTTGGATAAGTAACCACTGAGAAATGGCTCTGACAAGATGAGTGAAAAAGTCGGGTACCTGACAGAGAAGTGAAGATGAACAAACCCTGTTGACTTCAAATGGACATAACTGAAGATTGCAACATCCAAATGACACGAAAATTTTTTAGCATATAGTAGACTTATAGAGCTAACGTTACCAAGTTAAATCACTGAAAATGATGCACCAAGCTCAGAGAAAACATCTCTGCAAGCTGACTGAGAAAACTGAGAGTAATGGCAGTGAGTAGTACACTTCACAAGAACATGGAAATATGAACTCAAATAATCATGAAAATGAAAGTATATTGCTTGTACAATACAATGACTTACTGATACATATGTGTGCCTTGTAATCACACCTTGATATGGCATAAAGTTCAGCTCTTGGAGGTCTTCACATAGGTCTCTCTAACCACGACTAAAACTGCCATCTATTTATAGTTGAGTTTGGGAGGCTAACTTCCCTCAATCACTCTCCAATCAATCAATGATTGATTTGATTCTCTACCTACCACAAATCACGAATTCGTGGCTCCTCTTTCCATTCTTGATCAAGTGGACTCAACCACTCAAGATTCTCTTACTTTTACATTAAGTAAACTCTTCAAAAGTTACAAGAGGTAGTTCACAAGTGAACTTTACATAGTCTTCTTTTTAAAGCTTCTTCTAAGACTTTGTGAGACTCAAGCCAATACTTAGGCTTGTCATAGACTTGCTCCAACATATGTGTGTGTATGTAAGCATGCATGTGTGTACATGTATGTGTGTATGTATGCATGTGTAAATGTGTAGATGTGTGTGTGTATGTGTGTGTGTATGTGTGTGTGTATGTGTGTGTATGTGTGTGTGTATGTATGCTCTATTTTCCTATGTGTATGTATGCATGTGTGTATATGTGTATGTGTGTGTATGTATGCATGCATGTGTGTATATGTGTATGTGTGTGTATGTATGTGTGTGCATGTATGTGTGTATGTGTGTGTATGTGTATGTATGCATATGTGTATATATGTGTGTGTATGTATGTGTGTATGCATGTGTGCGTGTGTATGTATGCATGTATGTATATTTGTATGTGTGTGTATGCATGCATGTGTGTATATGTGTGTATGTAAGCATGCATGTGTGTATATGTGTGTGTATGTAAGCATGCATGTGTGTACATGTATGTGTGTATGTATGCATGTGTAAATGTGTAGATGTGTGTGTGTATGTATGCTCTATTTTCCTATGTGTATGTATGCATGTGTGTATATGTGTATGTGTGTGTATGTATGCATGTGTGAATGTGTAGATGTGTGTGTGTGTATGTATGTGTGTGTGTGTATGCTCTATTTTCCTATCTCTATCTTCGTTTCTTTTCATCATTCTTTATCTCTCACTCTCTCTCTCTCCCTCTCTTTCTATCTCTCTCTCTCTCTCTCTCTCTCTCTCCTCTCTCTCTCTCTCTCTCTCTCTCTCTCTTTCCCTCTCTCTCTCTCTTTCTCTCTCTCTTTCTCTCTCTATCAATAGACAATAAAACAATCACTTACAAGTATGTCCCTCTTTTGGATCATTGTCGTCAAAGCGTAATGTAGGTCGTCTATCATTGAATTCCAAACAATCGATGCCAAGAACCTCTACAAAATCAAAGAGAAGAGAAAATATAAAACCTAAAGCATAGAGAAAGACAATGGCTAATAGTACGCGCACTACTTACCAAGATCTTAGATCTAAAACGAGGGAGAGTGTCTGCATGTAGAGAGAGAGATCTGTGTGTGTGTGTGTGTGTGCACAAGACAATGCAGTTCACAATTCGCTTCGCGCGCGCAAGTTTGACAGAAGACAAACAGTACTCAAACACGTGCAAAAAAGTGAAGTTTTGCTCTCGGGTTCCCAGTATGTTTAAAAGTCAGCCTCGGTATGGACGCCGGTATGGATGCCAGTATGGACGTCGGTATGGGCGTCGGTAACTTCTAGTAAATTACTGACGCTTATACCGATGCTTATATCGACGCTTATATCGACGCTCATACCAACGCTTATACCGACGTCTGCGAAGCACACGGACAATCTGTTTAAAATGGTCATACTGACGGTCACTTGATCATCTGTATCTTTAAGTCATGTTTTCTGATGTTAATACCGGCACCGCGAGTGACCGTCAGTATAAGCGGCATCGGTATGCCCCTCATATGTTGTAGTGCTTCTCATTCTTACTATAAATAAGAATATCATTGGACAAGATAAGAACAAACTCGTTATAATCAAGAAGAATACTTTCATCATGTGTGCAACTATGGCCTGTGCATTAGTGAGTCTAAATGGCATCACCGTATATTTGTAATGGCCAATTTTAGTTTTAAACAATGTCTTATAAATATCCTTTTGTCTCATGTGTATCCAATGATAGCCAAATTGAGGTCGGTTTTACTAAAGACATGATTTCCTCAAAGTTCAGCTAGGATCTCATCCAGTCGAGGAATCAAAAATCAACTTTTTTTTAGGATTTTGTTTAGATCCATATACTCAATACATCCTATGACTCTTTGTTGAGCCCATAAAAGTCATATTAGTCAAAGTCAACTATAGTCAAAGTCAAAAGGTCAAAGTCAACTGGTCAAAGTCAACAGATGCAAAGTCAAAGTGCTAAAGTGCAGGTGTCAAAGTGCACAGGTAGTGCACAATTCATTGTCCACAAAGGGTAAATTGGAGAAAGTAGGTTGCAGGTTGCAGAGGTATTTTCTCTAATTTCCCTAAGGTTCAAAGTGTTTTGGAAGGTTCAGGTGAACCCCCTCTTATGTGCAAAAGTGAAGACTTAAAAGGAAATGTGAAGGTATGTGAAGCGGCAGCGTACGCACAAGGGAAAGTATGGCCCCGCAATTAAAATTTTGGGTTTTAGTCTAAAGTCACTACAGGACAAAACAGTGAGTCGTTGGCTGCCACTTGTGAAGACAATCTTGGGACATCAAAGTGAGCACTAAGATACTATTGCAGTTAGGAGCGTACGTGATCGACACACTCAAATCAAGGCAAGGACTATTCTTGGACCAATTCTAGAGTAAGCAAGAGAAGCATAGTCTAAGTGAAGCAAGAGAGGGAAGTGGAAGAGTCACCAGTGTGCGACGCAGAGAAGTGGAGTTGAAGGAGTGCATGGAGAGTGACTAAGGAATTGTGCAGAGAGTGCTAAGCTAGTCCCCCAAGGATCTCAAGGTCTCCTTGCAGTGTGCGCGTGCCGACAGAAGGTATTCATTCCTCCCCCTTAGTGGATGCTTGGTGCAAGGTGTGCACAAGGATAAGCTTGAAGCAGGTGGAGGTCTGGTGCAGAGGAGGCTGGCGGCAAGAAGACTTTGGGGTATTTGGTATTCTGTCATTGAGCACTCTGTGGGATTGTGCACAGAAGTACTGGTTTGTATTGTGCTTCAAGCATTGTAATTGTCTTACTGTAATCAATCGGCAAAAGCTTCCAAGGTGTATTTCCTCTCCTGGTCTTTTCCTTTTCTCCTACAAACCCTCAAACTCCTTCTTGTTTAAGAATCCCCCAACAAAATTTGGCACGCACGGTGGGACATCCAAGGAGATTTGAGCTTAGGAGAAACCAAGTGCAAAGTATAACAGAGGTCACGTGTCTACAGTGCTACTTCATCATCCAAAAGGTAAATATTCTTATCAAGTGTCTCACATTAAGTGGACTATGAGCAGCTCATGACCGCAACCCGGTCCCAAACATTGAGGGTCACTTGCAAGCAAACAAGAAGGAAGGTTGCTAGAAGGTCTTCCAGTCCACTATCTTCAACCTCATCGGTAAAGAGCATGGCGGGACAGGTAGACTTGGAAACCTTACTCTCAAGATTAAATATAAAGTTTCCTTCTTTCAAAGGCCTAGCTCAGAAGGATCCAGATGAACACATTAGAAGGTTTTTGGCACTATGTAAGACTAGAGGCTTAATGGGTAGGGAGGATGCCTTCTTGATTCTCTTCCCTGCCACATTAGAAGGATTAGCATGTAAGTGGTTCAACCAGTTTGCTAAAAACCATTTTACAACTTGGGATTTGATGAAAGAGGCATTTAAAAATCAATTCCAGCAGGGCAACACTGTGGAGATCATCATAGAAGAACTAGAAAATTTGAGATTGGGTCCAAGAGAAAAGTTTCCAGCGTTTGTGACTAGGGCCAAAACACTAATGGCTAAATTGCCAAATCCACCACATGATTTTTTTGTTAAGAAATGGTTAGCCAAGCCCCTACCAATGGCCACCCAATGCAAAATAAAGGAATTAGTGTTACCTACAGCCTCCATATAGGAGTCTGCAACATAGCTACACGCCTGGAGCAGATAAGGCACCAGTATGGATCTACTTCTTCCCAACCAACATATGGTACAGAAATGGAGGATCCAGTGATCCAGCTAAGGAAGGAGCTGGAGGGCTTAAAAGCCCTACAAAGAGGAGGAGAATGTTGTTGCTCAGTTGAGAAGGGAGATTGAAGCACTAAAGCTCCAAAAGGAGGAGGAGGCCCAAGCAGAGGAATTGGCTCAGCTACGATAGGAGTTGCATGAACTAAAAGGAGGTGGCATCAAGAGTGGACTTTGGTGTTCCATGTGCAGCAAGCAAGGTCACATAGTAAGTGAATGTCCTTTGTTAAGTGTGACTTTCCAATTATGCAGGAAAGTTGGTCATGAGGCCCATGAATGCCAATCAAGGGGAATGTCTGCAATGACATACTGGACACAAGGAGGATCCCTACCACCCACAAATGTGATGGCTGCTGCACCGAGTCAAGGTAACAACTACAACCCTAGACAGAGGGATAATTTTGGAAATGGGCCTAGAAGGCCAATTATTTGTTTTAGATGTGGAGAATGTGGGCATTATCAAAGTAGGTGCACTCTCCCAGAAAATGCCCCACCTTGCAGAAACTGCCCAGAGGCCAGAGACCACTATACATATTGTTGTCCTAAGAATCAAGCCTCTTCATCCGGGCCCCACATTCAAATGATTTCTGTGTGCAAAGAAGAAAAGATAGATCAAGTTAAGGTGCCATCACCATCTACCAGGGTGGTGCAGTTAGAAGAAATAGAATCTTTGACTGTGCAGACAAGAAGCAAGGGGAAGGTTCAAGCAGACATAGGACAAGAATCAAAGGTTAAGGAATGGAATCAAGACAGAGAACCATCTGAAGATAAAGCCACCACAGGTGTAGATACAAGGCAAAAAGGAGATCTCATATGCACCAGTGATGCCATTGGGCATGCCTTCAACAAGGCTCATGAGGAGTTTGATAAGTCAACTGGAGCCCATGCTCTCAAGGAATCAGAGGCTTCAAAACTAATCAAGTCCATGAAAAAGGAGGTTAGTATTTTTTATTTAATAAAGATGGATGGGAAATTCAGGTCAGAGTTATTGCAGATGATTGATGAAATGTCCACAACAAGTTTAGTGGCAAAGGCTGCTGTTATGCATAAAGATAAAAATGTAGGGGAAGCACCCCTCACAGATTACAAGAGCCCTCGGCTAACAGTCTTTATCAAAGGTCATGAGTTTCAAGGAGTTATTGTGGATGGGGGTTCTGGCATTAATGCCTGAATATACCATGAAAAAGATTGGACTATACCCTTCAAGACCTGCCAACTTCACTGTAACAATGGCAGACCAAAGCATAGTAAGGCCTATGGGAGTGGTCCCTGGAGTTCTAGTCAAAATACAAGGTACTATCTTTAACTTGGACTTTGTTGTTTTAAGGCTGCCACAGGTAGAAGGAAGTTTCCCCCTATTAATTGGGAGACCTTGGTTAAGGCATGCCAATGTGGTGCATGACTGGGGCAGGGAGACAATGTGGGTAAAGCAAGAGGGAAAAGAGTTGCAGCAGATAATTTTAGAAGATGGACCAGACAATCAGAGAAATACTAGCATGATGCAGACAATTGGTATTTGTATGGAAGAAGAAGTAGTGGACAACCCAGAAGCAGATCTATTTGAAGGAGCAGAATTATATGAAGAAGAAAACATGTTGGCTTGGCTCCATGCAGAAGACCTATCTTCATGCTATGGAATTTTTCCAAACTCAAGTAGAGAGGAAGCATTTGAAGAATCAAAGGATATCCTTCAGGTTATTGATTCGAGTAAAACAGTCTCAGTCAAAGACCATAGCAAAGAGAAGAAAAGCCAAGCCCTTAAGTGCAGCAGTGATGAAGCTACTCCAATTCATATGTCAATGGCCATTTTTTTATGGCTACTGGTATGGATAGCATCTGTTGTGTCAATTTTTATGATAGGGAGTGCAGGGCTTTACAAGAATGTGGAAGAAGTACCTGCAAGTCTTTGGAAACAGAGGCTTCGATTTGATGAAGAAGATGGAATAGTGAAAATGAAATTTTGCAGATTAAGTCATAATGTGGCTAAAACAAAGATACAAAGGATGCAGTATGTAGGAGATAATATTTTTCTGAAGGATTCAGGATACCCCTATCAGATCATCAGTGTGCCCAACAAGAAGATAAAACAAATGAAATGCAATACAATTGGAGATTATGGAGGAGTTTCTCCGGGTCAACATATAAAGATCATGGCTAAAGGCCTATCATCAAGCCAACTGAAGAATTATGGATCACTTGGAACCTGCAAAATTTGTCCAGGTTGTACATAGTCTTTTCTCCTCATTTTTACTTAAGTTTTAGTAGTTTTCTTTATCCATTTCATGCTTGTTTCTTGAGTTTTTAGCAAATTTAGTAGCCATTTCATCAACTTTGCAAAGGTACATTTTTTGGAATTTTTTGGAATTTTTTCAGAATTTTTAAAGCATTTTTTAGAATTTTTTCTATCATTTTTCTCCTTTTTCACGTGTCTTTTTCTTGCCACATTTGGGGAATAAAGGAAGCTCTCTGTGGTTTTGAGTGAAGAAACTGGCATAACACTGTAGGAAATTTTTTCAAAATTTTTTGAAGATTTTTTGGATTTTTTTTTGCAATTTTTTTGGATTTTTATGTATTTTTCTTTGGTTTTTTGGATAATTGAAAAAAAAAAGCCCCCCCCAGGGCGTTTTCTTTTTTTTGCAAAAAAGAAAAAACAAATCCCCCCCCCCACCGACCACCACCGACCAACCCCCCTCCCCCCCCCCCCCCCCCCCCCCACCGACCACCACCGACCAATCCCCCCCCCCCTCCCCATCCCCCCCCTCCCCCTCGCCCTTTTATTTTATTTTATTTTATTTTTTTACATTTTTTTATTTTTTTCTCTATTTATTTATTGTTATTTATTTTTAATATTTTTATTTTCTTTTTATATATTTTTATTATTTATTTTATTTACTTATTTTAATTTTAATTTTAATTTGCGTTACTGTAAGGGCGTTAGCAGCCAAAAAAAAAAAATCCATTTATATAGCAAACTCTCTTGGTACTATGAGACTTGGTGATTATGTTAGTTTGTCAAATTGATGATCTTGGTTACAAAGTGGTTTTCAATGCTTAGTCCTTCACATATCAAAGGGAAATATGGTTATTGCAAAAGGACGAACAATTGGCTCATTATCCTTTATTTGTATCATGAAAAAAAAACGTTAGTTGTCACTCAATAGCCTATGGCTTGTATATGGCATGGTTGTTTGGTCCACATCTCTTGTATTGGAATGGAGAATTTTTCTCGTTTTGCCTACTTACTTGTGTTATGTTTCTCTGATTTTTTGTTTTTGTGAGCGTTTTCAATATGGAAGGCAAACAAGGAATGTGCATAAAATGCACATTGACTCTTCAATTTAGCCTTTAGACCATTGATACAGATGTATGTGGTCATTTTCCCACAAATTCATTAGGTGGTTCTATTTACTTTGTCAATTTCATAGATGATGCTATTAGAAAACTCTAGGCATATACTATCAAGTCGAAGGATGAGGTATTCCCTACTTTCAGAAAATGGCTTGCTTCAATTGAAACTGGAAAAGGAACTAAGATCAAGGCTATATTTTTAGGTAATGGAGGTGAGTATACCTCACACAAATTTAGACTTTTCTATTAAACTAGAGGAATTCATATAGAGTTTAAAGCTCCTTATACCCTAGTATATAATGGCATAGTTGGGAGGATGCATATAGTTATTCAAGATATAGTAGTTTCTATGTTGCATCATGCAAACCTTTCACAAAGGCTTTTAAGTAGAAGTGGTCAATTCATGTGATTGACCTTTCACCTAGTTTTGCCAAATGTTTGAAAGTGGCACAAGAGTTATGGAAAAGGAAGCCACCATATTATGATCATCTTTGAGTTTTTGGGTATGAAGCATATGTTCATGTAACCAAGAATCTCGGACAAAGGTTGGAGTATAAGTCGAAGAAATGCATTATTCTTGGATATGGTCAGGATGGTCATTTTGGATGTTGCTTATGGGATCTTGTAATGCGGTAAGTGATCAAAAGTAGTGATATAATTTTCAATGGGTCTAAGATGCATAAACTGTAAGAAAATAAAAGCACAATGGACTAGACCAGTAGATAGAGTGGACAGAAAAACACAGACAAAGATAGATGCAGACTGCGAGATAGAGAATTCAAATTCTCAGATTGCCAAGCTTAAACACCACATTGTGACTCACCATGATCTTCTTAGCCTCAGGGTCATAAAGCTTATAAGCCTTCCTATTCGTTGTACCCCAAGAAGATACATTTGATGCTTTTTGGTTGAAGCTTGTTTCTCTCCCTATCTAGAACATGTACATAACATTCACTTCCAAATACTTTGAAATGGGAAAAAGAAGGCATTTTACCAGTGTAGTCTTCTTGTGGAGTCTTTCTATCAAGTGCCTTGGTGTAGCTTCAATTCAAGATGTAGATAGCAGTATTGACAACCTCTACCCAAAATTGACTAGGCAACACCTTCCCACTTCATGATGGTTCGATTTTGACGTTCTACAACACTGTTCTCTTGAGGGCTATGTGCCACTATGAGTTGATGCTTGATTCCTTTAATCTTGCCGAAATCTTCAAACTTTGTTGATGTGAACTCACCACAGGTACTTGTCCTAAATTTCTTCATCTTCTTCCTTGTTTCAGTTTCAACAAGTTGAAGTCATTCTTTAAAATTACCAAAAGCTTGAGCCTTATTGCGAAGAAAGTACATCCACATCTTCCTGATATAGTCATCAACAAGTAACATGAAGTAGGAAGATCCTCCCAAGGCCTATGTAGGCAGTCTTTCACATAAATCAGATTGCACCAACTCTAGAGGATAGATTGCCATATTCTTGATTTCTTGTGGAAATGCCTTCCTTTGTTGCTTGCCATCATGCAAGCTTCACATGGTTCCTTCATTTCTACAATCGATGGTAGGTGTGCAACCATACCCCTACAATGCATCTCCTTCAGTACATGGTATCCGATGTGGTTGAATCTCTCATGCCATATCTTACTTGTGCCCACACTTGTAGTGGATGTAAGAGCAGACAACTCATAAAGGTTGTTCCTCCTTATGCCAGTCCCAACAATGTTGTTGTCACTGTCCATAATCTTAGCTCCTACCTTACTGAAAGATACTTGATGACCTTGATCAATTATAGATTCCTTTAGAGGATGTAAGAAGCTATAAAGGTCTTTTTTGCTTGTCATGTGACAAGATGCACCACTATCCAACACCCATGAGTCATTTGTTCCTGAATCTTTCGCCAAGGAGCACACCTTCTCCATCGTTAAAAATAACTCAAGCTCTATTTTTGTTGTCTTGGCAGGTGGACATATTCAAAGACAACACCATGCTAGCTTCTCACTTGACTTTTGTACACCTTCTCATGCCATTTGATCTCGTAGATTCTTTATGCGAGTGATAAACACCTCTACAGTCTCCCCAGCAACAAACCTTTCTACTGCTAGCTGATTCTCCAAGTTTTGAATCCATATCTAATTATGAGTTTCATATTGATTTCTCAATATGTTCCATCTTGCACATGCTTGGTACTATATTGCTGAATGAGAGATAGAACACTATCAAAAGTATGTGTAACTAGAGCACAGAGTGCATCTGCATCTCTACATTTCCAAGCACATAGAAGATTAGCATCAAGAGGAATCATTTGACTAGGATTATTTGAATCAATTGTTTCTTGGGGCTCATGATCAATCCCAATAATAGTCTCCAAAAGCGCATTTGAATCAAGGATAGAAGTGATTTTAAACTTCCATAGGGTGTAGTTTGCACCATCAAGTTTACCTTTCCACCTACTCATGTTGACGAACCACCTTGATTCCTAGTTCTAGATGATGATGTACCACTTGAAATCTTCTCTCTTTTGTCATTGAGACCTCGGCATTTTTGCTTCTACACTAGTTAGAGCATCTTGAGCTTTGATACCATGTAAGAAATAAATGCACAGTAGAATAGACTAGTAGATAGAGTTGAGAGAAAAACACAAAAAAAGATAGATGTAGATTGTGAGATAGAGAACTCAAATTCTCAGATTGCCCAACGTAATGCAGTTACAATGATGGTGTTGTCCACCCGTGCGCTCCCAATGTCAAGCTTAGGTGGAAATCTTCATAGACTCTAGATGAAGGGCTTACTAGTGCGCAATGCTCTGCAAAGCTCAACCTGGGCCATGCTTATATAGCTTTTACAAGGGGATTGGATATAGATAAACATAGTCGGGAGATACAAAATACTTCGAAAAATATACAATATGACAATATCTCCATGACTGGAAGTTCTACCTTCTCCGCCCTATGGGTCGGGGGATAGGCCCCCTAGACCCCACAGAAGTGGACAAGCCCCTCTCTATACTCCCCCCATTAAGGTTCTATGGGGAAACCATGCGATGCCATAGGCCTTTATTTTTTCCTTGAATGGAAACCCAATGGCCCAAAAGTTTTTGCCCTACATAAGCTAATGGCAAGGCTCACAAAGATCATCTATAACCATCACTGATCACACATAGGCCTCATCTAACTTAGAATTTAGGGTTCCACAAATGTATGGGTTCTCACAATGGCTTCTCCTCATAATGGGGGCCTTACAACTTAGAGCACCATGGATCATTTGTGGTCACTTGAGGGTGAAGTATTGAGCACATCTAACATAAAAAACCCATTAAAGGGGTTGAAGTGAGAAGAGTGTTGTTTTAGGATACTAGTTCTCCAGTTATCATGCATAAGAATGCTACAGATAAGGATGTTAAGGAGAATCTCCAATCGGATTAGTCTAAAAATGTTGTTGCAACGATTGAGACATCCTACACGTGTCTCACATCCACCTAATAGATATGTTCTAGGTTTGGATTTTTTTATGCTAATAGATCGTGGTGAGGCTTCTTGCTAAAAATAGGTTATGTAGACAAAGGATTATGTTAAGTGGGAGCATGCCATGAAAAGTGGATTGGATTCTATTCACAAGAATGGTACTTGAGATTTGGCACCCTTGCCAAAGTGTAGGAAAGCTTTGCCATGTAAATGGGTATATAAGCTAAAATTCACATTGAATAGTGCTTCTTCAAAGTACAAAGCACAAATAATTACAAATCGTTGTAAGCAACAACATGGTGTCGATTTCAAGGAACCTTCTCTCTAGTAGTCAAGATGACTACACTGTGCATGTTGCTTGGATTCATTGCAATGGAGGACTTAGAGTTGGTCCAAATGGATGTGAAAACTACTTTCATGCATGAAGACCTTACAAATGAAATCAATATGGAAGAACAAAAGAGTTATGTAGTTCTTGGCCAAGAGAGACTAGTTTGTAACCTAAAGAAGAGCTTCTATGGACTTAAACAGTCCCTAGATAGTGGTACCAATAGTTTGATGCTTTTATGAAGTCTCAAGTATATTTTCAAAACAATGAGGATTATTGTCTCTACACTAAGAGATGATCAGATGGTAGCTTGATATGCTTGATACTTTATGTCGATGATATGTTGATTGTTGGGAAGTCCTCTAATGACTTGTCATTGCTAAAGAAGAAGTTGAGTGAGACATTTGATACGAAGGATTTGGGGGATGTCAAACATATTCTTGGTATGCACACTGCTCATGATAAGAGTAAAAATGCATACACTTGTCTCAAAGTGAGCACATATCCAAAGTACTTCACATGTTCAATATGTAGGGTGGAAAGGCATTGAGTGCACCTTTACCTATATATGTAGAATTGGGCAAGGATGATTGCCCAAATCAAATGAGGAAAAGGAATTCATGACTAATATTTCTTATTGGTTTGTTGTTGGCAGTCTCATGTATGCTATGGTATCTATGAGACCAAACATTGCATTTGTAGTGGGATTTGTGAGAAACTATATGACTAATCTTGGAAAGAAGCTTTGGGAAGTGGTCAAGATGATTTTGAGATATCTGAATATACCTAAGAACAAGTGCCTATGCTTGGGTAGAGGAAAGACATCCATTATTGATTACTCATATTGTTGTATAGATGATCGAAAGTCTACATTAGGATACATTTTCTACAAACATAGAGTATGCTGTAGCTAGCAAGGCATGTAAGGAAGCATTGTGGCTTTCTCATCTTGCTTGTGATATGGGTCTACATCAGCATGTACCTTATTTTCTCAATTGTTCAGAATGAAGAATGGGCATTTGCTATTGTTTGCAGTTGTGAACCATCTTCTTATGAGTAGTGTATGTTTGCAATATACTTGGATGTTTAGTACTTTGAAAATGGTGCAACCAAACATATTATCTCACAGTGTGGTTCTTCACTTCACTTAAGTTTGCTCCTACAAGAACTATAATCACATTTGCAAACAACTTCTCTTATCCTATAATGGAACTTGGAAAGATCATTCTTTATTGTTGATGGTAGTTCTTTCACATTGCCCAATGCCTTATATGTGTTAGGGATCAAGAAAACTTTGTTATCAGTTTTAGTATTAGCCAAGATTACCCTGTGATCTCTCAAATGGGGATATTATTATTGCTCTTGACATTTTATGTCAGGGGTTGTATAAGCTCATAGATTATGCAAAATCTATGAATGATTCAACATGTGCAATTCATGATTCTCAATCTATCGCATATGCAAAGCTTTGGCATGCATGCTTTGGTCATCTGAATTTTGCTAGTTTGCTTTGCCTGCAAAAATTTGAAAAGGTGTTCTCTCTACCCAAGCTTTAGACACCTCTTAAACATGTCTGTGAAGGCTATAATTTGGGAAAAATGTAGAGTTCCTCCTTCCCAAGAGATGTTTCACTAAAAGTTGCACATAAATTGTAGCTTCTTCATAGTGATGTCTATGGCCCTATAAAGGCACCTTTATTTGGGAACTACCTATACTTTGTGACTTTAATTGATGGCTTTTCCAAGCATGCATGGGTTTATCCATTGGAAAAAAATTCTAAGGTGTCTATGTGCCTTAATAGTTCTTGGTTATGGCTCAAAATTTGTAAGCATAAAAAATGGGCACCCTCAATTCTAATGGGGGGGGTTTATGTCTTCTCGGTTTAATATATTTCTCATTAAGAAATCGCATAAAACATAACTGAACAATGCCATATACACCTCAACTAAAATGGATTTGTTGAAAGGAAGAACAAGTCACTCATGAAAGGTGTATGGTCAAAAGTTAAGTTTTACAACATAGCTTCTCGTATATGCATTAAGACCTAAACAACAAGACCAAAACATTGGATGATAAAACTATTAAATGTAATTTCGCTCGCTAAAATTTTGAAAGCAAATGATATTGTCTATACCATCCATAGATTAAATGTATCTTGGTTAGTCATGATGTAGTTCTTTTGGAAGATGTAATTCAAAGCTTACTTCATGTACCA
>CM035439.1:117041328-117043828 GCA_020310875.1 Ceratopteris richardii | reverse complement strand
AATTGTAAGACTTCCCAAGAGACTTGGGAAACCTTGTCAAACTACTTTTCTTCCAACACAAGGGCTAGGAAGAATCAATTGTGGATTGAGTTCACAACCCTTAGGAAGCAGCCCAAGCAATCAGTCTCAGAGTATGTGACAAAGATCAAAGATGTGGCAGACCAATTAGTAAGCATTGGAGAGGAGATTGAAGAGGAGCAAATAGTCAGGCAAGTAACAAATGGACTCAAGGCAGATGATAAGTGGGAAAGTTTCACCACTGCAATGGACCTCTATATGGACATGCATACCCCAGATCTCACAACACTTATGGGCCAACTATTCACACATGAAGCAAAGTTTACAAAGGCTCGAGATCAATCAAAAGGTAACAACCCCTCTGCTCTCTATACTGATAAGAAAGTTAAAGATAAAGGTAAAGGGAAGAAACAGGATGAAGAAGGCTCTACCTCCCAAGCTAATTATGCAGGAAGAGGTAGATCATCTAGAGGAAGAGGCAGAGGAGGTAAGTCAGGTAGGGGGAGACCCTACAACTCATCACCATGCAACATTTGTGGATTGTCTAATCATACCACAGATGAATGCTACAAGAACTACAAAAATCAGACAGGAAGAGGCTACTCAAGAGGTGGATACTCTCAAGGGAGAGGCAGATTCAATCAACACCAAAGCTACAATGGATACAACAATCAATACAACAACAATTACAACAACAACCACAATGGTAATTACCAAGGTGGATTCAGAAATAGAAGAGACTACAACAATTACACAGAGGAGCAAGATGACTCCCTATTGATCATGAATATGACCTCCAAGGCAGGTACAAATGATGATCACTTATTTTACATTGATTCAGGATGTTCTAACCATGTAGCTGGCAATGTGGCATTACTTTCTGATTTGGAGGAGCCCAAGGGCAAACATCAGGTACAAACAGGTGATGATACTAAACATTCTGTTGTTAAGATTGGAAATGTGAAGACATGTGATGGTAACCAGAACCTATTGAGCAGGGTACTCTATGTACCAACCATCACTAAGAATCTAATGAGTGTTGGCCAGATTGTGGAGAAAGGTTTGCAGGTCAGATTCACACAACATGGAGCATATGTGGAGGACCCAAGACATGGATTCATAAGGATAGCCAAAGGGGAGAAATCAGGTAGATTATTTACATTTGATCTAGAAGATACCAAGAACATTGCTTTGTATAATTACAAGGATCAGACACTTTCAGAATTAGAAATATGGCACAAGAGATTAGGGCACATAGGTGAAAGAACCCTAAAGCAAATGTCCAGGGATCAATGTGTGCTTGGGATACCTAATGTGTCCAAGCAACACATGATTTACAAGTGTGGATCATGTCAATTTGGTAAGTCTCATTATTTACCCTATTCAAGGAAAGGTTTCATGCATGAAGATTACCTAGATTTGGTACACACAGATGTTTGGGGACCTAGCAAGGACCCTTCTATTTCAGGTTCAAGGTATTATGTGTCCTTCATTGATGATTATAGCAGGTGGACCATTTTATACTTTATGAAGCATAAAGATGAAGTGTTTAATTGTTTCAAGAGGTATCTTGCACTTGTTGAAAATCAAACAAGAAGAAGCTTGAAGAGGCTAAGGTCAGATGGTGGAGGAGAGTACTTCTCCAATGAGTTTGAAGATTTCTTGCAGGAAAGAGGCATCAAAAGGGAGATTACTACAAGGTACTCACCTGAACAAAATGGGGTAGCTGAAAGAAGGAATAGACTCATAGTAGAAACAGCTAGGTCTATGCTTAATGAAAAGAAATTTCCAAATTATCTTTGGGCAGAGAGTGTATCTACTGCCACTTATCTCATCAATAGGTTGCCATCCAAATCACTTGATGGCATGACACCATATGAAGCTTGGCATGGTAAGAGACCCTCTCTGGATCATTGCAAAATCTTTGGTTGTGTAGTATATGTGCATATTCCCTCACAGGTAAGGGGAAAGCTAGATGCCAAGGCTGAAAAATGTATCTTCATTGGTTATGATTTGAACCAAAAGGGATACAGATTCTACAACCCAACAAACAAAGGTTTCAAGGTAAGCAGAGATGTCATCTTTGATGAGAATGACTCATGGTATGAGAATGAATGCAGGAAAGTGAGTCTACCCTATGACATGGAAGAAGATTTTCCAAAGCTCACCAAGGAAGAACCAATTCAGCAAGAAGATTCAAGCTCAGATGATGATGATACAATAAATCTTGAAGAGTTCAAGGCTTGGAAGTCCAAAGGAAAGATGAAGATGAAGCAACTAGAAGATAAACCAGAATCCTCAACTCAAGCAATGAGGAGATCTAAGAGAGAAAAGAAGAAGCCTATCAGATTTGGGTATGACACATCACTTGTCACTAAACATTCTGTATATCTTGCAAAGGACTTGTTGAATGAAGAACCAGGTACCTATGAAGAAGCAATTACCAAACCAGAGTGGAGAGAAGCCATGGATGAAGAGATGG
>CM035439.1:117031328-117033828 GCA_020310875.1 Ceratopteris richardii | reverse complement strand
TCATGAACATAGTATGTGTGCAATAGACTCAGACTTTTGGTACTTTGACAATGGGGCAACCAAACATATTACCTTGCAATGCAGTTTCTTCAGTTTACTTGAGCCTGCCCCTACAAGGAATATTGTCGCATGTGCTAACAACTCCTCTTATCTTGTAATGGGAGTTGATTAAGATCATTGTAATTACTACTGATGGTAGTTCTTCCACATTGTCAGATGCTTTTTTTGTGCCAAGGATCAAGAAAAATCTATTATCAGTTTTAGCATTAGCCAAGATGAGCTTGGTTATGAAATTTGTTGATGAAAGATGTATAGTTCATGATATGTCAAATGGAAATGGTATTATTTCTTCTGGAATGTTATGTCATGGGCTATATAAGCTCACAGGTTATGCAAAATCTATGAATGATTCAACATGTGCAATTCAATATTCTAAGGCTATGTTAGATGCAAACCTTTGACATGCATGATTTGGTCATATGAATTATGCTAGTTTGATATGCCTGTAGAAATCTGAAATGGTGGCCTCTCTACCAAAACTTGAGGCACCTTGTAAACATGTTTGTGAAGGATATATTTTGGGCAAAATGCAGCATTCCTCCTTCCCAAAAGATGGTTCCGTTCGAGCTACTCAGAAATTGCATCTTGTTCACAATGATGTGAGTGGTCCTATGCAGATACCCTCTTTTGGGAACTACCTTTACTTCATGACTTTTATTGATGATTTTTAGGCATGCATGGGTGTATCCACTAAATTCCAAGTCCAAAGTGTATGTGCTTCAAATAGTTTCTAGTTTGGCTGAAAATCTATCAGCATATAAAATGGGCACCCGATCAAGGGGGGGAATACATGTCTTCTGAATTTAATGCATTTTTGGCTGAACCTATGATAAAACATTAGTGTATAGTGTCATATACACCTCAACAGAATGGATTTGTTGAAAGGAAGAATAGATCACTCATGAAGATGGCGAGGTCTATGGTCAAAAGTCAGGCTTTACCACATAGCTTCTGGCTTGAGGCTATTATGTGTGCAACATATGTAGTGAACAAGTGTCCCACCAAAGCATTGCACTCTATCACTCTGTAAGGAATTGAACTCACAACCTCTTGGTTAGGAATGTGATGGGCTAACCACTTGCCCCAAAAGCCATGGTTGAGGATTACTTCCTAATCCTCTCTCTTAGGGTGTAGTTCAACCATCTCCTATCTGTCAAGGGTGTGGTTCAACCATCTCCTACCTATCACTTTATTACATTCTTCCCCCCTTGCTCAATCATTGTCCTCAATGATCTGCTCTTATATCCCTCTAGCCTTAGTGATCAGCTCCTTGAACTCCCTAGGTACCCTTGAATTGATGTCCTCAACCTCACACAGTTTCTTGAATCTTCTTCGCAACCTTGGTATCTTGAACCCAATTCTCAACCTTAGTAACTTGAGCCTTGTTCTCACCCATGTTCAGTATCTTGAACACTCAACCAAGTGCCACCCAAGGTTTTCCAAGGACTTTACACTTCCAAACTTGCTCAATAGATTTGGAAAGTTTGTTCTAAGAGCTTTCCAATGGTATATTACATGCCTCAATCCAACCTATGGATTGAAAGATACACCTCAATAATTTTTGGACTAACTTGTGAAAGCAACGTGCGCTACTTTGTACCCTTTCATATAGAGGATGCCCAAGAGGCCATTAGGTCAATCCACCTTTCCCAAGCCTACTTCCTAGGCTCTAATACCAATGTAAGGAATTGAACTCACAACCTCTTGGTTAGGAATGTGATGGGCTAACCACTTGCCCCAAAAGCCATGGTTGAGGATTACTTCCTAATCCTCTCTCTTAGGGTGTAGTTCAACCATCTCCTATCTGTCAAGGGTGTGGTTCAACCATCTCCTACCTATCACTTTATTACACATTCCATATGAGGATTGGCATGGCCACAAACCATCTGTTGCTCATCTGCATGTCTTTGGTTGTTTGGCATATGCATCAGTGCTTGAACAAAAATGCAGGAAATTAGATGATAAAGCAGTAAAATTTATTTTTGTTGGTTACAGTTTTGAAAACAAAGGCTAACATCTATATCATCCATTGAATAAATGCATTTTGGCTAGATGTGATGTTTTTGCAAAAGATGCAATTCATCCATTACTTTCATGTACTAAGGAGACATCAGTTAGCTCCAAGGACGTGTATGACACTTTGCTGCCTCTTCTTATAGGTGGAGAATGAAGTGCTGGTCCAAATGAGGCAGTTTCTCAGCCTTTATAGGTTTCACATGATGATGCAGACCATTCCATTTCTTATGCAGATTTACATGATGCACTCGTTGATGAGAGGGCTGATATAAAGGAGGCAAAACTTTGCCTAAATGGTTGGTGTAGACTTTGCAAGATAGCAAATTAGATGCACCTCTATCATATCATACTCGTTCAGGCTCTCATAGTGCTTCTTTTGCACAAGATTGCTATGCTATGGCTGCCTCTAATCTTTGTAATGAGA
>CM035439.1:117023828-117026328 GCA_020310875.1 Ceratopteris richardii | reverse complement strand
GAGGACTACCCACAAAGGATGAACATGAAAGACTCAACCAATGGTGTGCAAAGGATGCTTTGGCAAGGTCTTACCTTCTAAACTCTATATCTGACTTTCTTTTACCTCATGTAAGGAATTGTAAGACTTCCCAAGAGACTTGGGAAACCTTGTCAAACTATTTTTCTTCAAACACAAGGGCTAGGAAGAATCAATTGTGGATTGAGTTCACAACCCTTAGGAAGTAGCCCAAGCAATCAGTCTCAGAGTATGTGACAAAGATCAAAGATGTGGCAGACCAATTAGCAAGCATTGGAGAGGAGATTGAAGAGGAGCAAATAGTCAGGCAAGTAACAAATGGACTCAAGGCAGATGATAAGTGGGAAAGCTTCACCACTGCAATGGACCTCTATATGGACATGCATACCCCAGATCTCACAACACTTATGGGCCAACTATTTACACATGAAGCAAAGTTTACAAAGGCTGGAGATCAATCAAAAGGTAACAACCCCTCTACTCTCTATACTGATAAGAAAGTTAAAGACAAAGGTAAAGGGAAAAAACAGGATGAAGAAGGCTCTACCTCTCAAGCTAATTATGCAGGAAGAGGTAGGTCATCTAGAGGAAGAGGCAGAGGAGGTAAG
The DNA here is from genome assembly GCA_020310875.1 of Ceratopteris richardii. Taxonomy (NCBI): domain Eukaryota; kingdom Viridiplantae; phylum Streptophyta; class Polypodiopsida; order Polypodiales; family Pteridaceae; genus Ceratopteris; species Ceratopteris richardii. The sequence goes on along the minus strand of CM035439.1, from coordinate 117,025,702 downwards.
TCAGGTAGGGGGAGACCCTACAACTCATCACCATGCAACATTTGTGGATTGTCCAATCATACCACAGATGAATGCTACAAAAACTACAAGAATCAGAGAGGAAGAGGCTACTCAAGAGGTGGATACTCTCAAGGGAGAGGCAGATTCAATCAACACCAAGGCTACAATGGATACAACAACCAATACAACAACAATTACAACAACAACAACCACAATGGTAATTACCAAGGTGGATTCAGAAATAGAAGAGACTACAACAATTACACAGAGGAGCAAGATGACTCCCTATTGATCATGAATATGACCTCCAAGATAGGTACAAATGATGATCATTTATTTTATATTGATTCAGGATGTTCTAACCATGTAGCTGGCAATGTGGCACTACTTTTTGATTTGGAAGAGCCCAAGGGCAAACATCAGGTACAAACAGGTGATGACACTAAACATTCTGTTATTAAGATTGGAAATGTGAAGACATGTGATGGTAACCAGAATCTATTGAGCAGGGTACTCTATGTACCAACCATCACTAAGAACTTAATGAGTGTTGGTCAGATTGTGGAGAAAGGTTTGCAGGTCAGATTCACACAACATGGAGCATATGTGGAGGACCCAAGACATGGTTTCAGAAGGATAGCCAAAGGGGAGAAATCAGGTAGATTATTTACATTTGAGCTAGAAGATACAAAAAACATTGCTTTGTATAATTACAAGGATCAGACACTTTCAGAATTAGAGATATGGCACAAGAGATTAGGGCACATAGGTGAAAGAACCCTAAAGCAAATGTGCAGGGATCAATGTGTGCTTGGGATACCTAATGTGTCCAAGCAACACATGATTTACAAGTGTGGATCATGTCAATTTGGTAAGTCTCACAGGTTACCCTATTCAAGGAAAGGTTTCATGCATGAAGATTACCTAGACTTGGTACACACAGATGTTTGGGGACCTAGCAAGGGCCCTTCTATTTCAGGTTCAAGGTATTATGTGTCCTTCATTGATGATTATAGCAGGTGGACCATTTTATACTTTATGAAGCATAAAGATGAAGTGTTCAATTGTTTCAAGAGGTATCTTGCACTTGTTGAAAATCAAACAGGAAGAAGCTTGAAGAGGCTAAGGTCAGATGGTGGAGGAGAGTACTTCTCCAATGAGTTTGAAGATTTCTTGGAGGAAAGAGGCATCAAAAGGGAGATTACTACAAGGTACTCACCTGAACAAAATGGGGTAGCTGAAAGAAGGAATAGACTCATAGTAGAAACAGCTAGGTCTATGCTTAATGAGAAAAAGTTGCCAAATTATCTTTGGGCAGAGAGTGTATCCACTGCCACCTATCTCATCAATAGGTTGCCATCCAAATCACTTGATGGCATGACACCATATGAAGCTTGGCATGGTAAGAGACCCTCTCTGGATCATTGCAAAATTTTTGGTTGTGTAGCATATGTGCATATTCCCTCACAGGTAAGGGGAAAGCTAGATCCCAAGGCTGAAAAATGTATCTTCATTGGTTATGATTTGAACCAAAAGGGATACAGATTCTACAACCCAACAAACAAAGGTTTTAAGGTAAGCAAAGATGTCATCTTTGATGAGAATGACTCTTGGTATGAAAATGAATGCAGGAAGATTAGTCTACCCTATGACATGGAAGAAGATTTCCCAAAGCTCACCAAGGAGGAACCAATTCAGCAAGAAGATTCAAGCTCAGATGATGATGATACAATAAATCTTGAAGAGTTCAAGGCTTGGAAATCCAAAGGGAAGATGAAGATAAAGCAACTAGAAGATAAACCAGAATCCTCAACTCAAGCAATGAGGAGATCTTCAAGAGAAAAGAAGAAGCCTATCATATTTGGGTATGATAC
>CM035439.1:117003828-117018828 GCA_020310875.1 Ceratopteris richardii | reverse complement strand
AGTGAGAAAAGAAAGCCACTAGTAGATCTTCTATCTGGAGTACTACCAGCTCAATCTGCATCGGTGTATCCATAAACCTGCAAATCTACACCAGCCTCATAAAACAATGCATAATCCAAAGTAGCACTCACATAAAGTAGAGTGCACCTCAGAGCATCCAAATGTGGCTTCTTGGGAACCTGCATAAACTGACTTTCAAGTCCAACAATATAACTTAGATCATGCCTTGTAATTGTGAGATATATAAGACTTCCCACAATTTTCCTGTACATAGTAGCATTTTCCAATGCTTCACCTGATGTAGTATCTGTTAGACGGTCACCGGAGTGGGACAGACGTAATGACCGCCTGATATACCGGAATTATCAAAATCCGTGCAAAAAAGTTGGTACGCGCATCTTGAAAAAGATATATAAAGCAATGTAAAGAGAATGGAGAGAGACACTTGTGAGAAACGGTTTTCTTGGAATTGCCAGTTTATTCGCCTGATTATCTGTCAGATTATTATTACACTGTTAAGAAGTCTGAGTACTGTTTGTGTTGATTTCTGTTCTGTTCTGCGCTTGGTTAGTCATTTATTCACTCCGTAGTGCAGAGTGCGAATTAGTAATCTTGTGTTACGAATCTGTTCGGTAATGGTTGAGTGTGTCTCTGAATGTTAATAAGTGCAGTGTGTTACTTGTCAGTAGTATACTGAACGAGGAAGTATGGAAGTAGTTCCGAACTGATCGCATGTTAACCATTTTGGTAGTGACCAAGTTCGATGCAGTCGTCTACATTCACTGTTGATTCCGATCACAGGAAAAACTATCATCTGTAACGGTTGAAGTACGAGTAGGTCATTGTTAAGTCTATAACGAGTCGATTGTTGTCAATATATTTGTTGCTCGTAGTTGGTATACGATGAGTTGTAATTTCAGTATATATATATGTGTTTGGTATATCTGTCTGTTCTGAAGAAGTACGTATTAGGTGATCTTCGTTTACTGAAGTAGATTATTCTATTGGACACAAGTCACCGGACTACTGCTCAGACCCTCATAGCAGGATTAGTTCAGAAATTCTAAGTCCAGTACAACGAACACTCATCGGTTGTTCAGAATTGCGCACGGAGCTAAGATGCTAGAAGTAATTATGATTCTGTAATAAGTTGGGCAAATAGTACAGGGCCTCTGTCTAACAGACCCCTACCACTCCCAAGGACCCACGTGGCTAAGAGGTAATTTACGGTTAGGAAAGGTTCGGAAACGTATGAACTTGGAAGTATTTTGAGTCTGGAATTGGAAGTTTAACGATTTACATTTAACATTTGGTGCCGTCTGTGGGAAAGTGGCATCAAGATTGCCAGTCATCTGTCAGAATCAGATTATTGTTTGATTGTCAGTAGCAACAGAACCAGATTGTTGCAAACTGTTTCGTTAGTAATATTCCACGATTAATACGAAAAATGATAAATGCCGGTTACTCGGTCTGGCGAAACGTACCCCAAGAACCATCAGTTTGGAGTACTAAAGACAACTCTGGAAGGTAGAAGTACAACTAGGGCTGACCCAGTTGTCAAGAAAGTTCAGAACGTTAAAGTTGATTCCGGTCATGTTCCGGTAGAACGTGTTACGTCTCTGGTACATTCCAGTACTATTTCGGCACAGTCTGTCGAAGATATAGTAATTCCAGAACCTACCAAGTCGCAGTTGGAAGCTAGTTTAACACTCTTGGAAAAGGATTTAGATTCACTTACGATTAGACACACCTTAGGCAAAGAAATCAGCGAAGGCGAAAAGACACTGCATTCGGGCACAAGTTCGGTTTATCCCGGTGATATTTCGGTAAGAGAATCTCAGTTAATCGGTGACCAATTAGCACTTTCTGCTGAATCTTCAACCCAACTGCCGTGCTTGGAAGCAAGTTCTCCTACACTAGACACCAAGGAAGAAGGAAGGCTGTTTGACACAGAAATTCGCAGTATAGTAAGCAAGCTTATTTCACCGGAAAGTGTGCTATCAGACCATATAGATTCCGGTAGTTCAAATATTCAGACCAAAAATACAGACGGAAGTTATAATACATTCACGATGAACGGACAACAACAACAACAACAACAACAACAGTTATGTCAACACAGGCCATCTCCAACAGGAGTGACATACACGAAGTTTGGTGGATTTCCAGGAGATGATCCGGATGCTCACGTACGCACTTTCGAGATAAGCTACGCCGTACTCAACCATCCACCGGATCCGGTCTACAAAGCCATTGTCTTTCAATCTACACTTGTCAATGAAGCAGCCAGGTGGCTCACAGAATACGATATTAATCATTTCGGCACCTACGAAGCAGTTCGAGATGCTTTTTTGCAGCGATTCAGGTTAAAAAAGAATCCAGCCAAAATTTTTGATTATCTGCAGAATAACAGACAGAGAGTAAATCAATCTGTACAGGAATATGCTACCCTTTTCAGAACACACTTAAGGCAGCTACCACCGGCTCATGCTAACTTACCAGATGATGTTATTACTCAGTGGTTCATCAATGGTTTGGTTCCTCAACTTAAGCAGATCATGATCATAAGATGTGTCGGAGCTATGACACTTGATGCAGTCATCGCAATGACTCTGCAGCTGGAAAACAAAGTCGGCGGATTTACAGAAGATCTGGAGTGGGAAAAAACAAATAGACATGTTGCCGAAGATATGACCAAACAAGTATATTGCACCACATGCAAAAATTCAGGACATACCAACACCAATTGTGCACTTAATCAGACATTCTGCGCTATCTGCAACATTGCCGGACACACCACCGAACACTGCGCATACAACGCTAGAGTACAGGGAACAGCGACTGTTAATGCAATTATCCAAGAACAAGGGCAGCCAGCCAATCATTATGTACCTCCACAAATGAGAAACAATCAGCAGCAAGGATATCGAAATTACCGAGGACAGAGGAATAACAACTATAATCCAAATCGCTGGCAGAACGGGCCACCACCGGAAAATCCCAATTTACCACCACCACGCTGCCATTTTTGTGGTGAATTCGGACACATTAGAAGATTTTGCAAGGATGCAGCTGAGTATGATCAAAGGAAGAAGGAGCGGCAAAACCCAATGGCCAACATGGTACAAATTACACCGGTAGAAACGCAAACTGCTACAGTCCAGACCCGATCAGGTAAACAACTGCAGTCAGCAGCAGAAATATTCAAACCAGGGATACGAGAACAACATAGGATGTACAACAAGGCTAGTCATTGGACCGCAACAGAACCACCAGTGTTCCCAAAACCTATTCCGGTGACTCAGGCCTCGTCGACAAAGGAAGGAACCCAACAAAAGGAAGCAGCAGCGGAGCCATCATCAGCAGTAGACATAACAGCAGATACTTCTGCATCAGCAGAAATCTCAAGTTCAAAGGAGCAGGACAAACAATCTCAACAGGCCTGGGAAATTTTATCCAAGGCATCTATCACTCTTCCTCTCGGCCAACTACTGGCATTAGTACCTGGGATTCGACAATAGTTCCAGCAACAGTTCAGTCCGGTACTTTCTTGTATTCCGGCGACAGCAGCAGTTCAACCGGAACCTGATTCTACGGTTGATCATTCAGTTCCCTTAATTACAGTATGGTATAAAAAGCATAAGATCATGCAAGTATTGATTGATGGAGGCTCTGGTGTTAACATTGCGACCACAGCATTATGCAAAAGGTTAGGATGGACCGAAATCGAACCAGTTCATTTTTTTGTCAGAATGGCAGATCAATCTAGAGTCCATCCTGTAGGACTTGTGCGAAATGTACCCATCACTTTACAAGGTACGACCTTTAAAATGACCTTTGTTATACTAGATCTGCCAGAATCCACTTTGGACTACAACCTTCTTTTCGGTCGACCCTGGCTGAAGCATGCAAAGGTAGTACAGGACTGGTCTGCACAAGAGCTTACATTTAAAGATGCCAATCATAGATATGTGGTAAAATTAGATGCTATACAACCTTGCAAACTACACGCTAGACCATATTGTGTTGAACCAGTCCACATGTTAGATGGATTATCAGATGATGAAGAAGAGGAATTTCTGAAGAATAACGCTGATTTAATGACCTTAGGGACTGTTGATCTACAGTCCGTGATAGATAACTGGAGTACTTCAGTTTGTACAATTGTACCGATCACCGGGAATTCTAAGCAAGAAGATACTGTTTCAACACATGACGACGAATTACAATCACTGTTCAAGTCAACAGACAATACAGAGAAACCACAACAGTTTTATGTCTCCGAAGACCAGTTGACCTCGTACAATCTAGGAGACGTAGATCATCCACGACCTGTAAAGATAAGGCAAAACTTACCGGAAACATTTAAAGCTGATTTGATTCGACTACTTCGCGAATTCTCAGACGTCTTTGCATGGGATTACAAAGATATGAAAGGATTAGATCCGCGCATCTATAAGCACAGAGTCATGTTGAAGCCTGAAGCTAAACCGAATAAACAGCCCAGCTACCAGATGAATCCCAATTATGCATCACAGGTAAAAACCGAACTTGATAGATTATTAAAAGTTGGATTCATCGTACCAGTAGAACATGCTGAATGGATTTCACCAATTGTGATCGTGCCAAAGAAAAATAAGCAACTGCGAATCTGTGTAGACTACCGAAAATTAAACGCAGCAACAGTAGCAGATCCTTTCCCGATCCCCTTTCTGGATACCATGCTTGATAGGGTAGCAGGACATGAAATGTATTCATTCTTAGATGGATACAGTGGTTACAATCAGGTTACAATGGCTGAAGAGGATATACCAAAAACTGCATTCATTACCAATTGGGGTGTCTTTGCTTGTACGGTAATGTGGTTTGGATTGAGAAACGCACCAAGCACATTTCAAAGATGTATGCAAGAAATATTTTCTCCTTATCTGACTTCATTTATGCAAGTATATCTCGATGATTTTTCAATTTTCGGTAAGTGGATAGCACATCTGTTCCATTTATGGTGCTGCTTTCAGAAATGCCGAGAGTATAGACTCTGTTTAAACCCAAACAAATCTGTGTTTGCGGTTTCATGTGGCAAGTTACTTGGCCACATTGTATCTGCACAAGGTATCCAAGTAGCTCCAAATAAAATTTCGGCAGTATTAGAAGCTCCGGTGCCCGCTACACGAAAAGAAGTTATGCGCTTCCTAGGTCAAGTGCGGTGGCATGGCAGACACTTACGATGGCTTGCTCATCTGGCTATACCACTGAACAGGCTAATCACAAAAACTCCCCGCCAGTTTGAATGGACTCAAGAATGCCAAACTACATTTGATCGACTCAAGTATCTATTGACGCAGGCCCCAATCTTACAACCACCGGACTGGGACAATCCGTTCCATGTTTTTGTCGACACTTCAGATATTGCGATCGACAGTATTCTGATGCAGCAAACACATAAGTGGTTTCGTCCTGTTTATTATGCCAGCAGAAGGCTTGCACCTGCAGAAAGGAATTATTCTACCACCGAAAGAGAATGTCTAGGATTAATTTACTCCGTCAAAAAATTCAGACATTATCTACTAGGCCGGAAATTCACATTCCATGTGGATCATGCTGCCCTCGTCTATCTAGTAAGACAACAACATTTAGGTGGACGCTTAGCACGATGGGTGCTACTCTTGCAGGAATTTGATTATGAAGTCATTCACCGACCCGGAAATGCACATGCCTTAGCAGATTTCTTATCTCGTCTAGATTCTGGTGAAGCTCCGGTAGGCATAGATGACACGACTCCAGCGATTTATAGTTCTGAGCCACTGACCGATGAGAATGCTGAATCACAAGCACCATCTACATATTATGATCAGATTCTAACTTTTCTCACCGAAGGATGCTTTCCATCCGAGACTGCCAAGGCAGTTCGAAGGAAAATTGCAATCTTTAGTCGTCGATTCCAGTTAGTTGCTGGAGAACTATATTATGTAGATCACACCGGAATCTTACTTCGATGTGTTCCTCCGCATGAAATTAACTCGGTCATCACAATGGCTCATTCAACCCCTACTGGTGGTCACTTTGCCACAGATTTAACTCACCGGAAAATTCTGCAAGGAGGTCTCTGGTGGCCAACTATGTACAGAGATGTGGCCCAATTTGTCAAACACTGCGATACTTGTCAAAGGACTGGACAACCACTGCAACGACACTTCTTTCCCTTGCAGCCTATTATGCCACTCGAACCATTTCAGAAATGGGGATTAGATTTTATCGGTCCAATCACACCTCCAGCAGTCTTCAGTAACAACAGATACATACTAACCTGTACAGACTACGCAACGAGATGGGCAGAAGCCTGGGCTTTACGGTCTGCTACAACGGTTGTAGTAGCAAAATGTCTGCTAAATGATGTCTTCCCACGCTTTGGCTTACCACTCGAATTAGTGACAGATCAAGGTACTCACTTCGTAAATCAATTAATGCAGGTACTCACCCAATCATTCCAGGTGACACACAAACTCGGCTCTCCATATTACCCTCGCGCCAATGGTTTGGCCGAAAGTACAAACAAATCACTATTGAATATCCTCCGGAAACTGATCATGGAAGCATCGAAAAGATGGGATCAACTACTACCTGCAGTATTATGGGCATACCGAACTACATATAAAGTAACAACAGGTTTGACACCTTTCAAACTAGCTTATGGCTTAAAAGCAATAGCACCCATGGAAATAGTCATCCCAAGTCTGCGTGTAGCAATCACTCAGAAGATGCTACCGGAAGATTCGCTGAAAGCACAAATGGACGCACTCAGAGAACTTGATGAGCATCGATGGCTCAGCTTTTTAACCATGCGCGAAGTACAACTAAGGCAAGCCAAGACACACGATCGATATTTGAAGACTCCAAACTTTTTGGTAGGTCAGCTTGTACTCTTCTATAACGCAAAGTCGGATAGAGCAGCAGGAAAGTTCAAACTACGATGGTTCGGCCCTTTTAAGATCTCAGAGCAAGTCAGTCCGGCAACTTTTCGGTTGACTACGTTGACTGGAAATCCACTCCCAAAAGTAATTAATGGGTCGAAGCTGCGGCCATATCATCACGCCACTAGCCCGCATTAAATTTTTCGACGATGGACCGTGTTTTGTTTAATCTTTTCTTTTTTTTCTTCTTTCTGCTTTTATAAATAGCCGTGTTTTGTACAATCTTTATGTGACCAGCCGCCCCCTTACCAGTCACTCGAGTACGCACGCCTGCATGAAAACTAGCATTATTCCCGCACTGCACAATGATATCCAACCCCTTTCTCCTCCCCACCGTGTTGTTTCTACTTAACTCTGTCGACAACGCCGAAAAAAGCTATTGTGTTGTATGTTAGTATTCTGAGCCCTCGTGCATTCTGCATCCGTGTTTATTGTCTGTCTCAGTAAATGCTATGGAAGCGATAGCCAACTATGCTGCCTTCCGCGATGGTATCCCTACCGAGGTAGGTGAATACCTGCGTTGCAGAGGGTTGGCCAACTTTGCTGAGTTGCCTTGGCACTCAGTAGAAGCCCATCCTTTCTTCACGCAAATCATCACCACCATTGCTCAGTCCCCCGCCACCGAACGCCAATGGGTCTTCCTCTCGCTCCCTTCGCGAACAGTCATCACCTTCCAAGCCTTCGCTGAAGCCTACCGCCTCAATCTGCAAGGCCGTGAAAATGGCCCTAGTATCCCCCCCGCCCGCATGACCGAACTATTCCCCCGCTCTTCGTCCAACGAATACGCCATTCTCTGCCGCCCCGAACCCGAACGATCCGCCCTGCAGTTCTTAGTCGCCATACTCAACCTACAGAAGCGCACCTATGGCATCTCACGCCCATTCTATTCCGCTTTAGATTTAGCTGCCCGAGAACCCATAAACTTCGCCTCATATTTTTTCCTTAGAATCCATAAAGAATGTGTAGCTATAGTAAAGCAACTCCAAAAGGGTACCACCCCGCGCTCTTGCCTTCCCCATATCATCTCATTCCTTTTCCCAGCCATCCTTGCCGCACAACCACCACCCCAAGGTCCCGTACTTAGACTCGAAGAATCAGTTCAACCACTCGACGACGAGGAAGAAGAAGATGAGGAGATCAACCAGCTCTTCCGCAATAAGAGAATTCGGATCAGCTCCTCAGAAAGCGAAGCACAAGGGTCCACCGGAAAAAATCAGGACACCCGAAACGAAGAACAAGAAGAGACCTTCCACGACACAGCCACTTCCATCCACAACGAATCATCGGCCGACCACCACGACCAGCAGAATCACACAGAAACAGAACCAGTCTCAACCGAAGAAGCATCAGCACGACGAGAAGATGAACAGCAAGTGATCGACAGTGCACTCAACACCCTACTGAAGGCCGTAGAATCCACCATCGCCCACATTACAGGTGAACACCAACCCATCCATCCAGTAACTCACCCTGCATCCCCTGATCCTCAATTCCCACCAGTCAACCCTTTCCCGCCACCAATTCCCGAATCCTCTTCATCCTCCCCCAATTATTCACCCCCGACATCCCCCCAAATCCATACCCAAACCTCTACACCACCACAACACCCACTTCTTCTTTCCTCTGTTCCGGTCTTTTCTGAACTGGCCGCCATGGGCCAAATGCTCATTACCCTCTCACAACAACTTCCGGTACAGCTGAGTGATGTCGCAAATACCATTCGGCAAGACCTACAGCACAAAGTCGACCTCCTGGAAGCCGACATCACCCCACTCCAAGAAGAAGTCGACGTCGTAAAAGCGGAGAATCATCAATTACAGACACAATTAGCAGACCTCCAAGCGCAGTTTTCGGAACAACAGGCCTTGATACAGCAAAGGGATGCAGCACTAGAGCAGCTTGCCGCCAAAGATCAGCTATTACACGCAGCACACGAAGAAATCCGGGAATTAAAGACCGCACTCCAAGAAAAAGAAGACATCAGCTCATCCCTAGAAGAATTGGTCAAAGAAACGAAGGCCTAGTTACAGGAAACCATCCAGAAGAATCAAGACCAACAGCGAGAAGCAGAACAAGTCAAAGACGAGCTACGAAGAGCCCAGGAATGCTTGGACGAGGTAAATAGAATGTTGAGACATCAATTAACCAGGGAAGCAAAATACCAAAAAGATCTGGCAAATACTCGAAGAGAACGCGATGCATTCTCCAAAACGATCGAATTTCAGAATCAGCAACTCGAGTGACTGGATAACCAATTGCGAAATCAGAAGGATCGAGTCACGGATATGCAGCAGAAAGTCACCGAAATGAAGACATCCCGGGATGCTGCATTATCCAATGATTTTTATTTACAGGAGGCCTTTTTGCAAACCCAGGCCGAAATTTTGCTTACTGAAGCTATTGCACTTAGTTCCGTCAGAATAGATGCGCAGATTCTAGAACCCGACACTCTGAAGTAATTATTAGAAACCCTTAAGAAAGAAATAGCTCGTACATTTAGATTAGCCAGGAATATGTACCTCGAAGGCCTCATAGAAGAATAGTAAAATTCGGTCATGCGATTTCGCAATGTAATGATGAGTTCGAATTGAGTATGATACCAAGGTTTTGTTTCATGATACTTTTTCGCACATGTAAAAGACTTGCTAAGTCCAGCATTGATCTACGGGATAAAATGCAGAATGATGATTTTTTATGCTACAATTTTGGTAAGGAGAATGAAGTGTCATGTCCGAATGAAATATAATCATTCCAGCAAAAGGCAGTTCAAGCTCTGGTGCTTATAAAATGCGTATGCCCAGCATAGTATTTTTCAGTATAGTATTCTTCGAGCTTTGGTGCTAGTTAACAAATATTCAACATATTATTTTTCTGCGAGCCTTACAATCATGCCTGAATCCGATATACTAAGATGGCGACTCAAGAAGCGCGCAACTGCACAGAACCGTGTTGTGACTACAACAGACACTACATTACAGGATGATGAAGATGACTCAATGACTTCTGCATCATTAAAGGTTCAGCATAACAACATATTATTTTCCACAGAATTTAAAATAGAGCTCGACATCCATTCTAGGAGGAATGAGAACTGGCTACGGAGGATCGGACTCCTCCAGTTTGCTAAGCTACCATGGGAGCAGTGGACAGGTAATGAAGATGCAGAGAATCAGTTACACAGCATGCGACGAACAAAAGGCCTCATTTTAAACCAGGTACAATTTTCACCACAGTTAGTTTCAGCCATATTTAAATTGCCGCTGTATGATGATGCACGTTTTCCTAAATGTTCGAATGATGATCTGAGAAAAGAATTTGGAAACTGCAAAGGCCGCAGAAGATATTACATGATGAAAAATGCCACATATAATCGCCGTGAACAATTCAAGTGGTATTTGGAGAAACTATGTTTCTTAGTTAAATTTGATCTGATGTCTAGAGAAAATTTCTCACCATTAGTACATGCCGAAGGAGGTGGTATAGTTAACTGGACACACTGGCTATATAACCATCTCTATACACAAATCTTTGTCGGGGATAAGCGAAGATCCCAAACCAGTAGCAGAATAGCAGTATGCTGCTATATTCAAATTTATGCAGTCGGTGAAAGAACAGAAGCTGAGATGGTCCCAAGATATTAATTCCTGTGATCATAACATGATAGACACAGGACATCCACACAGTGCAGAGCAAGAGGAAGCAGAACAAATTTCTACATCGTCTGAAAATTTATTTCACACAGATAATAGCGAACAGAACAAGGCAGTAGGAACGCCTTTTAGGCTGTCGACTAAACGCAGAATGGAAGACCACTTACAAACTGTCAGTCCAAGGAAGTTGCCGAATGACAATCTCCCACCAAATTATGTGACTGGGTTGCAAAATAAATTACAAGAAGTTTCTGATTATTTGCGTCAACAAGAACAAATGATTCAACAGGAAAAAGAAATATTATTCGCTAATATGAATAATTCCAATTCATTATTAGAAAAGATGAAACAGATGCAAAAGGAACTGGACGACAAAGAAGGCTTACTGAAGGAGTTACAGAGTACCCAACGGCAATTAGTAGCGGAGTTGATTAACACTAAAAAGTTTTTTCAAGAATTTAATCAGTGGCAGAAAAATATACAAAACAGATACAAGATGAAATGATGAGCTTTTCTATCATGAATGCCAACCTGCAAGCAGAAAATGATGTTATGCATTCAAGAATACAGGTTTTGCAGGAATTGGAAAGTTAGATATTAAAAGATGAAGGAGTAGAATTGAATGCCACATTAATGACGAAAGTGGATATAGAATTATTAAAACAACAATTGGATAGTCATGTTCAAAATATTTGGAAACTTTTTCATAAAAGATGGCTTGCTATACTTGTTCCTCCACTTGAACAAATGCGGTCATGTTTTGTGTCGGACCATGAAAGTAATTTGATAACTGTAATTCAGAAGCAGAAAAAGCAGCTTGAAGAATACAAGCAGAATATTAAAGGATTGCAAGAGGAGCTATTACAAAAGACTATACAGGAAAAGCCAGAAATGATTCGGAAGCAGAACTCTGGAACAGGCCTTCAGGCAAAGCAAAAGAATGTCGAAGACGATAATGCACTTGCAGGTTCGAGTCCACCGTGCGTGCCAGTGTTAGACGGTCACCGGAGTGGGACAGACGTAATGACTGCCTGATATACCAGAATTATCAAAATCCGTGCAAAAAAGTTGGTACGCGCATCTTGAAAAAGATATATAAAGCAATGTAAAGAGAATGGAGAGAGACACTTGTGAGAAACGGTTTTCTTGGAATTGCCAGTTTATTCGCCTGATTATCTGTCAGATTATTATTACACTGTTACGAAGTGTGAGTACTGTTTGTGTTGATTTCTGTTCTGTTCTGCGCCTGGTTAGTCGTTTATTCACTCCGTAGTGCAGAGTGCGAATTAGTAATCTTGTGTTACGAATCTATTCGGTAATGGTTGAGTGTGTCTCTGAATGTTAATAAGTGCAGTGTGTTACTTGTCAGTAGTATACTGAACGAGGAAGTATGGAAGTAGTTCCGAACTGATCGCATGTTAACCATTTTGGTAGTGACCAAGTTCGATGCAGTCGTCTACATTCACTGTTGATTCTGATCACAAGAAAAACTATCATCTGTAACGGTTGAAGTACGAGTAGGTCATTGTTAAGTCTATAACGAGACGATTGTTGTCAATATATTTGTTGCTCGTAGTTGGTATACGATGAGTTGTAATTTCAGTATATATATATGTGTTTGGTATATCTGTCTGTTCTGAAGAAGTACGTATTAGGTGATCTTCGTTTACTGAAGTAGATTATTCTATTGGACACAAGTCACCGGACTACTGCTCAGACCCTCATAGCAGGATTAGTTCAGAAATTCTAAGTCCAGTACAACGAACAGTCATCGGTTGTTCAGAATTGCGCACGGAGCTAAGACGCTAGAAGTAATTATGATTGTGTAATAAGTTGGGAAAATAGTACAGGGCCTCTGTCTAACAGACCCCTACCACTCCCAAGGACCCACGTGGCTAAGAGGTAATTTACGGTTAGGAAAGGTTCGGAAACGTATGAACTTGGAAGTATTTTGACGTATGAACTTGGAAGTATTTTGAGTATGGAATTGGAAGTTCAACGATTTACATTTAACATATCCAACTTCAAATTCTGATCTAATGGCATAGAAATTGGCTTACAATCATCCATACCATACTTTTGTAGCATATTCAAGGCATATTGCCTTTGCGACATCCATATACCTGTTTCTGTATGTATAAACTCGATGCCCAAGAAATAGTGCAGCACACCAAGATCTTTCATGTCAAATTCTTGCATAAGAAGTTGCTTTACCTCTTTGATGCTTTCTTCATTATTGCCATCTACAATCAAGTCATCAACATAAATGGCCACAATCGTGATGCCATCATCAGTCTTCCTTGCATATAGTGAATGATCTGCATCACACATAGAAAACCCAATGCTGGTTAAGTAATCAACAATCCTTGCATGGCATGCACGCGGAGCCTGCTTCAGCCCATACAAAGCCTTTTGCAACCTGCAAACATATTCTGGATGCTTTGAATCTTCATATCCTTGTGGCTGGTCCATATATACTTCTTCCTGTAACTCACCATGTAGGAAAGCATTCTTCACATCCATCTGATGCAAAGTCCATCCTTTTGCTGTAGCTAATGCAACAAGTGTCCTAACAGTAGACATTTTAGCTACAGGGCTGAATGTTTCCTCATAATCAATGCCATATGTTTGTGCATATCCTTTAGCTACCAATCGTGCTTTATACCTACTTATGCTACCATCAACATTATGCTTTACCTTGTAAACCCATTTGCAGCCTATGGGTTTCTTTCCTTGTGGCAATGGAACCAGATTCCATGTATCATTTCCATAAAGTGCAGCCATCTCCTCATCCATAGCTTTTTCCCAATCTTCATTACCAATTGCATCTTCAAAACAAGAAGGTCCAACATCTTGTATTACCTTTGTCATGTAGGCACAATGGCGAGCCATGTAACTATCATATGTCAATCGTTGCACTGAATTACGCATCCTCCCAAATCTTCTTGGTCCTGGGTCACTTCTCCTTGTATCATCTGCATGTGCCCTTCTTACTCCTGGAGTCTTTACAGAGGGCAATCCAAGTTCCTCATCAAGACTCTTTTCTGAACCGCTTGAATCTCCATCAACGTCTTCAAAATCTACACATGTTTTATGACCAGCAGAAAGCTTTTCTTTACCTTTCTTGTATGCATTTGATGAATTTGCTGGACTGAAATTTCCACGTAATCTTCCACTCCATGGATTTGAGTTGGAACTATTGCTTGGTGATGCATCCGGTCCACTCAAAACCTGAGATTCTGCACTTGATTTTTCAGCATTTTCTTTGTCATTTGGTTCAAGACTCAGTCCTCCTTTGGCATCTGCATAGAAGCTTGACATTTCATCAAATACCACATCTCTGCTCACCTTTACCTATCGTGTGAGTAGGTTATAACATTTATATCCCTTTTGCTCAAGGGAGTATCCAATGAAGACACACTTTTCTGCTTTTGGATCAAGCTTCATCCTCAATTCATCTAGGACATGTACATATGCAATACAACCAAAAACTTTCAAATGTGATAAATTTGGCTTTTTACCTGTAAACTTCTCTTCAGGTGTGACTTGATGTACAACAGCGGTCGAAGGTCTGTTCATGATGTATACAACAGTATGCACAGCTTCTGCCCAATAACAATGAGGCAGAGAAACATTGTCCCAATTATTTGTGGGCTAAGGCTATAAATACAGCTACATATTTGGTTAATAGGTTACCATGTAAAACTTTGCAGGGTATGACACCATATGAGGCATGGTGGGGTAAGAGACCTACCTTAGATCATTGCAAAGTGTTTGGTTGTTTAGCCTATGCATATGTGCCATCTCAATTGAGGCACAAATTGGAACCTAAAGCTGAAAAGTATGTGTTCATTGGATATGATGATTAGCAGATGGGATATAGGTTGTGGAGTCCATCCACAAAACAATTCCTTGTATCAAAGGATGTTACATTTGATGAGCAAGGTACTCGTATGCAGGTACAATCAATATTTATGCAGATGATGAAGAAATTATAAATCAGAAGAAAGGTAAATCAAAGGTTCAGATATTTGATGAAGAGGAGAACAATGAAGTACATGTTGAAGTTGAAGAAGTGCCAAGGTTTGATCAAGAATGTGAAGAACCAGAAACTTCAAAAAGTGGAGAACTCAGAAGGTCATCAAGAAACAAATGGCAACCTACAAGGTATAGCTATGACACTTCTTTCTTGGATACAATGCTTATATGGTAAAAGCAGATGAAAACCCTTCTACATATGAAGAGGCAAAAGGTAAGGAAAATTGGAAGAAAGCTATGCAAGAAGAGTATGATGCATTGACGGAGAATGAGACATGGGATTTGGTTCCTAAACCAAATAGTGAGAGGATCATTGGATGCAAATGGGTCTACAAGACAAA
>CM035439.1:116993828-116996328 GCA_020310875.1 Ceratopteris richardii | reverse complement strand
GGCTTGGTTCGCAAAACGCTCTTTACAAAAAGCAATTGTTTCCGTGGGTGACACTCCCGAATATAAGAGTGGAGGACTGATGAAGTCGATGAGGGAGGAACCTATATGGTTCGCAATGTCAGGAATGGTAAGAGTGCCGGTGCGAAAGTTGGGGAACAACCGAAGAGTTTCGTATACGTCATTAAGTGTGGAAGGGTCCTGCAACAGAACGTCTGCCAAGCCTAAGAGTCCTGCATACCGAAGATTTTCTGTCGAGAAAAGATTGCGGAGGTCAATTGGAGGTGGAGATAAATGAATTTTTATTTGGATAGGTAGATCAGTTGGGAGGAAAAGGCTCATATAATCGCCTGTAGGGATCGAATTATGGGAAGCAGAAGGAGAGGGAGAAGGTGAAGGGGGGCGAGGTAGCGAAGGGGGAGAATAAGGGTCGGTGGATTCTGATGGAATTGAGTAAGTAGGAATATTAATAAGGGGAGGATGAATAGCGGAAGGCGATGCAGATGCTGTAGGAGAGTTGGTGATGGCGGATGGCGGAATCAGTGGGGTAAGAGAGGCGGGCACTGACGGAGTAGGAGTGGTGGTGGGAAACGCCGAAGGATCGTCCGGTGGGGTTGGATTAGCCATAGAAGAATTTATAGGATGCCGAGAAAGGGGACGTGGAATAGGGGGAAGAGCTTATCGATAGTTGATGTCACGGAAGACCGTTTAAGAGATGGGAATGTGAGTTCAGGGAGCGAAGGGAATGAGATTTGGCGGATGGTTGGATGAGATGGAGAAGATGGTGGGTGGAGGATGATGTCCCTGGTTGTGTTGGAATGTGGAGGAGGAGTTGGCCGCGGTAGGTGGAGTTGGGAGGCCGGGGTGATAGGGGGAGTGGCAGTCGTAGGAGGCGGTAGGCGGACTTGGGGATGTGGTACCGCCGGACTTGGGGATGTGGGCGTAGTCGGAGGCGGAGGACGGCGGTTGTATGGGGGCGTGGAGGAGGGTGGTTAGCGTGGATGGCGGATGATGATGGTTGCTTGGGGTGTCGGAGGAGGATGCGGGGCCGAGGAGGATGGGCGGAAAGGCGGAGGCTGAGGAGGGCTGGCCGAGGACAGAGGCGGGCAGATGGCGGAGGTGGATGGCGGAGGCGGATGGCGGCGGATGGCGGAGGCGGATGGCGGACGGCGGGCGTTGGGGTGTTGGGGCGTTGGGTTAGGCGTGGACCATGGAGCGAGGGAGGCGGAGCGGTGGGCCACCGGGGAGGGCGGATTGGCGGTGGCGGAGGCTTCTGCGGAGGAGGAATAGGAGGAGGGGCGGAAATTGGGGCTGCGGCGGGGTAGAGGAGGCGGGAGGAAGGCGGGCAGGGAGGGGGGTTTGGTTGTCGGTTGCTTGCGGAGGTGGAGGAGAGGCAGCAATTGGAGGAGGGGCGGAGTTCTACGGAGTTCGACAGGTGGCACCTGCGGAGTTTTAGGGCGAAGCCGGCGGAGTGCTGCAGAGGATGGGAGTTTAGGGCGGAGGCGATGGCTACGGAGGGTGGAGGAGGGACTAGAACCGGCGGAGGGCGGGGCGTGGATGGCGGAGGCGGAGGGCTGAGGGCGGAGGCTGCGGAGGGCGGAGGGCGGAGGCGGAAGCGGGCGGCGGAGCGGAGGGCGGAGCGGAGGTAAGTGGGGGCGGGTAGCACCGGCTGCGGAGGAGTAGGGGCGGAGGGTGGAGTATGCGGAGGGCGGAGGGGCTTTTTGGGGTGCCTGCGGTTGGCCGTAGGGGGTTTGGTGGGCATAAGGAGGAGGCGGCGGTGATGTCACCTAGCGGGATGGCTGCGGACGGCGGAGGAAGGGCGGAAGAGGTGGCCGGAGGGGCTGGGCGGAGGAGGGTTGCAGGGGTTGGCCGGAGAGGTGGGCGGAGGGGGGGCGGAGGGCGACGGAGGGCGGCGGAGGCGGAGGGCGGACTGCGGGAGAGCAGCGGGGGGCGGTGGCGGATATGCGGGCGGCGGATGGCGGATATGCGGGCGGCGGATGGCGGATATGCGGAGGGGGTCGCCGGCGGGGGTGGGAGGGGATTTGGTAGAGGAGGGTAGGTCGCCTGGAGGGGTTGGGTATGGGCGGAAGAGGTTGGGTATGGGCGGAAGAGGGGGGGTCGCCTGCGGGGGTGGGAGGGGCGTTGGTAGAGGAGGGGGATTGGGTGGAGGCGAGGGGTGGAGCAGGGGGTTTGGGATCGCCTGCGGGGGTGGGAGGGGAGTTGGTAGAGGAGGGTGGGTTGGGTGGAGGCGAGGGGTGGAGCAAGGGGTGGCGAAGAGGTTGGAGGAGGGAGGGGGGGAGAGGTTGGAGGGCGGAGGTTGCGGAGGAGGGAGGAGGAGGGTGGCCGAGAGGGATGGGATGCGGAGGGGAGGATGGAGGGAGGGCGGAGGAGGTTAATCGCGGCGAGGAAGAGAGGGTGGTGGAGAGGAGTGGGGTGTATGGTATGGGATTGAATGAGGATGGCGGTCTGGTGGGGAAAAATGGCGGTAAGGAGGACGGAGAGG
>CM035439.1:116901328-116986328 GCA_020310875.1 Ceratopteris richardii | reverse complement strand
TTAAACATTGTTGGTGCAGACCAATCACCAATTGAAGTTTGGAAGACAAAAGATGGAGATATGATGAACTCAGGTTGAAAGAAAGGTACACATATGTACATTAGTTAAGACATAGGTTACTTATAATTATGCTTTGACATAAGTCTGTACATATTTGCCTATAAATACTTTGGAAAAATGTCGGGGCAAGTAGAGAAGACAAGGAGAGACCATGTATGAGAATAGGAATAGAGAAATAAGAAGTTGTAAGTGTCATTAGACACAAGAGAAGTGAGTTGAAGTCTCTCTCTCATTCAGTTGTAGTCTTCTTCAGAAATGACAGAATTTTTGCGCCCGATGTTTCTGTGTTTTCTCCTCGTGTAGTAGATCTTTTGTGAATTCCTTTTGGGAATGTCTAAGTCCATAGTTAATCAATCTATGGCTAGAGTTTGAGAATCTAATTGTGATCAGGCTAAGAGAATTGTGTGTAGGAACATTTACATGTGAGAAAGTATTCACTGGTTCCTGAAACAGGCGCAAATTTCGATCTTAATGATTTGATCATTTCTCACTCCACAGTTTAAAGTTTTGTGCAAGTAAGCACTTAATCTTTAAGTTGGAAGGTAAGCTACTTGTGGCTAAAAGCATTTGCTTAAACGGGTTCTATACTGAGAGAACCAAATTTAAGAAGTTAGGGGTGTCCAAATCGACTTCTCAGAAGTGCAGATTTAGACATAGGTAACTTGGTAAGTAGATTTCTCAAGATCTACTAAATCTTTTGGAGTGATTTGACTTGGACAAGGTGCGCAATCTTTAGGCGACACCTTGTGCAAAGTTTCATAGAAAACTTTACACATTTATTCAGTCAATGAGCAAGAAATATGCAGCAGACTTTCTGAGTAATTTCCTTCTTCACAGTTTAGTCAAGAAATTGATATTTGGTCATTGATCTCTTAAATTAGTGAAGGTTTTGACTTACTCTTGATATAGAGGTGTTCTAAATTCAAGAGTAGGTTGTTCTTTTGGAGATTAACACTCTCCATCAGTGGTATCAGAGCAGGAAGTATCAGAATTGAAGAAAAGAAGGATCCCGACTGCTGCAGCTTCAAAGAATTTGACATCTGAAGATTCAAAGGGTGAAAGCTTGCAAGGAAAGCTTGAGAAGGAGATCATACGACATCAAGGAAGTCAAAAGGAGTATCATTTGAAGTAAAGGTAACCTTATACTTTATAAAAGTTGAAGAATTCAATATACAGGTGAAGGAAGGATGGGAGACTCTCTTCAAATAGAGAAGTTGGATAGAGAAAACTATCCTGCATGGTCAATGAGGATGGAAGCTCATCTAATGAGCAAAGATTTGATAGCTTACATTACAGGAGAAGAAGAAAAGCCTCAATTCAGAGATCCTAGTGTTCCAACTAGGGAGGAATTGTCAGATTTGAAGATTTGGATGAAGAAAGATGCTCAAGCTAGGAGCATTATCTATATGGCAGTCAATGATTACTTGCTACCTCACATTAGAGGTCTTGAAAGTGCAAGTGATATATGGAATGCCTTGGAAGAGCATTTCCAAAACACCACAAAGTCAAGGAAGGCATCTTTATGGGCATAATTTACAACTTTCAAGAAGAAGGCCTCTCAATCCATTTCAGATTATGTAACAAGGATGAAAGACATTGCAGATGCATTAGGAGCTGTTGATGAAGATATTGAGGAGGATAAATTGGTAAGGCAAATCCTTACAGGTTTGAGAGGTGATGACAAATGGAAGCCATTCATTTTGTCTACAGAATTATCACTTGATCATTTCACTCCTGATTTAAATCAGTTGCTAGGTCATATGCTAACATTTGAGCAGGATGTTAAAGGAGATGGTGACAAAAGTACAGATCATGCAATGTACTCAAAGGACAAGAAGAAAGCTAACAAAGGAAAGCAACAATCAGGTGAAGATGAAGGCACAACTAGTCAAGCCAACTTCCTAAGAGGAAGAGGAGGTGGCAAAGGTAGAGAGGCAGGAACAACAAAGATGGAGCCAAAGCATGCTGGATTTGTGGTAAGACAAATCATTTAGCTAATGATTGTTGGCATAATAATCAAAGTAATGGAGGATACAATCAAAACTATAATTCAAGAGGAAGAGGTGGCAGAAATCAAAGAGGTAATTTCAGAAGCAGAGGTAGTAGGGGTTACTTTGGAAGAAATGCAGGTAGAGGTTTCCAAAGCCAACAATATAACAATACCTACTACAATTATGCTTCAGATCAAAAGGAAGATTCAACATTGATAATGAATGCAACTTGTGAAAGGCAGAATGAAGATCAAAGAGTCTTCTACATTGACTCAGGGTGTAGCAATCACCTGAGTGGTAATATAGCCTTGATGACTAATTTGGAGAATAAGGTATCTAATCATGTTGTTCAAACAGGTGACAACACAAAGCACAATGTGAAGTCAATTGGATCAGTGAAGGCCAAGGATGGTAGCACCTTATTGAGTAAGGTCTTGTATGTTCCTACAATTCCTAAGAATTTGATAAGTGTAGGACAAATTGTGGAAAAAGGTTATGAAGTAAGGTTCACTAATGAAGGAGTGTTTGTGGAAGACCCTAGCAATGGGTATAAACAAATTGTTTCAGGGAAGAAAGAAGGAAGATTGTTCACATTGAAGATTCAAGGTAATGTTGGTCATGCCTTGTTCACCTATGGAGGACATAAGATCTCTGAGTTAGATCTTTGGCACAAGAGACTTGGACATTTCAATGAAAGAGGTATTAAAGACATGATTAATAATGGTTCAGTGCTTGGATTGCCTAATGTTGCAGGTCAACATATGACATACAGATGTGAGGCATGTCAATTAGGTAAGGCTCATAAGCAATCCTATTCTAAGCATGGGTTTATGTATTCAGAGAAACTTGAATCGGTACACACAGATGTGTGGGGACCATCAAAGGATTTCAGTATCAATGGTTCAAGGTATTATGTGATTTATGTTGATGATGCTACCAGATGGATCACTATCTATGTGATCAAAGATAAGTCAGAAGTATTCAATACTTTCAAACATTATCATATGTATGCAGAGAGAATTACAGGACATAAGTTGAAAAGACTAAGGTCAGATGGAGGGGGAGAGTATTTCTCTAATGAGTTCAGTGATTACTTGTGGAATGCAGGTATAAAAAGAGAGGTTACTTGCAGGTACTCTCCTCAACAAAATGGTGTAGCAGAAACGAGGAATAGGACTCTTGTTGAGTTTGCAAGGTCCATGATGAAGGAGAAAAATTGCCCAAATTATTTGTGGGCTGAGGTTGTAAATACAGCTACTTATTTGGTTAATAGGCTACCTTGTAAAGCTTTGCAGGGTATGACACCTTATGAGGATGGTGGGGTAAGAGACCTACACTAGATCATTGCAAAGTATTTGGATGTTTGGCCTATGCATATGTGCCATCACAATTAAGGCACAAATTGGAACCTAAAGCTGAAAAATATGTGTTTATTGGTTATGATGATAAGCAGATGGGATACAGGTTGTGGAATCCATCCACAAAACATTTTCTTGTATCAAAAGATGTTACATTTGATGAGCAAGGTACTTGGTATGCAGGTACTATCAATATTAATACAGATGATGAAGAAATTGTGAGCCAAAGGAAAGGTAAATCAAAGGTTCAGATATTTGATGAGCAAGAGAATAATGAAGTGCAGGTTGAAGTGGAAGAAACACCAAGATTTGATCCTGAATGTGAAGAACCAGAAACCTCAAGAAGTGGAGAACTTAGGAGGTCTACAAGGAACAAATGGCAACCTACAAGGTATAGCTATGATACTTCTTTTTTGGCTACCAAAGATTATGCTTACATGATTAAAGCAGATGAAGTCCCTTCTACATATGAAGAGGCAAAAGGTAAAGAAAATTGGGAGAAAGCTATGCAGGAAGAATATGATGCATTGATGGAGAATCAAACATGGGATTTGGTGCCAAAGCCAAATAGTCAGAAGATCATTGGATGTAAGTGGGTTTATAAGACAAAAAGATTTGCAGATGGAAGTGTGTCTAGGTACAAAGCTAGACTTGTTGTCAAAGGGTTTGCTCAGACATATGGTATTGATTATGATGAGACTTATAGTCCTGTGGCAAAGATGACAACCATCAGGACACTTACAGCAATTGCTGCATGCAAAGGTTGGAAACTATGTCAATTAGATGTGAAGAATGCTTTTTTGAATGGACATTTCAGATGAAGTCTTCATGGAGCAACCTCAAGGATTCAGAGATGGAAGGTATCCAGATCATGTGTGTAAGCTTAAGAGAGCTTTATATGGCTTGAAGCAGGCCCCAAGGGCATGGAACTATAGACTTGTAAAGTTCTTAAAGGAACTTGGATTTCAAGTATCAAAAGCAGATAGTAGCTTGCTTGTCAAAGCAAGTGATGATGGGTTTATTTACATGTGCATATATGTTGATGATATCATTCTTACAGGTACAGATGAGAAAGGCATTCAAAGCCTAAAGAAGCAAATGGAGAAAGAATTCAAGATCAGTGATTTGGGAGACTTGTCATACTTCTTGGGCATGGAGATTTTATACACTCAACATGGAGTGTATGTGACTCAAGAAAGGTATTTGAGGAACTTGTTAATCAAGTTTAAAATGAATGATTGCAGAGTAGCACCTACTCCAATGGAGGTGAATCACAAATTAAGCAGATTTGGAGGTGAAGAGTTCAAGGACATGAAGCAATATCAGAGTTTGGTTGGTAGTCTTATCTATGCTACATTAACTAGACCTGATTTATCATATGCAGTTGGGGTTTTGTCTCAATTTATGCATTGTCCTAGGAAAGAGCATTGGATTGCAGGTCAAAGAGTGTTGAGGTACATTAAGGGTACACTCAAAGAAGGTTTGTATTGTGGTTTTACATCAGATACAAATATCAAGATCTATAGTGATGCAGATTGGGCAGGTAATCCAGATGATAGAAGGTCAACCTATGGATACATGTGTTATGTGGGAGATAAGTTAATCTCTTGGTGCTCAAAGAAGCAACATACAATTGCTTTGTCATCTATAGAAGCAGAGTACAAAGGCATGATTGAAGCAGCAAAAGAAGTGATTTGGCTTAAGACTCTCATGAAGAGTTTTGACACTATACAGAGCATACCTATCATTTATGGTGATAACATGAGTTCATTATATCTAGCTGCTAATCCTGTTTTTCATGCTAGGACTAAACACATTGAGATACAGTATCACTTTCTAAGAGAGAAGGTGATGGATAAGGAGATTGAAGTCATACATACTTCAACAAAAGATCAGATAGCTGATATGCTTACAAAGAGCTTGGATGGACCAAAGTTACAGAAGTTTAAAGACATGGCATGCATAAAGAAGATAAGAGAAACCTCAATTGATGATTGAGGGGGAGCTGTTGGTGCAGACCAATCACCAATTGAAGTTTGGAAGACAAAAGATGGAGATAAGATCAACTCTTGAAGCTTAGAAGATGTTTACATTCTCAGGTTGAAAGAAATGTACACATATGTACATTAGTTAAGACATAGGTTACTTATAATTATGCTTTGACATAAGTCTGTACATATTTGCCTATAAATACTTTGGAAAAATGTCGGGGCAAGTAGAGAAGACAAGGAGAGACCATGTATGAGAATAGGAATAGAGAAATAAGAAGTTGTAAGTGTCATTAGACACAAGAGAAGTGAGTTGAAGTCTCTCTCTCATTCAATTGTAGTCTTCTTCAGAAATGACAGAATTTTTGCGCCCGATGTTTCTGTGTTTTCTCCTCGTGTAGTAGATCTTTTGTGAATTCCTTTTGGGAATGTCTAAGTCCATAGTTAATCAATCTATGGCTAGAGTTTGAGAATCTAATTGTGATCAGGCTAAGAGAATTGTGTGTAGGAACATTTACATGTGAGAAAGTATTCACTGGTTCCTGAAACAGGCGCAAATTTTGATCTTAATGATTTGATCATTTCTCACTCCACAGTTTAAATTTTTGTGCAAATAAGCACTTAATCTTTAAGTTGGAAGGTAAGCTACTTGTGGCTAAAAGCATTTGCTTAAACGGGTTCTATACTGAGAGAACCAAAGCTAAGAAGTTAGGGGTGTCCAAATCGACTTCTCAGAAGTGCAGATTTAGACATAGGTAACTTGGTAAGTAGATTTCTCAAGATCTACTGAATCTTTTGGAGTGATTTGACTTGGACAAGGTGCACAATCTTTAGGCAACACCTTGTGCAAAGTTTCATAGAAAACTTTACACATTTATTCAGTCAATGAGCAAGAAATATGCAGCAGACTTTCTGAGTAATTTCCTTCTTCACAGTTTAGTCAAGAAATTGATATTTGGTCATTGATCTCTTAAATTAGTGAAGGTTTTGACTTACTCTTGATATAGAGGTGTTCTAAATTCAAGAGTAGGTTGTTCTTTTGGAGATTAACACTCTCCATCAAACATGCTCTAATTCCTCTACAACCTTTGAAGACAAGGTAGCACATAGCATGTGTTTATGGGGATCTAAACTTACCTACCCATGTGATTGATGGCATATATCTTGAATTGTAGCTCAAATATCTTCTTGAGTGACCAATGGCCGAATAACTAATGGTGCATTGGCAATCACTGAACATGCTTTTGTGTGGAGCTCGGGGCTCTACTTCTCTTCTTCCCTTAGATCCTTCTCTGGACATGAGCTCATTTCTACTTGTGTTTTAGTCGCTTGAATGGTTACAAATGAGTTTCTTACTTGAGGCATTGTGAAGGACTTCATGAAATTTGCGATAAATTCCATTGGCAATGCCACCTTTCATAAGTCTCATCTATGTAGTCTTTGATAGATAAGAATTGTCAGTGCCGTACTTCCACTCGAAGAGTGTTTGGCACCACATTACTTTGATGTCTCCATCAACCTTTCTACCACATAAGGATTGATATTAATGAGATGAGCTACATGCCCCTTTGCATATGAGAGCAACTTGATTTTTAAGAAGAAAGCAAAAGTGTTGATACAATAGTTTGAAAATGAGCTCAATATCCAACCTATTTGTTTTTTCGAATGTCTTATATTTGAGATTATGATATTCATTTTTCAAGTCCACCATACCATCCGTAAGCCATCTAGACACCTCTAGGCCAAGAGCATGAGATCACATTATATTCTCGTGTGTACCATCAAAGCCTATTATTGTGGCCACTAGGAATGCATTCACTTGATTTGGTAAGAACAATGTTGATATATTCCGGTAGTGATTTGTGTGAACACACTAAAGACCACCTAGGCACGTTTTTCCTCTTTAGGGGGCTTTTTTCCCTTGGCTTGCATATATGCCTATAACCCTAATGGGTTACTTATCTTTGTATGTTCACTTGCTATTTCATTCAGTGTTGTGTTTTGCTCCAAGCTTCTTCTTCTTCCTTGTGTCATTCGTGTGCTTCCATAGACATCAAAATCCAACAACTGGTACCACAACAGGTCCCCGCTTCAAAACTTTGTAAATATTAAATGACCTGAAACTTCTCGTCGAAGAGGCAGACCACCGAATGTAACCCTTTGAAATGAATATACATTGTTCTATCTTGGGTATGCAGAGAGACAAGTCAGAAGACAGGTACCGGACATGCCGGACTGTCTGGTCTACTGGGCAGAGAAGTATACTTTATCAAATTGAGTTGTTCTAGAGTAATTCTATACGATGTTGTGTAATAAGTTAATTGTCTATGTTGCTAAGTTCCAATGATTAAGTAATTAAATGATTAATCAATTTGTTTGATATTTGTGGACTTGTGAAGTTAGTGTAGATAAGATTGTTATTGTGTTTGATAAGGTAGTTAACTCATCCTATGAGAGTAGTTTGGAGAAACACAGAGATTCAGTTATCACTGAATTCTACCACCTAAGAACCCCATCAACCTATCCTATTCCTTCATTAGACTTGATGAGAAGAGGTTAATGTCATGAGGAAGGAGATAAGAAAGAGAGCTCAGACACACAATCTCACTCTCAAGGAGAAGGGCACACACAGATTGAGGCAAGGAAGAATGATCTTCTTCTTCTTCTTCTTCTATTACATAAAAAGGAATGTACAACTGCATTTCCAATTGTATCTTCAAAACAAGAAGGTTCAACATCTTGTATTACCTTTGTCATGTAGGCACAATGACGAGCCATGTATATCATATGTCAATCGTTGCACTGAATTCCGCATCCTCCCAGATCTTCTTGGTCCTGGGTCACTTCTCCTTGTATGATCTGCATGTGCCTTTCTTACTCCTCGAGTCTTCACAGAGGGCAATCCAAGTTCCTCATGAAGACTCTTTTCTAAACTGCTTGAATCTCCATCAATGTCTTCAAAACCTACACAGGTTTTATGACCAGTAGAAAGCTTTTCTTTACCTTTCTTGGATGTATTTGATGAATTTTCTGGACTAAAATTTCCATGCAATCTTCCACTCCATGGATTTGAGTTGGAACTATTGCTTGGTGATGCATTTGGTCCACTCAAAACTTGAAATTTTGCACTTTCTTTTTTAACATTTTCTTTGTCATTTGGTTCAAGATTCAGTCCTTCTTTGGCCTCTGCATAGAAGCTTTACATTTCATCAAATACCACATCTCTGCTCACCTTCACCTGTCGTATGAGTGGGTTATAACATTTATATCCCTTTTGCTCAGGGGAGTATCCAATGAAGACACATTTTTTTGCTTTTGGATCTAGCTTCATCCTCAACTCATCTAGAACATGTACATATGCAATACAACCAAAAACTTTCATATGTGATAAGTTTGGATTTTTACCTATGAACTTCTCTTCAGGTGTAACTTGATGTACAACAGCAGTTGGAGTTCTGTTCATGATGTATATAGCCGTATGCACAGCTTCTGCCCAATAACAATGAGGCATATTCTTCTCAGCCATCAAGGCTCTTGGTATTTTTGCAATATGTCTATTTTTGCATTCAACAACACCGTTTTGTTGTGGTGTGTAATTGCATGAAAACTGACGTTGAATTCCATGACTTTTAAGAAAATTGCTCAACTCATTTTACATGTATTCACCTCCTCCATCATATCTTAATGTCTGAATATACTTCCCTCTCTGGTTTTCCACCACAACTTTAAAATTATGAAAGTGAGTGATACCTCACTCTTTGTTGGAAAACAAAGGTTTCAATATCCTATTGTTCAAACAATGTTCCATGGTTCATTATGCTCAAACAAGTACAAGGTGTATAGCTCTCAGTTTTGTTCCCTCTACAAGCGATTGACGTAGGGGCCTTGGCTACCTCATCTTTCTCCCATCAAGCCCACCTGGGATCGAATCCCGCCATCAGCAACGGCATAGCGCGAAGGAAAAACAGATGATTTTTTGCTTTTCTTTCTTGATTAAAACACACGAAAGGATGCGATCTTTTTGAAGTTATGAGTTTTTTGGAGGAGCTTTTTTGAGATCGCTACGATCATGAGCTTTTGGCATAGCTTTATTGATGGGAAGAACATACTATATAAACATATGCCTGGGGTCACTTCAAAGTTATCCTTGCACCAATTCAACACCAAGATTTGGAGCTTTGGTACCTCAATAGAGGTGATGCTTCTTGCACATGGGGCAGCCATGTTGCACTCTTGGAGCATGTTGAGGAGCGGCTATGGAGTTCTTCTTGGAGGAGAAGAGTCTGCTCACACTCTTGCTTATGGAGAGGACTTGGTCATTAGCAGCTTGGTGG
Source organism: Ceratopteris richardii (assembly GCA_020310875.1). NCBI lineage: Eukaryota > Viridiplantae > Streptophyta > Polypodiopsida > Polypodiales > Pteridaceae > Ceratopteris > Ceratopteris richardii. Next base: position 116,976,597 of record CM035439.1, on the reverse strand, counting down.
TGTGGATCATCCATCTACATGATGTATGTGAAGGATGTCTTCTACATGAAGATTTTGGTGTACTTCAAAGACATTGGATGGAGATTAACATAAGATTTGCATCTTATGTTAAGAATTTAGGTACATGTTCTCTTTATGCACACAGGTACTATTTGAAGTATATGGAAGATGCATCCATATCAAAATGACTCCTATTCGGCATATGTACAAGAGAATCAGTACATGTATGCTTTATGCATATTTGGATGAGGTGTTAGAGAAGGTATGGTCATATGAGTTTGAGGATTTCTTGCAGCAAACTTGTTAGCATTCTTTGCTACTTTTGTAAGTATGTGATCTTTTCACACACATGTCTAACTTAGGGCCTTCCTTAGCCTAAGATTAGATGAGGGTTTGTTGATTCTCAATTTTAGACTGATCCTTCCTCTTGTTGTCACTCATATTCACTCTTGTACAACCTATCAGGTCACACATCTCATGTATATTCAGATTTTTGTCCATACATCTGAATATGTTTGTTACATTTGTACATTCACTCATCCATCTATTTCTGTTCACATAGAGTGGTTGAGAATTTTGCTCCCACATTGTACATTGAACATTGGTATATATGATAGTGTGAGTAAGCAATGGCTTATGTAACACTTTACACATGTTGTCTAATCTTTCTCTCTATCTTTGTCTCATCATTTGTAAGATTAAATGTGGTATGTTCATATTTTGTCAATATTGGAAGATTGATAGATTCTATGTTGTATATGTTGGACCTATGGAACCTCGGACCTGTGGTATTAGTTATGGGCCTACCTAATTTTTGACATTTGGTATCAGAGCTTTAGGGTTTTGATATCAGAGTTCATTCAGGCTCTCAGATTCCCAGGTTCCTAGACTTCCAGGTTTACAACATATGATTTAAGAGCATCTTCTAACATTTGAAATTTGACATACACACTTAATCTAGATGAGTAAAGATTTGAGAATTAGACAATTGGTCACATGTTTATTCATCAATGTGGAGTATGAAGTTGATGATCTATTAACAGCCGAATACTTTTGGAAGAGTATGAAAATACTTTATAGAAAGTATTGTTTGAAGACCAAGACTTGATGAAGAGAAGGCTACTTCAAATTCAAGGAAGAACAATGGTTTGGAGAAGATGAAGGAATCAAATCAACATCAAATCACAGGTATCACTTTCTACTATCAGATTATCATGTGTAGGTCATGTCTTAGAAGAGCAGCTATGAAGAGATTTGAAGAATTCAAGGAATGTTTTTTTACACTTTCATTATTCGAAAGTTAAAGGCTGCATCAAAACAGGTATCTAGAGGTTTTTCTAGAGAATTTCAACCTAATTGTCAACAAGTTGAGAGAATTGAGTGTAGGAACATTTACATGTGTAAATGTGAAGAAGTGAAGTTGCAGTAGGCGCAAAATTTGATGCTAATGTTTTGGTCAGTTCTCCTTCCACAGTGTAAAGTTTTGAGCAAGCAAGCACTCATTCTTTAAGTGTTGGAAGGTAAGCTACCTATGGCTAAAAGCATTTGAATAAACGGGTTGTAATTTGGGAGAACTATGTGTTAAAAGTTACAGGTGTCAAAGTCGACTGTAAAAAAAGTACAGTTTTAGACATAGGTGAATTGTTTAGATCATTTCTCAAGATCTACTGAGTGTTTTGAGATTATTTAACTTGGAGAAGGTGTATAAACTATAGGCAACACCTTGAGCAAAGTTTTATAAAAAACTTTACACATTTGATTAGTGAATGACTAATATATGTGCATCAGACTTTCTGAGTAGATACTCTCTTCATAGTTTGTTCAAGATTTTGATAATTGAGTATTGATCCTCCAAATTGGTAAAGGTTTTGAGTTGTTCTTGATATAGAGGTGCTCTAACATCAAGGATAACGTTTTCTTTTGGAGATTAAGACTCTCCATCAGTGGTATCAGAGCAGGAAGCATTAAATTTGAAGAAAGGAGGACCCTGACTATTGCAGTCATAAAGAATTAGAATTATTTTGAATCATTAGACACTTTAGAAGTGTAGGATATCTCTCTCATCACTTAGATGTAAAACTTCTCAGAAATGAAGAAAAGTTGTGCCCAATATTTCTCTGAGTTCTCCTTTTGTGCTTGATCATTTCAAGAGGCCTTTTGTACGTATCTAATTCCATAGTTAATGAGTCTATGGTTAAATTTTGATGGCCTAATTGTAAAAGGCTGCGAGAATTGAGTGTAGGAACATTTAAATGTGTAAATGTGAAGAAGTGAAGTTGCAGCAGGTGCATAATTTGATGCTAATGTTTTGGTCAGTTCTCCTTCCACAGTGTAAAGGTTTGAGTAAGCAAGCACTCATTCTTTAAGTTGGAAGGTAAGCTACCTATGGCTAAAAGCATTTGAATAAATGGGTTGTAATTTGGGAGAACTATGTGTTAAAAGTTACAAGTGTCAAAGTCGACTGTAAAAAAAGTATAGTTTTAGACATAGGTGAATTGTTTAGATAATTTCTCAAGATCTACTGAGTTCTTTTGCGATGATTTAACTTGGAGAAGGTGCACAAACTATAGGCAACCTTGTGAAACATTTTATTAAAAACTTTACACATTTGGTCAGTCAATGACTAAGATATGTGCATCAAACTTTCTGAGTAGATACTCTCTTCACAGTTTGTTCAAGATTTTGATAATTGAGTATTGATCCTCCAAATTGGTAAAGGTTTTGAGTTGTTCTTTATATAGAGGTGCTCTAACATCAAGGATAACTTGTTCTTTTGGAGATTAACACTCTCCATCATTTGTGTTGCACAGAAATAGAAAAAGATACTTGTTATGTTGGAGAAGGTTATGAATCCTAAAGTCCTTTTAGCAAAGTTTTGTTATGTAAGGATCAGCTAACCTTATTCTATAATATGGGAAGTTGAGGAGTAAACAGGGAAAGCTATTGGCATGTGTACAGTGCTAATAAAAAAGGATTCAGGGATTTTGTCTTAGATACAGGTATTGATCACTAAAGCTCAGATTTATTGAAAGAAGGAAGACGTTCCAGATTTCATAAAGTCTAATATATTTGAAGAATTCTCAATACTAGTGTTAAATCATCCAGGGGGGTGATGAAACATGAAGACTTATTTTTAGCCATATGTGAAAGAGTACAGAGTCATACCTATAAGAATTCCAGGTATTCCTATATCAGGTATTCCTTTATTTCCTTTGTCAGTTTCTCTTTATGTTCTAGCGTTGAAGAAGAAGGAAGAAGAAGAATGTTTGGAGAAAGTTCCTGTTAGGTGTTCCTATTCAGGAGAAGGTTCCAGAGTTCTATTGAAGAGAAACTTGATATTTCAAAGAGGTATGTTTGAGAGGTGCGCACATTTATGTTTATACCAAGTTCTAAAGGAAAGAGGTATGAAGGATTTACAGATTGAACAAAGATGAAGACATGATGACATCATAGATTTTTTGGTAAGACTCATAGGATGAGTTGAGTTGAGTTGATTTGAGTGCAGTCAGAGATGAACCAGCCAGTGTTCATAATACACTAAGTTGTGAGATGTCAGTTACAGGTTCCAGGATTCAGTTCCTGATTTTGTTTAGTGTATTTACATGACGTAGCAGAAATACATTGAGAAGCCTTTTTTGAAAGGTAAATGCAAATATGTGGATCCTAGTGTATGCTTTCAGGATTAAGAAGACAGGAGATAACAGGTTCAGAGTCAGTACTTGCTACATTTGTTGTCAAGCAAATGATTGCTTGATGTGTACACTATTGGATATCTAGATTGCATATTTTCTCAAGTATTATGGTTCATATTCAACAAGTTCAATTTGAAGGAAAGTCAAATTTAGTTTTGAAGAAGACTTTTGAAGAACAGGTTTGAAGGTCAAATTTGAGGAGTACAAGTTTGAAGCTTATGAAGTTTGCAGATGAATGAAGTTACATGTTTAGTGCAGTTTGTTCCAATATGACATTGCAGGGGGGATTGTTGGAAAACAAAGGTTTCAATATCCTATTGGTCAAACAATGTTCCATGGTTCATTATGCTCAAAACAGTACAACATGTATAGCTCTCAGTTTTGTTCCCTCTACAAGCGATTGGCATAGGCACCTTGGCTACCTCAACTTTCTCCCATCAAGCCCACCTGGGATCGAATCCCGCCATCACCACCAGCACAGTGCAAAGGAAAAATGGACGATTTTTTGCTTTTCTTTCTTGATTAAAACACATGAACGGATGCAAGCTTTTTGTGATTATGAGTTTTTTGGAGGAGCTTTTCCGAGATCGCTACGATCGTGAGGTTTTGGCATAGCTTTATTGATGGGGAGAACATACTATATAAACATATGCTTGGGGTCACTTCAAAGTTATCCTTGCACCAATTCAACACCAAGCTTTCGAGCTTTGGTACCTCAATAGAGGTGATGCTTCTTGCACATGGGGCAGCCATGTTGCACTCTTGGAGCATGTTGAAGAGCAGCTATGGAGTTCTTCTTGGAGGAGAAGAGTGTGCTCACACTCTTGCTTATGGAGAGGACTTGGTCATTAGCAGCTTGGTGGTGTGGATCATCCATCTACATGATGTATTTGAAGGATGTCTTCTACATGAAGATTTTGGTGTACTTCAAGGACATTGGATGGAGATTAACATAAGATTTGCATCTTATGTTAAGAATTCAGGTACATGTTCTCTTTATGCACACAGGTACTATTTGAAGTATATGGAAGTGGCATCCATATCAGAAGGAGTCCTATTCGGCATAGGTACAAGAGAATCAGTACATCTATGCTTTATGCATATTTGGATGAGGTGTTAGAGAAGGTATGGTCATATGAGTTTGAGGATTTCTGGCAGCAAACTTGTTAGCATTCTTTGCTAATTTTGTAAGTATGTGATCTTTTCACACACATGTCTAACTTAGGGTCTTCCTTAGCCTAAGGTTAGATGAGGGTTTGTTGATTATCATTTTTAGACTGATCCTTCCTCTTTCTATCACTCATATTCACTCTTCTACAACCTATCAGGTCACACATCTCATGTATATTCGGATTTCTATCCATATTGTTTGTTACATATGTACATTCACTCATCCATCTATTTATGTTCACATAGAGTGGTTGAGAGTTTTGCTCCCACGTTGTACATTGAACATTGGTATATATGGTAGTGTGAGTAAGCAGTGGCTTACGTAACACTTTACACATGTTGTCTAATCTTTCTCTCTATCTTTGTCTCATCATTTGTATGATTAAATGTGGTATGTTCATATTTTTTCAATATTGGAAGATTGCTAGATTCTATGTTGTATATGCTAGACCTATGGAACCTTGGACCTGTGGTATTAGTTATGGGCCTACCTAATTTCCAACACTCCTCTCTTTCATGAAATAGACCCACACTTTCCGTGTATGGTCATCAAGGAAAGTAACATAAAATGTGCAATCACCCATAGATGTGGTCTTTGTAGGACCCCAAACATCTATATGTACTATTTCTAGCACATTCTCACTAACATGCTTGTCATGTGGAAATGATGATCTTGACTGTTTACCAAATTGACATGCTGCACATACCTTTTGCATCTCTGAAACCTTGAAATTTGGTAGTCCATGAACGATCTCCTTTGACTGCATCAGTTTCAGCCTTTGCAGATTTGCATGTCCAATTTGTTTGTGCGAGATCTCTATATGAGCAATAACTCCTGCACCTTTTGCAAACATGGTTGCATTCATTTCAGGAAGTTTCACATTTAAGGTGAACATCCTACCCACTTTGTTTCCTTTGGCGATCAATCATCCACCATGTTTGTACTCTTCTACATATAATCCATCAGCATTGAACCTGACTTGTAATCGTTGGTCAACCATTTGTCGAACAGAAACCAAATTCTTTGTTATGTTTGGAACATGCAGCACATCAGCAAGGTGTTTTACCTTCCCGTCCTCCATAGACAATGCTATGTTTCTTGTATGCTCGATAGGGTGTGATGTGTTATCACCTGTTTCAACATATCCAGGAACTGGCAATTTCTACAAAGTACTTAACCATTCCACATGACTAGTCATGTGATTTGAAGCACCTGAATCAATGTACGAGACATTATCATTTGATTTTGAAACAGTATCAGCCATCGTATTCATCATGTGATGTTGAACCATGAATAGCTTCTCAGAATCATCTGCACTTGTGGATGCATAGTTGTTTTGCTTCCTTCTAGTATTTTGGTTCTTCAACCTACAATCACGTTCAAAGTGTCTAGGTTTACCACAATTCCAACATCCTTTACTATCATTACCTGAATCATTTCTTTGGAAATTTTTGCTACCTCTTTGGCTCCCCTTGCCTCAAAACTGTCCTCTTCCTCCTACATGATTCTGTTGTTGACCTTGGTCTTGGTTACTATTTCCTCTTCCACTTCCGAAACCTCTACCTCTGCCTCTTCCTCTACCAAAGTAGAGTACCTACTCAAAACTAGATTTTCCTTGGGAGTTTGAATCCTCACCAAGATTCTTTTCTTCAATAATCAGCATACATACCAAATCATCAAAATTTGGAATATTTTCTCTGGTCTGTATAGAAGTATTGAATTTCTTATATGTAGCTCCTAAACCACGAAGGCACACTTCCACCTTATCATCATCATCATCTACATTCATGCAAATAGATGCAAGTGACTCATATATGCTTTTGATTTTCAGAGTATAGTCACTTACCGACATGCTCTTTTTCTCCAATGTATGCAACTCGCTCTTCAGTTGCAATTTCCATGCCTTTGTATTGATCTCATACAAAGTGACCAAACTATTCCAAGCCTCTTTTGGAGTCTTGACATCATGTATGTGTCCAATCATGCTATCTTGTATGCTAATAGATAGCCAATACATTACCTTTCATGCTCCTTGATTCCATTCCTCATATGCTCTTAACTGTTCTCTAGTCCGATTCCTCTCTGACAATTGCAGAGCATTTTCGTTCTCTCCTTCGATGTACTTCTACTAGCCTTTTCCCATCAGGAAATTCATCATTTTGAATCTCCAAGCATGGAAGTTGTTCTTGTCCAACTTATCACTTGTAAGCTGACTCATTCAATCTGCGTTTGCCATTTCTGCAACAATCACAACACTGCAAAACACTATAAGCAACACTTCTGCTTGAACACTGTCGCACTATGACGTGACAGTTTGATCTTAGAAAAACAGAGGTTTTGTGTATCAACAATACACAGAATTGCTTGAAATTATGGATCTGGAATATATGAGTGTTGCCAATGCAAGTTACAACTTCTAAAACTGACCTCATTTTTTTGTGGGCCCCACCTTGCGGGCTTGAAACAGAGGTCAAGATGGCTCCGAAACTTTGATTTTCGTAGCAAACGAAGGTCATTTGTGAATCGCGCTTTCTCCATGCCTTGCCGTGTACTCTTCACTATCACCTTCTCCACGAGCTCTCTATAGCCATGCTGGTTCTGATACCATGTCACGAGGAAGGAGATAAGAAAGAGAGCTCACACACACAATCTCACTCTCCAAGAGAAGCACACACATATTGAGGCAATGAAGAATGATCTTCTTCTTCTTCTTCTATTACATAAAAAGGAATGCACAATAATGACCTAAAACAAGAATACAACAACTTCAATATATAAAGACCAATACATAAGAAAAAACCTAATGTCCGCAAATCAGTGAGCTGGCAAGAAACAAATGTGCCATCACTCTTAGTAGATAAATCTAATAAAGCTCAATGAAGTATCCCTGACATATATCAGCGTGAACACTATACATGTCAGAGAAACGGAAAAATGATGCGTGTCATCCTAGATCATCACATGTTGAGCTTGATATCTCTACAGTAAATAGTGAGCATACTCAAGGAAATTAGAAGTTCAAATTCATCCTTTGGTGTCAAACATATATACAGGTTTTGATTTGTGAGTACAAGCAACTCAAAGTCATTTACAAGTTAAGTAGAGCTCGATAAATTAGTTCTGTTCAACTTTTTGAGATAGAATCATTTTTGTGCATCAGGGTATTTAGTCAATGGCCATGGTTGAAAGTAATGATGTATTCCATATGTTGGTTGTTGAGAATAGGTTGGATGGTACTAATTATCCATTGTGGGCCTATATGATGTGGCATGTATTGGTAGCAAAAGGAATGTGGAATATTGTGTAGGGTGTTGAAATATATTGATTGAAGGTGATGCAAATGGAACTGAAGATAACGATTTTCAAATTCTTGTTTGTGCTTTAGTTCGTGCTTCACTTACTATAGAGCAACTTTGTTGGGATGGCAAAAATGCTCAGACACATGCATTGTTAGTTTTTTCTATCAAACATGCCATTATCCCTCACATTCACTCTTGCAAAACAATAAAGGCTGCTTGGGATACACTGATCACTTTATACTAGGTAAGAAATGAGGCTCGTATTGCTTACCTCTGAGAACAATTGGAGAGTGAACATATGAATAAGGGAGATTCTATGGACTATTTTTTTGACAAAGATGAAAGATTTGAAGGAGTAGTTGATTTCTATTGATCAAGTCTTGCTACATAGTTCACTTATATAGACTCTTCTTAACAATCTTCTGGATTCATATCAGAGTTTTGCTTCTACTTTTTGATTGATGATGAAAGGCAATCCAAATTGGTTAACACTTGAGTAGTTAGTCTCTATTTTGTTGCAGTCAATCTAGGTAGAACATGTCTATTATGTGTGTTGGAGATCAAGCTTTCGACTAGCTAGTCAGAAGGGCAAAGGTAAATGGAGTTCATCTACTAGTAAGCAAAAATCTACTAATGCTCCACAATCAAAGAAGGAAAACAAAGACAAGAAGAAAATGGAAAAGCAGAAACGGATTTGCAAATACTATAAGGAAAATGTTCATGTCATAAAGAGTTGTCCAAAACTGGTCGAAAAGGAGGCAATGAAGAAAGAGGTTGGAATGGTTGTTGCAGAGGCCTCTACACCTAAAACAAAGTCTGCAAACATTGGGCATTTACTGCCATATGTAGCTATGAACCATCTTCTCATGAGTAATGTATGTCTATAGTAGACTCAGATGTTTTTTACTTTGATAGTGGGACAACCAAACATATTACCTTGCACCATAGTTTCTTCAATTCACTTGAGCCTGCCCCTATAGGCAATACTGTCACATGCACTAACAACTCGTCTTATCCTGTAATGGGAGTTGATAAGATCTTTTTGACTACTATTGATGCTAGTTCTTTCACATTGTCAGATGCTTTGTATGTACCAAGGATCAAGAAAAGCATATTTTTAGTTTCAAAATTAGCCAAGATTGGCTTGGTTGTCAAATTTGCTGATGATAGATGCAAAACTCATGATCGCTCAAGCGGCAGTGTTATTATTGCTTATGGCATTTTATGTCGTGGGTTGTATAAGCTCATAGACTATGCAAAATTTGTGAATGATTAAGCAAGTGCAGTGCAAGATTCTCATGCTATCTCAAATGCAAAGATTTGGCATGTATGCTTTGGTCATCCGAATTATGCTAGTTTGTTACACTTGCAAAAATATGAAATAGTGTCCTCTCTGCCAAAACTTCAGGCACCTTGCAAACATGTATGTGAAGTTTGTATTTTGGCAAAATGCAATGTTCATCCTTCCCAAAAGATGGTTCAATTTGAGCTACTCATAAATTTCAGCTTGTTCATACTGATGTTTGTGGTCTATGCAGACCCCTTCTTTTGATAACTATATTTACTTCATGAATTTTATTGATGATTTTTCTAGGCATGCATGGGTGTATCCATTGAAAGAAAAGTTGGAAGTGTTTATGTGCTTCAAACAGTTTCTAGTTATGGTTGAAAATCTATTAGCATGTAAATTGGGCATCCTCCATTTTGATGGGGTGTGGGGATACATGTCTTCTTATTTAAATGCATTTCTAACTCAATGTGGGATAAAACATTAGTATATAATGCCTTATACACCTCAACAAAATGAATTTGCCAAAAGAAAGAACATGTCTCTCATGGAGATGGTGAGGTACATGGTCAAAACTCAGGTTTTTTCCACATAGCTTCTGGCTTTGACGCTATTATGTGTGCAACATATGTACTTGATAAGTGTCTCACCAAAGCACTACAATCTATCACTCCATATAAGACTTGGCAAGGTTGCAAGCCATTTGATGCTTATTTGTGTGTCTTTGGTTGTCTGGCATATGCATTAGTGCCTGAACAACAACGTATGAAATTAGATAATAAAGTAGTGAAATGTATTTTTGTTGGGTAGAGTTATGAAAGCAAAGGCTATCATCTGTATCATCCACAAACTAACTGCATTTTTGGTTAGTCGTGATGTAAAATCCACAATTCAACCATTGCTTTCATGTATCAAGGAGTAGAGATGTGTATGACACCCTGCTACCTCTTTTTATAGGTGGACAGTGAAGTACTAGTCCAAATGAGTCAAGTTCTCAGTCTTTACAAGTTCCAAATGATGATGCAAGTCATTCTATTTCTAATGCAGATTTACATGATGCACTTGTTGATGAGAGGGCTTATATAGAGAAGGCAAAAGCTTTGCCTAAATGGCTAGTGCATGCTTTTAGACATAGCAAATTAGATGCACCTCCATCATATCATACTCATTCAATATCTCATAGTGCTTCCTAATTTGCATTAGATTGCTATGCAATGGTCGCCTCTAGTCTTTGTGATGACAATGAGCATGTTTCTTTTGATGAAGCATAACCTGATCTTTGGCCATTGGCACTAAATGGGTATACAAGCTAAAACGTAAGCTTGATGGAGCAATTGATATGTATAAGGCTAGGCTTGTTGCAAAAGGTTATGCTCAATAGAGAGGCATTGATTTCGATGAGACCTTTGCACCCACATGCCAAATGACCACCATTCATAGCATTTGTGCACTTGCAACTCATCACGCTTGGAATGTCCATCAATTGGATATTAAAGCTGCATTTTTGAATGGTGACTTACATGAAGAAGTCCATGTATTTTAGTCCCATGATTTGTGTAGAAAAGGCATGAAAACAAAGTGTGTGAGTTGAAAAAGGCATTATATGGTTTGAAACAAGTAGCACATGCTTGGTATGAGAAGATACATGCCTACTTGATTGTACATGGTTTTGCGAATAGTCCAACTAAGAGCACCTTATATGTTAAGCATGTGAATGATATACTTCTGATTGTTGTTGTGTATGTTGATGACATGCTACTCACTTTGGGGCATTTGCATCATTATTTGGGCATTCAATTTATGCAAGTTGATTGGGGAATAGGTTTGCATCAAACAAAATATATTGACACATTATTGCAATGTTTTGGCCTTGGAAATTGAAAACCTATTGCCACTCCTATGGAAACAAGTTTACTATTGATTTTCATGATGCTCGAGATGCGTTTGATGTTGTTCTCTATTAGTAGGTTGTTGGATGCTTGATTTACTCATGCATGACTCAGTCTGATGTTTAGTTTTCTATAGACAAAAATCTGAATATATATGAGATGTGTGACCTAATAGATTGTAGAAGAGTGAATATGAGTGACAGAAAGAGGAAGGATCAGTCTAAAACTGATAATCAGCAAACCCTCATATGAACTTAGGCTATGGAAGACCCTAAGTCAGATACGTGTGTGAAAAGACCACATACTTACAAAAGTAGCAAAGAATGCTAACAAGTTTGCTGTCAGAAATCCTCATACTCATGTGAACATACCTTCTTGAACACCTCATCCAAATACGCATAAAGCATACGTGTACTGATTCTCTTGTACCTATGCCGAATAGGACTCCTCCTAATATTGATGCCACTTCCGTATAAACTTCAAGTAGTACCTGTGGGCATAAAGAGAATATGTACTTGAATTCTTAACATAAGATGTAAATCTTATGTTAACCACCATCCAATGTCTTTGAAGTAAACCGAAATCTTCATGTAGAAGACAATCTTCAAATACATCATGTGAATGGCCGATCCACACCACCAAGCTGCTGCGGGGTAAATCCTCTCCATAAGCAAGAGTGTGAGCACACTCTTCTTCTCCAAGAAGAACTCCATAGCTGCTCCTCAACATGCTCCAAAATAGCACCATGGCTGCCCCATGTGTTAGAAGCACCACCTCTATTGAGAGACCAAGCTCCAAAGCTTGTGTTGCAAAAGGTGTAGGATGAATTGAACAATGAGCCAAAGCTCTTGTTATGTAGTATTGTTTGTCCCTTGAAAAGCTATACCAAAAAGCACATAACACTTCACAATCGCTCTCTTCCAAATGCAATTACAAAATCTCTATCACCATTCGTTCGTTGTTGTTCATCGTTTTCCCAAAAGCATGTTAAATAACAAATAGTGCTCTCGTTGTGTTGCCGACGGGTGTCAAACCCAGGTCAGTTTGATGGGAGTCGATTGTCTTATCCACGACACTAGGTGTTGTTGCTTGAAGAGGGAGTAATACAAAACTCTATTCATGCTATAAAATTCGGACAAATTTGACTATATCACACATGGGACATTGATACCTTGACCTTTTGGGACATTGTTTTCCAACAATCCCCCCTTCAATGTCACAATGGTACGAATTGGACTTGATATACAACTTCATTTATCTGCAAACTTCATAAGCTTCAAACTTGTACTCCCCAAATTGACCTTCAAATCTTTTCTTCAAAAGTCTTCTTCAAAACTGAATTTGACTTTCCTTCAAACTTGAAAAACCTGAACTTGCTGAATATGAACCATAATACTTGAGAAAATATGCAAACTGGATATCCAATAGTGTACACATCAAGCAATCATTGCTTGACAACAAATGTAGCATGTACTGACTCTGAACCTGCTATCTCCTGTCTTCTCAAACCTGAAAACATACACTAGGATCCACATATTTGCATTTACCTTACAAAATGTTTCTCAACGTATTTCTGTTGTGTCATGTCGATACACTAAACATAATCAAGAACTGAATCCTGGGACTTGTGACTGACAACTCACAACTTAGTGTATTATGAACACTGCTGGTTTCATCTCTGACTGTACTCAAGTCAACTCAACTCAACTCATGAGTCTCATCAAAATCTATGATGTCATCATGTCTTAATCCTTGTTCAATCTGTAAATCCTTCATACTTCTTTCCTTCAGAATCTGGTATAAACATATATGTGTGCACCTCTAAAACATACCTTTCTGAAATATCAAATTTCAACATAACAAGTATCTTCGTCTATTTCTCTGCAACACTAATATGATAGAACCTAAATTTTTGACTTACTTCTTCCTATGTTAAAGAACTTTCACAAATAAAGGATAGATATGTGACTCATAAATACTCAAGATCTTCATGATCATTCAAGATCATCCAAGATCATACAAGCTCAATGATCTCACCAACAAAATACCTGTGTAGAATCTGCTCTCATCAAACCTTCATGATTGAATGTTTGATTTGCTACCTGAATGTCTCTAAGTGTCCATGCTTCTCACAAAGTTGTAAAACTTTTCTTCAAAAAAATCCTTCCCAAGAATCTGCAACTCCTACTTGAAACATAAGTGAACAAACTTCTCACCTTGAGAACTCCAAAAGCTGCAAGTTGATACTTCATCTTTTCATATTCTACCCGGGTGAAATGTGGAAGTATTTGCTTGACTTTCTTTCAGCTAACTCCACTTCTCAATCAAGTGATAGGATCTGATGGAACACCTTTTTGAATACAAGCATGTATCCAAAAATCAAGACAAACATAGAAAGTAGATTCTTCAATTGATTGGTATATCAAAAAATCTGAATTTTCTGAAGTTTTTTGAAAACACTGAATATGAGGTAACCTTTCCAAAACACAAAACCTCAACCCAAGTCTCCAATATCTGCTACAAAAAACTATTTTACCTCAAAAGTTAGATAAAGAAGAAATATACTTCTCTGCAACTTGTCATATACCAAGTAGCTCTAAATTGACACTTCAAGAATTATTTGAGGGAACATATCAGCTACCTGCTTAAAAAATCTTCAACTAAAACAAAACTCATACATATGAGTCAAAACATATATCTACTGTTTTTCTCCCTTTCAATGCAATTCTTTGTCAAAACCTACTAAATCATGACCAAGTATCATGCAAAACAAGAAACTGCTTCTTCTTTAGATTATCTTCACACAAGATGTTTTCGTAGACTTGTATTTGGATGTAGAGGATAAAGTAGGAAAAGTATATAGAAAATATGAGAGAAAGGAAGTCTTACTTTCCCTTCGGAAATGTTGGACTTTCTTCTTCTGTATCTTTCTTCCACTTGATGATGTCAACATCTTCCAACTTCTCTTCCATACCTTTTGTTCTCTTTATCTTGAAGTAGCAAGCATTCTTAACTTCTTCAAATGAATTTTTCTCTTCCCCTATTGCTAAGAGTAAGAGACAAAACAAACATGGTATATAAATGGAAGTGAACATAGAATCATGTTTTACCATCTCCTCTTATCTCTGAATCAAAACTCTCTTATCTCTAAATCAAAACTCTGCTTCAAATGACTGATATGTCTAAATTCACCAACCTTTTGTCTGAATGATAAATTACCTTTCTAGATTTACCTCTCTAGATACAAAATGTGAGCAAAAACTTCCAACCAACTTACAACACAAGATTGGCTGAAAACAAAACTGATGTGCTCTCCAAATTTGTCTTCTTAGATAAGCTTTCTTGTCATGAAAGAGATCTCTCAAAACTCTCTAGAAAAACCTCTAGATGCAGCCTTTATCTTTCAAATAATGAAAGTGTATAAAAGCACTCCTTCAAATCTCTTCATAACTTCTCTTCTAAGATATGACGTGCAAATGATAATCTGATAGTAGAAACTAATACCTATGATTTGATGTTGATCTGATTCTATCATCTTCTCTAAACCATTGTTCTTCCTTGAATTTGAAGTAATCTTCTCTTCATCAAGTCTTGGTCTTCAAATAATACTTCTGTAAAGTATCTTTACTCTTCCAAAAGTATTCGGCTGCTAACAGATCATCAACTTCATACTCCACACTGATAAACATGTGACTGAATTGTCTAATTTTCAAATCTTTACTCATCTAGACTAAGTGTGTATGTCAAATGTCAAATGTTAGAAGATGCTCTTAAATCATATGTTGTAAACCTGAGAACTTGGGAGTCTGGAAGCCCGTGAACCTGGATAAGCTCTAATACCAAATGTTGGAAATTTAATAGGCCTATAACTAATATCACAGGTCCAAGTTCCATAGATATCCAAGATCTACAACACAGATTCAAGCAATCTTCCAATATTGACAAAACATGAACATACCACATTTAATCATACAAATGGTGAGACAAAGATAGAGAGAGATTAGACATGTGTAAAGTGTTACGTAAGCCACTACTTACTCACACTATCATATATACAAATGTCAAATTACAATGTGGGAGCAAAACTCTCAACCACTCTATATGAAAAAAAATAGATGGATGAGTGAATGTACAAATGTAATAAACATATTCAGACATATGGATAGAAATCTGAATATATATGAGATGTGTGACCTAAAAGTTTGTAGAAGAGTGAATATGAGTGACAAAAAGAGGAAGGATCAATCTAAAACTGATAATCAACAAACCCTCATCTGAACTTAGGCTATGGAAGATCCTAAGTCAATTACGTGTGTGAAAAAATCACATACTTACAAAAGTAGCAAAGAATGCTAACAAGTTTGCTATAAGAAATCCTCATACTCATGTGAACATACCTTCTTGAACACCTCATCCAAATATGCATAAAGCATACATGTACTAATTCTCTTGTACCTATGCCGAATAGGACTCCTCCTGATATGGATGCCACTTCCATATAAACTTCAAGTAGTACCTATGTGCATAAAGAGATTATGTACTTGAATTCTTAACATAAGATGTAAATCTTATGTTAACCACCATCCAATGTCTTTGAAGTAAACCGGAATCTTCATGTAGAAGACAATCTTCAAATACATCATGTGAATGGCCGATCCACACCACCAAGCTGCTGCGGGGTAAATCCTCTCCATAAGCAAGAGTGTGAGCACACTCTTCTTCTCCAAGAAGAACTCCATAGCCGCTCCTCAACATGCTCAAAAATAGCACCATGGTTGCCCCATGTGCTAAAAGCACCACCTCTATTGAGAGACCAAGCTCCAAAGCTTGTGTTGCAAAAGGTGTAGGATGAATTGAACAATGAGCCAAAGCTCTTGTTATATAGTATTGTTCGTCCCTTGAAAAGCTATACCGAAAAGCATGTAATGCTTCACGATCGATCTCTTCCAAATGCAATTACGAAATCTCTATCGCCGTTCATTCATCGTTGTTCATCATTTTCCCAAAAGCATGTTAAAAAACAAATAGCGCTCTCGCTGTGCTACCGACGGGTATCGAACCCGAGTCGGTTTGATGGGAATCGATGTTGCTTGAAGAGGGAGTAATAGAAAACTCTATTCATGCTGTAAAATTTGGACAAATTTGACTATATCACACATGGGACATTGATACCTTGACCTTTTGGGACATTGTTTTCCAACAGCATAGTGCAAAGTAGAGATTAAAAACATATAGACTAAGGAGATTTGTATAATTTTTTTAAAAAGTGATTTTTCCTTCACGTATGGATTTTCATTTTTATAAGCTCTATGTAGCGATCTCCATTTTAAATATATATCTCTTCATAAGTTCAAAGTCATTCAAAATAAAGAGCAAAAGCACAAACTCCTAAGAAAAAACGACAATCAAAGCAAGAGGCTAAACTAAAAATAAAATCAATGTAAGTCATGAAAAATACAAACAAATAGAAAAGCCAAAACAAAACATACAATACTAAAAAAATAAAAACAAAAAAACAACAAATAAATCTAACTATATTTATTGTTTAAAAATAAAAAAACTTAACTCAAAAATAAAAATTAAAAAATAAATATATGAAATATAAAAGAAAATATGATCTAATAATATATAGTCAAACACAAGAATAACAAAAGATATAAAATAATTTCATTATAATAAATAAGAAATAAAAACTTTAAAATAATTTCTTAATAAATATATAAAAATCCATAATATAACAAATAAAAATCAAGCTAATAAGTAAAAAAGATAGATTATTAATAAAAGTGGAAAAGAAAAATTAAAACTAGAACTAGAAATTAAATAATTAGAAAAGAATAAAGATATAAAAAATGAAAGAATAATAACAAAAACAAAAGGAAACAACAAGTATTAGAATTTATATTATAATGCATAGCTTGGACAAATAAATGTGGCATCCCTACTCATGTTATTAGTGCCCTTGAGAAGATGCATACTTTAATAAAGAGCCTCTATGACTAAAAACTTCTAATGAAGTCAACAATCTGAGTATCTATCAGTTCCAAAAGTGAATCATACACTCAAGCATATAAAGTGTTGCACATAGAACAAACCAATAATAATAAAAATGAAAAATATTCTAAAATAAAATGAAAAGTTAACAATTGTATTATAACAATAATAATAATAATAATAACAATAATAATAATAATAATAATGGTAATAATAATAATACAACAAAGAATTGAAAGAAAAATAAATAAAAGAATTCCAAAATATATAGAAAACTAAAAAAAAAGAAAAAAGAAAATGAAAAAAAAAAAGATTAGAAAAAACTATAAATAAAGAGTCAAATAATCCTCAAAAAATCTGTCAAAAATGATTAGAAAGTTCCCCTTTTCTATTGAATTTACTAATAATTGAACAAATGAAAACAAAGAGAACCATAAATGAGCTTGTCAAAAAGTAAGAATGTCCTTACCTTCTTTAAAATTTTCTTGAATGAATACCTTTTTTGAACAAGCAAAGAGACAACGTTGAACTACAAATGAAGAACAACTTAAAGACAGATGAGAAAATCTAAACAACTAAGGGCAAATAACACTAGAATTCACTAATCAAAATTTTCTAAATGAGAAATATTTGAATCAATATGAGGCATTCGAATCATGTTAATGCTAGCACATTTTGGTTCTAATCTTTTATTATAAATGTCTACTTTCAAACGAATAAGAGATTTTCAGTCTTGGAAAAGCACAACAATCACCATGTGAAATACTATTTCGCTCACAAAAATCCTTAGGATAAATAATACCACCAAATGGATCATTATTTAGATACATAAAATCTTGAAAAGAAATAAAATCGGGAACTATGTAAAACAAGGATTATCATAAAGTCAAATTCGTAAGTAAAAAGATAAAAATAAGAGAGAAAAACAACACAATTTGTACCCATAGGAATTCCAACACATTGAGGAACCTTGTGTCAGCACATTGAGGTGCACTATCATTATGTTAGGGAGAAGTTCTTTGTTGGAGAGATTGGCATATGTGCCATACAGGATACCATTGTATACCTTTTCACAAAGGCTCTGCCTAGGGAGAAGTTTGAAGTTTTCTGTTAAGCTTTGGGATTACTTCCTTTTGTGGATTGGTCTCTTTCCACATAGCTTGGCACTTCCTTATACATGATTGCCAACTCCTTGTTCACCGCATCACTCCGAAGGGGATCTATTGATATATTTTGGTAGTGATGTGTGTGAACACACTTAGGATAGTCGGGGCACTTTTTTCCCTCTTTAGGAGGTTTTTTATCCTTGGCTTGTATATACGCCTATAACCTTAATGGGTTGCTTATCTTTGTACATTCACTTGGTAATTCATTCCATGTTGTGTTGTGCTCCAAGATTTTTCCTCTTCCTTGTGTTGTTCATGCACTTAGGCAGACATCAAACTCCAACACATAGTGGTTATCACCTATGCACATCTCTCAGAGTCGATAGGATATATTCGAGTTTCCAAAAATTGTGAATGGGTGCAATTTTCCAAACTCTTGTCACCAGTGGTTCTTCGTAGATATCTCCAAACTCTTTGATCAATGCCCAATATTTCCACACTTGTGTGAAAGATGAATTAGTTACAAATGTGATACTACTTGGGGTTTGAGTTGTAAGCAAATTCATAGACTATGAAAGATCTGTTAATGATTCGGCATGTGGAGTACATGATTCTTAGGCTATGTCACATGCAAAGCTTTGGCATGCATGCTTTGGTCATCTAAATTTTGCTAGTTTGCTATGCCTGCAAAAATCTGAAATGGTGTCATCTTTGCCCAAACTTGCGGCACCTGGAAAACATGTTTGGTAAGGCTGCATTTTGGGCAAAATGCAGCATTCCTCCTTTCCAAAAGATGGTTCAGTTCCGGCTACTCAGAAATTGCAGCTTGTACATAGTGATGTATGTGGTCCTATGCAAACACCTTCTTTTGGAAATTATCTTTACTTCGTGACTTTCATCGATGATTTTTCTAGGCATGCATGGGTATATCCATTGAAGGCAAACTCTGAAGTGTTCATGTGCTTCAAACAGTTTTTGGTTTTCAGCAAGGCTATGCTCTGTTCTGATCGAGGTGGGAAATATATGTCTTCTGATTTTAATGCATTTCTGGCTGAACGTGGGATAAAACACTAGTGTACAATGTCATATACACCTCAAGAGAATGGAGTTGCTGAACGAAAGAATAGGTCACTCATGGAGATGGCGAGGTGTATGGTCAAGAGTCAGCCTTTACTACATAGTTTCTGGCTTGAGGCTGTCAAGTGTGCAGCATATGTACTTAACAGGTGTCCCACTAAAGCGGTGTAGTCTATCACTCCATATGAGGCTTGGCATGATCGCAAGCCATCTGTTGCTCATCTGCATGTTTTTGGTTGTTTGGCATATGCATTAGTGCTTGAACAACATCGCAGAAAATTGGATGATAAAGATGTAAAATCTACTTTTGTTGGGTACAATTCTGAAAGTAAAGGCTATCGTCTGTATCAGCAGCCTACTGTGGCCACTTCCAGTTGTGAGGCTGAATATAGGGCAGCTTTCACAACGACTGTTGAGTGTGTGTGGCTCAGATGCCTTATGGCTGATTTGGGTGTTGGTCAGTCTTCTACCACCACCATCTTCATTGACAGTTAGAGCATATTGACAGTTGCGAGTAACCCTGTGTTCCATGCTCGCACTAAGCACATTGAGGTGCATTATCATTATGTCAGGGAGAGGTTCTCTGCTCGGGAGATCAGCTTGGCATATGTGCCCATGCAGGAGAACATTGCAGACCTTTTCACGAAGGCTCTGCCTAGGGAGAAGTTTGAAGCTTTCTTCAAAGCTTTGGGCTTACTTCCTTTTCGTGGAGTGATTTCCACTTAGCTTGGCACTTTCTTATACATGAGTGCCAGCTCCTTGTTCACTGCATCACTCCTAGGAAGGATTTGCTGATATATTTAGGTAGTGATGTGTGTGAACACACTAGGACTGCTAGGGCACTTTTTTCCCTCTTAAGGAGGTTTTTTCCCCCTAGCTTGTATATACGCCTATTGCGCTAAGGGGCTACTTATCTTTGTACATTCTAGTGGTAATACATTCAATATTATGTGTTGAGCTCCAAGATTCTTCTTCTTCCTTGTGTTATTTGCGTGCTTCTGCAGACATCTAACTCCAATTTAGTCTTATAGATACCTTGATGATGCATCCAAGGTTGGCTTTATTGGAACGCTACTCTATGGTCAAGCATAATCATGGTTTGCCCCAATTTTGTACAAGGACATGGCAGTACTTCATGACTATGAGGGGTTTCTTTGAGAGCTCACCATCACGTTCGGAGATGTAGACAAGAGTCAAGTGGTAGAAGCAATATCACATGGCATGAAGATTATTCCATAAGCCAATTTAGATGGGGTTTAAGAGACGATGTGAAGGACCTTCTACTCACGATGCGAGAGCTTAAGACTTTGAATGAATACATCACACGAGCCATTCAATGTGATAGTTGCCTCTTTGAAAGGAAACAAGAAAAAAAAAGTAGAAGAAAGACTTTGCCAATGGAAACCCTTCCAGCCTGCTCCTAGAGAAGAACCTATGCCTAAACCTATGCAGATAGACATAACTAGGTTTTGTTGGAGCAAGTCTATGACAAGCCTAAGTATTGGCTTGAGTCTCACAAAGTCATAGAAGAAGCTTTAAAATGAAGACTATGTAAAGTTCACTAGTGAACTACCTCTTGTAACTTTTGAAGAGTTTACTTAATGTAAAAGTGAAAGAATCTTAAGTGGTTGAGTCCACTTGATCAAAAAGGGAAAGAGGAGCCATGAATTCGTGATTTGTGGTAGGTAGAGAATCAAATCAATCATTGATTGATTGGAGAGTGATTGAGGGAACTTAGCCTCCCAAACTCAACTATAAATAGATGGTAGTTTTAGTCGTGGTTAGAGAGACCTATGTGAAGACCTCCAAGATCTGAGCTTTATGCCATATCAAGGTGTGATTACAAGGAACACATATGTATCAGTAAGTCATTGTATTGTACAAGCAATATACTTTCATTTTCATGATTATTTGGGTTCATATTTCCATGTTCTTGTGAAGTGTACTACTCACTGCCATATCTCTCAGTTTTCTCAGTCAGATTGCAGAGATGGTTTCTCTGAGCTTGGTACATCATTTTCTGTAATTTAACTTGTTAAAGTTAGCTCTATAATTCTACTATATGCTCACAAATTTTCATGTCATTTGGATGTTGTAATCTTCAGTTATGTTCATTTGAAGTCAATAGGGTATGTTCATCTTCACTTCTCTGTCAGGTACCCGATTTTTTTACTCACCTTGTCAGAGCCATTTCTCAGTGGTTACTTATCCAAATTCAGTGATTTAAATCTTGGTGGACTCAACGTACTGTCTAGTATAACCATCCAAATTTTCATAATCATTGAATTCCTACATTTTGCGTTATGTTTATTTTTCTGCTCACTGGTCTCAAACTATAGCAGCCCGTGAAAATCGGGATAATGTCATCACTTGTCAAAACTCATTCTCAGTGTGTGGTTTATTATTTTTTATGAGATTAGTCTTGAAAGTTAGCTCTTTAAGTTAACTAGATTTCCCCAAGATGAATTAAGCTAATTGTTGCTGTGCTCAGAGAATTATGCAAAACACTGGACAGGTGTATGAACCAAGAATAGCAAGTTTTTCACCTCTGAGCTAACTCCAACTTATCTGTTTTGATCTATCTTTTTGAGAGTGATCTTCCAAGGTACATAGGGTGTCTAATACATCCATTGGCAAGCTAAAAGGGCCCACCATATACTCCTGGAGTTCAATTGGTTGGTGTAGATCAAGGATTTTGCAACACCTCTTCATCTTCAAGCACATACCTATCCATCTCTTCACGAGTTTCAACCTCCAACTCTAGAGGAAAAGTAGAGAAGGAGAAATAACAAGTTATGCCTCTATTGTGGAAACCCTAGCCATATTGCAGTTAATTGTACCAATAAGAGAAAAAGCTCCATAATCGTAGTAACCCTTGTAGAGCGTGGAAATGAAGAAGTCCAATTGTAAAGGAGATCATACAACTGGACCATGATATAACAAAGGATCTCGTAATTCTAGCAACACCCATAGAAACATGTCTTGCCCTTGTCAAATTGTTCATGCCTAAGAAGACCCTTTCCCTTACATCCCTAGTCGATTCAGGAGCCTCATGTTTCATCAATTAAGGTTTGGTTAGGAAACACAAGATTCCAATGCTTCAGAAGAACAAACCAATAATAGCTAAGTAGTGGATAGATGACCTCTAGCATCCGGAAATATTACCAAGGAAATCACACCATTGAGAGTAAACCTTGGTGATCATGATTCCCACATATATTTTAATGCTATATCAAGCCCAATAAACCCTTTTATCATTGGAATGCCTTAGCTAAAGAAAGATAATCTAGATACTGATTGGAGAAGAATTATACCACTCGTTGGGATATCCAAAAGAACCCAACATATGTAGGAGCCAAAGCCTTCATGCATGCAATAAGGAAGGAACCAACATATATGGTCTATGACCTACCAGCTCAAGAGTCCAAGAAAGATGATCCAATAAAGCTACCTAGTCAATACCAAGATTTTCAAGATGTCTTTGAGAAGAAGAATGTAGATATCCTCATAGAGCATAGACCTTATGATTGTGCCATAGAACTTCAAGAGGGAGACCAACTACCCTTCGCACCAATCTATAGACTATCCCCATAGAAACTTACAAAACTACATGAGAATATTGACGAGAATCTAGCAAGGGTTTTATCAGGTAAAGAAGAAGGATGGGACTCTCCAAATGTGTGTAGACTATCATGGTTTGAATAAAGTAACTATAAAGAACAGATATCCTTTACCACTCATATGAGATCTCTTGGAAAATCTTGGGAAAGCAAAGTTCTTCACAAAGATTGGCCTTCGAGGAGCTTACAATCTTTTCAAGATCAAAGAAGGAGATGAATGGAAGACAGCATTTTGAACAAGGTATGGGCATTTTGAGTATGTAGTTATGCCATTCGGTCTCACAAATGGTCTAGTCGTCTTTCAATATAAGATGAATGATATCTTTTGAGAGTTTTTAGATTCTTTTATGGTAATATACCTTGATGATATCTTGATATTCTCAAAAAATCTAGAGGATCATGAATAGATAGTTGTTGGAGATAGACGTCTGCAGAAGCACGCAAACAACACAAGGAAGAAGAAGAAGCTTGGAGCACAAACACACAATACTGAATGTATTACTAGAGAATGTACAAAGATAAGTAGCCCATTAGGGCAATAGGCGTATATACAAGCCCGGAAAAAAAAACCTCCTAAAGAGGGAAAAAAGTGCCCCAGCGGTCCTAGAGTGTTCACACACATCACTACCTAAATATATCAACAAACCCCCCCTGGGAGTGATGCGGTGAACAAGTAGCTAGCACTCATGTATAAGGAAGTGCCAAGCTATGTGGAAGTCACTCCACAAAAGGAAGTAATCCCAAAGCTTTGCGGAAAGCTTCAAACTTCTCCCTGGGTAGAGCCTTCGTGAAAAGGTCTACAATGTTCTCATGTGTGGGCACATATGCCAAGTTGATCTCCCCAGTAGAGAACCTCTCCCTGACATAGTGATAATGCACCTCAATGTGCTTAGTGCGAGCATGGAACACAGGCTTCCTCGCAACTGCCAATGTGCTCTGACTGTCAGTGAAGATAGTGGTGGTAGAATTCTGACCAACACCCAAATCAGCCATACGGCGTCTGAGCCACACACACTCAATAGTAGTTGTGAAAGTTGCCCTATACTCAGCCTCACAACTGGAAGTGGCCACAGTAGGCTGCTTCTTGCTCAACCAAGATATACATGAGCTACCAAGCATGAAGCAAAAGCCACTAGTGGACACACGAGTGTCATAGCAACCAGCCCAATCAGAGTCAGAAAAAGCATGCAAATATGGCAGTAGTGATCCCCCCTTGGGATAAAACAACCCAAGTAGCCGAGAACCACTCAAGTAGAAAAAGATGCGCTTAACCTCCTGCCAATGCTTGACTCTTGGGCAATGCATAAATCTGCTCATCTATGATACAGCAAACTGAATATCTGGCCGAGTAATGCATAAGTAAATCAAGCATCCAACAACCTGCTGATAGAAACAACATCAAATGCATCTCCAGCATCATGAAGACTCAATCCTAAACCTGTCTTCATAGGAGTTGCAATAGGCTTACAGTCTTCAAGGCCAAAACGCTGCAATAATGTGTCAATATATTTTGTTTGACACAAAGCCATTCCACCATCAACTTGCATAATCTGAATGCCCAAATAGTGATGCAAATGCCCCAAATCAGACATCTCAAATGAGGCATGCAAATCAGCCTTAAAATCAGCAATATGCTTCTCAATAGGAGCAGTGAGCAGCATGTCGTCAACATAGACAACAATGATCAGAAGCATATCATTAGCACGCTTAACATACAAGGTGCTTTTAGTTGGACTGTTCTCAAAACCATGTGCAATCAGATAGGCATGTATCTTCTCATACCAAGCACATGTTGCTTGCTTTAAACCATATAATGCCTTCTTTAACCTGCACACCTGGTTTTCATGCCCTTTCTGCACAAAGCCGCGTGGCAGAAAAACATACACTTCTTCATGCAAGTCACCATTCAGAAATGCAGTTTTAATGTCCAACTGATGTACATTCCAACCATGATGGGCTGCAAGTGAAGAATGCTCCGAACAGTAGTCATACGGCATGTAGGTGCAAAGGTCTCATCAAAATCAATGCGTCTTTCCTGCGCATAACCCTTTGCAACAAGCCTAGTCTTATACCTATCAATTGTACCATCAGGTTCACGCTTTAGCTTGTATACCCACTTAGTGCCAATGGCCTTCTTGTCAAGAGGCAAGTCACACAAAGGCCAAGTACCATTCTTCATTATTGCATCATATTCAGATTGCATAGCAGCCATCCAATTTTCTGAATTTTGTGCTTCATCAAACGAAACACGCTCATTCTCATCACAGAGACTAGATGCAACCATAGCATAGCAATCTGATGCAAAAGAGGCACTATGATATGACAGAGGTGCATCTAATTTGTTGTCATGCAAAGTCTGCACAAGCCATTTTGGCATAGCTTTTGCCTGCTCAATATCAGCTCTCTCATCAACTAATGCATCATGTAAATCTGCATCAGAAATGGAATGATCTGCATCATCACATGAAACCTGCAAAGGCTGAGAAGTTGCCTCATTAGGACCAGCACTAGACTGTCCACCTGTAAAAAGAGGCATCAAAGTATCATACATGTCCTTGGAGCTAACATATGTCTCCTTAGTACGTGAAAGCGATGGCTGAATAGCATCTTCCACAAAAACAACATCACGGCTAACCAGAATGCGTTTAGTCTGTGGATGATACAGACGATAGCCTTTACTTTCATAACTGTATCCAACAAAAATACATTTTACTGCTTTATCATCCAATTTTCTGCGATGTTGTTCAGACACTAATGTGTATGCCAAACAACCAAAAACACGCAGATGAGCAACAAATGGCTTGCGATCATGCCAAGCCTCATATGGAGTGATAGACTGCAGCGCTTTAGTGGGACACCTGTTCAGTATATATGCTCCACACATGACAGCCTCAAGCCAGAAACTATGAGGTAAAGCCTGACTCTTGACCATACACCTCGCCATCTCCATGAGAAACCTGTTCTTCTGTTCAACAACTCCATTCTATTGAGGTGTATATGGCACTGTACACTGGTGTTTTATCCCACGTTTAGCCAGAAATGCATTAAAATCAGAAGACATATATTCCCCCCCTCAATCAGAATGGAGGGTGCCCATTTTACATGCTGATAGGTTTTCAGCCAAAACCAAAAACTGTTTGAAGCACATGAACACTTCGGACTTTGCCTTCAATGGATATACCCATGCATGCCTGGAAAAATCATCGATGAAAGTCACGAAGTAAAGATAATTCCCAAAAGAAGGTGTATGCATAGGACCATAGACATCACTATGTACAAGTTGCAATTTCTAAGTAGCCAGAACTGAACCATCTTTTGGAAAGGATGAATGCTGCATTTTGCCCAAAATATAGCCTTCACAAACATGTTTTCCAGGTGCCTCAAGTTTGGGCAACGAGGAAACCATTTCAGATTTCTGCACGCGTAGCAAACTAGCAAAATTCAGATGACCAAAGCATGCATGCCAAAGCTTTGCATCTGACATAGCCTACGGATCATTTACTGCACATACCAAATCATTTACAGATCTTTCATAGTCTATGAGCTTATACAGCCCACGACATAAAATGCCAGAAGCAATAATCACATCGCCATTTGACGGATCATGAACTGTACACCTATCATCAACAAATTTCACAACCAAGCCAATCTTGGCTAATGCAGAAACTGATAACAGGTTCTTTTTTATCCCTGGCACAAATAAAGCATCTGACAAAGTGAAAGAACTACCATCAGCAGCAGTCAAAATGATCTTACCAACTCCATAACAGGATAAGAGGAGTTGTTGGCGCATGTAACAGTATTCCCTATAGGGTCAGGCTCGAGTGAAGAGAAGAAACTGCGCTGCGAGGTAATATGTTTGGTCGCCCCACTCTCAAAATACCAAACATCTGAGTCTACTGCAGACATGCACTGCTCATGAGAAGATGGGTCAAAACTACTGACAGTAGTAAATGCCCATTCTTCTTCTTGCACAAGATTTACAGACTTTGTTTTTGGTGTAGAGGCCTCTGCAACAACCATTCAAGCCTCTTTCTTATTTGCCTCTTTAGCAGCCAGTTTTGGACAGTTCTTTATGATATGATCATTCCCTTTACAGTACTTACAAAACAATTTTTGCTTTTCTAATTTCTTCTCATCTTTATCTTCCTTCTTCGAATATGCAGAATTAGCAGATTTCTACTTACTAGTTGAAGAGCTCCATTTTCCTTTGCCCTTCTGACTAGCTAGGAAAGCTTGATTTGCAACTCGCATAATGGACCTGTTCTGCCTAGACTAATCTTCCTGCAACAGAACAGAGACTAACTCCTCAAATGATAAGGCATTCGGATTGCCTTTCATCATCAAACGAAGAGTAGAAGCAAACCTCTGATATGAATCAGGAAGACCATTCAGAATGGTTTGCACAAGTGAGCTATTTGGTATAACCTCATCAGCAAAAATCAATTGTTCCTTCAAGTCTTTGATCTTCGTTAGGAAACTATCCATAGAATCACCTTCATTCATGTGCTCACTCTCCAACTGTTTTCGGAGGTAAGCAACACGAGCCTCATTCCTAGCTTGGTACAATGTGGTAAGTGTATCCCAAGCATCCTTAGCTGTTCTGCAAGAGCAAATGTAAGGAATAATGGCATGTTTGACAGACAAAGCTATCAATGCATGTGCCTGGGCATCTATGCCATCCCAGGGAATCTGCTCTGCAGTAGGTGTAGTACAAACAGTAGCACGAACAGGAATCTGTGGAATATCATCTTCGGCACCATCTTCATCAGCTCCAGCACCTATATTTGTAGTACCTGTAGTCAGAGGTGTAACAGGACCTCTTTCAACACCCTACACAATGTTCCACAATCCTTTTTCAACCAATACATGTCGCATCATATAAGCCCATAATGGGTAGTTGGTACCATCCAACTTATCCTCAACAACCAACATACGGAATACATCACTGCTTTCAACCATGGCCGGTGACTAAAATACCTTGATGCAGAAAATTGACTGTATCTCAAAAAGTTGAACAGAACTGCCTAGACGAGTTCTGCTAGACTTGTAGCAAACTTCGAGACGCTTAAATTGGCGAGCAAAAACTGGTATATACCTTTGGCACAAAAAGATGAAATAGCCTACACAAGCACTACGTTAGTGCGCTCGGAGGCCGAAACGAGCTGAGATCGTGATTTTAGCACGACAGAGCGAAGCAATTTTGATCTCGAAAACACGCTGAGTATGCTGACCAAAATTCGTGCGATTCTAAGACTGCAAACAGAGGAACGTCAACGGCGCTAGATGAAGCGACGACCTACTCTGATACCAATTGTTGGAGATAGACGTCTGCAGAAGCACGCGAACAGCACAAGGAAGAAGAAGAAGCTTGGAGCACAAACACACAATACTGAATGTATTACTAGAGAATGTACAAAGATAAGTAGCCCATTAGGGCAATAGGCATATATACAAGTTGGGGGAAAAAAACCTCCTAAAGAGGGAAAAAAGTGCCCCGACGGTCCTAGAGTGTTCACACACATCACTACCTAAATATTTCAACAATAGTCCCGCAAAAACTAAGAGAAAAAGGTTTATATGCAAAATTGGAGAAGTGCTCTTTCCATCAAATAGAAGTGGAGTTTTTAGGGTACATTGTCTCAAAGAAAGGAATCTTTATGGACCCTAAGAAGATTGAGACAATCCTTGATTGGAAACCACCTTCATGTGTTTGAGATGTACAATGTTTCTTAGGGTTTGCTAATTTCTATCGGATATTCACTAGAGATTAGTCCAAGATAGTGATAGCTCTCACAAAGCTTATACGAAATGCAAAATTATCATGGACCAAAGAAACAAAAAAAACCTTCCAAACCTTGAAATCAGTATTCACCATTACTCCAATTCTAGTTCATATTGATCCTACCAAGTCTTTCTTTCTAGAGACAGATGCATCAAACTTTGCCTTAGGTGCCATTCTATCCCAACATGAAGATGATGGATACCTACATCCAGTTGCATATCACTCAAGGAAATACTCCCCTCTATAGATCAATTTTGAAATTCATGATAAAGAACTCCTTGCAATATTGGATTCATTTGACACATGTCATCGTCGTCTAAAAGGAGCATCCCATAAATTTATTGTGTGTACAAATCATTAGAATTTGGAGTGTTTTATGACCACTCACATCCTCAATAGAAGGCAATCTTGATGGAGTAACTTTTTATCCAGGTTCAACTTTGTCATCACATGCCATCCAAGATGCCATCATTGTCAGTTAGATGCCTTGTCAAGAAGATCTTACCTTGCATAAAGAAAGGCGAAGAAGCCTTTGATCAAAAAGAGAGTGTATTACTCAAGCTTGAAGCGCTCTAGTTAGTAGCTATCTCTTCATGCCACCATGAAGATTCAGCTTTGAATCATTTGAATCATGAGATTCTACCACATGACGAATTGTTTTCTAACATCAAGTACAAAATTAAAGGATGGAAAGTTCAAGAAGTAAATGAGTCCTAGCAAAAGGATGGGTTACTAATTTTGTAAGAATCTATTGTATGTCCCTCTAGGAAAGCCTGTGAAGAAATGGATAGGTATGTGCTTGAAGATGAAGATGTGTTGCAAAATCCTTGATCTACACCAGCCAAATGAACTCTAGGAGTATATGGTGGGCCCTTTTAGCTTGCCAATGGGTGTATTAGACACCCTATGTACCTTGAAAGATCACTCTCAAAAAGATAGATCAATACAGATAAGTTGGAGTTAGCTCAGAGGTGAAGAACTTGCTATTTTGGTTCATACACCTGTCCAGTGTTTTGTATAATTCTCTGAGCACAGCAGCAATTATCTTGATTCCTCTTGGGGACATCTATTTAACTTAAAGAGCTAACTTTCAAGAGTAATCTCATCAAAAATAATGAACCACACACTGAGAAAGATGTTTAACAAGTGATGACATCATCCCGATTTTCACGGGCTGCTACAGTAATGAGACTAGTGAGCCAAAAAATGAACATAACTCCAGATTTAAGAATTCAATGATTACGGAAATTGGTATGCTTGTACTAAACAGTATGCTGAATCCAAAAAGCTTTAAATCATATAAATTGGGTAAGTACACACTGAGAAACAGCTCTTACAAGATGAGTAAAAAAATCGGGTACCTGACAAAGAAGTGAAAATGAACAGACACTATTGACTTCAACTGAACATAACTGAAGATTGAAACATCCAAATGAAATGAAAATTGGTGATCATATAGTAGACTTATAGAGATAACTTTACCAAGTTAAATCACTGAAAATGATGCACCAAGCTCAGAGAAACCATCTCTACAATCTGACTAAGAAAACTGAGAGATATGGCAGTGAGTAGTACACTTCACAAGAACATGGAAATATGAACTCAAATGATCATGAAAATGAAAGTATATTGCTTATACAATACAATGGACTTACTGATACATATGTGTGCCTTGTAACCACACCTTGATATGGCATAAAGCTCAGCTCTTGGAGGTCTTCACATAGGTCTCTCTAACCACGACTAAAGCTGCCATCTATTTATAGTTGAGCTTGGGAGGCTAACTTCTCTCAATCACTCTCCAATCAATTAGTGATTGATTCGATTCTCTACCTACCACAAATCACAAATTCGTGGCTCCTCTTTCCCTTTTTGATCAAGTGCACTCAACCACTTAAGATTCTTTCACTTTTACATTAAGTAAAGTCTTCAAAAGTTACAAGAGGTAGTTCACAAGTGAACTTTACATAGTCTTCATTTTAAGGCTTCTTCTATGACTTTGTGGGACTCAAGCCAATACTTAGGCTTGTCATAGACTTGCTCCAACAGCTCCCCCTCAAGCCAAGTATGCTTGAGGTCTTCAATCTTCCAAGATTACCTGCAAACCAATCACAGTCTTGAATTTGCAAAGCTTTGTACCATCCAATGCTTTGGTTAGAATATCTGCACATTGTTGATGAGTGGACACATATGATATTTGAATCTCTTTGCTTAGAACCTTCTCTCATACATAGTGATAATGAACTTCAATATGTTTAGTCCTTGCATGAAAAATAGGATTAGCAGCCAAATGAATAGAACTCATATTGTCACTAAAAATAGTTGGAGTTCCAAACTCCAATCCAAGATCTTTAAATAATGTCTTCATCCATATAGCTTCTTGTGTAGCTATGGCAAGACCTCTATATTCAGCTTCAGTAGAAGAGAGAGCAACTGTGGGTTGCTTCTTGGATGACCATGAAATAAGCTTTGAACCTGCAAAGGTAAGATAACCTGAAGTGCTCCTTCTATCTTCTTTAGAGCCAGCCCAATCTGCATCAGAAAATAGCTTCAAACCTAAATCAGATACATAAGGATAATAAAGTCCTTCATTTATGGTTCCTTTGAGATACTTGAGAATCCTTTTGGCAGCATCCATATGTGGTTTCCTTGGTGTGTGCATAAGTTGACTTAGCACACTCACACTGTAACATATATCTACTCTTGTCAATGTGGCATAGTTGAGACTACCCACTAGACTTTGATATGATGTGATGTCCTCTATGAGTTCACCTTCATGTGAGCTCAATTTGTGATTGACCTCCATTGGATTACCTGCAATCTTACAATCTTGCATCTTGAATTTTTCCAACATGTCCTTAATGTACTTTCTTTGAGTGAGAAACAAACCATGATCTTTGTAGACAACTTCCAAACCTAGGAAGTAGGTAAGTGAACCCAAATCACTTATCTTGAACTCTTCTCTCATCTGATCTTTGATCTTCTTCATACCATCTGCATCATTTCCTGTCAATATAATATCATCTACATATACACATAGGTAGATGATCTCAGAATTAATCTTTTTAATAAAGAGTGAAGGATCTGCCTTGCTTGGTTGAAAGCCTTTGTCCTGCAAGAATGAAACAAGTCTAAAATTCAAAGCTCTTGGAGCTTGCTTGAGATCATACAATGCTTTGTTAAGTTTACACACATAATCAGGATAAACTTGATTCTCAAAACCAGGTGATTGTGCCATATATACCTCTTCTGTTATCCAACCATTCAAGAATGCATTCTTTACATCTAGTTGAAGTATCTTCCAATTCTTGGAAGAGGCAATACTAAGAAAAATCCTAATAGTAGGCATCTTTGCCATAGGAGAGAAGGTCTCCTCATAATCAATTCCTAGTGTTTGTGCAAAGCCTTTTGCTACAAGCCTTGCCTTATACCTGTTAATGGAACCATCAGAATTCTTCTTGAGTTTATAGACCCATCTTGAGCCTATTACCTTCATGTATGAAAACTTGGGCACCAAATCCCAAGTGTTGTTTTCCTCAAGTGCTTCAATCTCTTCCTTCATTGCATGCTTCCATTCTGATTTTTCTTTGGCCTCTTCAAAGGATGATGGCTCCTCTTGGTTTATGTCCTGTGCTATGTAGATAGAATGTTTAGTTACTAATGAGGTGTCAAACCCATACCTTTCTGGTTTTTTCTTTTCCCTCATAGATCTTCTTAGGCCATGATGTGATGATTCTGCCTCATGTCCAAGTTCTTGCAATTTTGCCTTACCTTTAGACTTCCATGCTTTGATCTTTTCCATCTGTGATTCTTCATCATCCTCTGAGGTTTCTTGTTCTTCAATCTTTGGTTGTTCTCTACCAAGTTTTGGAAAATCTTCTTCAAGATCATATGGTAAATTGACCTTCCTGCATGAATCTTCATACCATGAATTGTTTTCATCAAAAACTACATCTCTGCTTACCAAGAATCCTTTGTTGGTAGGGTTGTATAACCTCTAGCCCTTTTGATTGTTGTCATATCCAATAAATACACACCTTTCTGCCTTTGGATCCATCTTGCCTCTAACCTGTGAAGGAACATGAGTAAAAGCAATACATCCAAAAATTTTACAATGATCTAAGCTTGTTCTTCTTCCATTCCAAGCCTCATATGGAGTCATCCCATCAAGGGATTTTGAAGGAAACCTGTTAATCAAGTAAGTGGCTGTAGATACAGCCTCAACCCATAGATAATTAGGTAAATGCTTTTCATTTAACATGGACCTTGCAGCTTCAACAATTGTCCTATTCCTCCTTTCTGCCACTCCATTTTGCTCAGGAGTGTACCTTGTAGTTACCTCTCTTTTGATTCCTCTTTCTTGAAGAAAAGAATCAAACTCATGGGAGAAGTATTCTCCCCCTCCATCTGACCTTAGCCTTTTTAGTGATTTACCTGCTTGATTCTCCACAAGAGCCAAATATCTTTTGAAACATGAAAAACTTCATCTTTGTGTTTCATAAAGAATAGGATAGTCCATCTGCTGCAATCATCAATAAAGGAGACATAATACCTTGATCCAGATATTGAAGCTTCCTTGCTAGGTCCCCATACATCTGTATGAACCAACTCCAAGAGATCTTCATGCATATAACCTTTCTTCATGAATGGTAACCTGTGAGACTTTCCAAATTGACATGCACTACACTTATAAATCATATGTTGTTTTGAAAAATTAGGGAGTCCAAGTACACTTTGGTCCCTGCAAATTTGTTTTAATGACCTTTCACCAAGTGTCTTGTAATTCAAATGTGAACAATCTACCTACCTTTTCACCTTTTGCAATTCTTCTGAATCCTTGGCTTGGATCTTCAACAAATGCTCCTGATTTTGTGAACCTGACTCGCAACCCTTTCTCTACTATTTGCCCAACACTTATCAAATTCTTTGTAATGGTAGGGACATAGAGTACCTTACTGAGTAGGTTGATGTTTCCATCAAGTGCTTTGACATTGCCTATTTTCTCCATAGGATGTTTTGTGTCATCTCCTGTTTGTACCTCATGCTTATTCCTTGGATCTTCTAAATCTGATAGGAGTGCCACATTTCCTACCACATGATTTGAACAACCTGAATCTATGTAGAAAACATGCTCATCAGATTTACCTTGTGGCATAGCCATGTTCATGATCAATAATGAATCCTCTTTGTTTGAGTCTTTTGTGTAGTTATTGAAGTCTCTCCTTCCTTTGTAGCCTCCTTCATAGTTTGAATGATTGTAGTTGTTATAGTTGCCATGATAATTGTTGAGCCTTCCTCTTGAGTAGCCATAACTTCCTCTATTGTATCCTCTGCCTCTTTGATTCCTGGAATTCCTAAAGCAATTTCAGTTGTATGATTAGTTAGTCCACAAATAGAACATGAGTTGGAGTCTTGGGATCTCCCCCTGCCTTGTCTACCTCCTCTTCCTCTACCTCTGCCATGTCTTCCTCTACCTGCATAGTTAGCTTGATATGTACGTGCTTCATCATCCACTTTCTTTGCCTTTCCTTTGTTATCTTTGGACTTGCTTTTATCAGTGTATAAAGCTGAAGATTGATTACCTTTAGAGCTTTCTCCAGTTTTGATAAGCTTTGCCTCTTGAGTAAGTAGTTGTCCAATGAGTGTATTGAAATTAGGTACATGCATGTCCATGTACAAATCCATAACTCTGGTGAATGCTTCCCACTTGTCATCTGCCTTCAAGCCATTGATGACCTTCCTTACAATTTGCTCTTCATCTATTACCTCTCCAATGCTTCCTAACTGATCTGCTATGTCCTTGAGCTTTGTGAAAAAATCAGTCACATTTTGTTTTGGAGCCTTCTTGAGAGTTGTGAAATCTAGCCATAGCTGATGCTTCGTAGCTTTAGTACTTGAAGAGAAGAAAGCTTCAAGTGCATCCCACACTTCCTGAGATGTCTTAAAACTTCTAATGTGAGGCAACAAAAAATCTGAGATAGAGTTGAGAAGATAAGACCTTGCAATTGCATCCTTGGAGCACCATGTGCTCAATCTTTCTTGCTCTTCTTGTGTTGGTTGACTTTTGTTCCTAAAACTTGGCATAACTTCATCTCCAGCCACATAATCATATAAACTTCTACCTTGGAGATAAGGTTCCATTCTTAATGACCAAGCTAAGTAGTTACCTCTGTCCAATTTGTCAATTGATGAAGGAAATCCATCTGCCATGTCGTCCAACCTTGCTCTGATACCACTATGAAGAGATGGATATGTATGTGCTTGAAGATGAAGAGGTGTTGCAAAATCCTTGATCTACACCAGCCAAATGAACTCCAGGAGTATATGGTGGGCGCTTTTAGCTTGCCACTGGATGTATTAGACACCCTATGTACCTTGAAAGATCACTCTCAAAAAGATAGATCAAAACAGATAAGTTGGAGTTAGCTCAGAGGTTAAGAACTTGCTATTTTGGTTCATACACATGTCCAATGTTTTCCATAATTCTCTGAGCACAGCAGCAATTAGCTTAATTCCTCTTGGAGAAGTCTAGTTAACTTAAAGAGCTAACTTTCAATAGTAATCTCATCAAAAATAATGAACCACACACCGAGAAAGACGTTTAACAAGTGATGACATCATCGCGATTTTCATGGGCTGCTACAGTAATGAGACCAGTGAGCAGAAAAATGAACATAAATCTAGATTTAAGACTCCAATGACTACGACAATTGGTATGCTTGTACTAGACAGTATGATGAATCCAACAAGCTTTAAATAATTGAATTTGGGTAAGTACACACTAAGAAACAGCTCTGACAAGATGAGTAAAAAAGTCAGGTACCTGACAGAGAAGTGAAAATGAACAGACACTGTTGACTTTAACTGAACATAACTAAAGATTAAAACACCCAAATGAAATGACCATTGGTGAGCATATAGTAGCCTTATAGAGCTAACTTTACCAAGTTAAATCACTGAAAATGATGCACCAAGCTCAGAGAAACTATCTCTGCAATCTGACTGAGAAAACTGAGAGATATGGCAGTGAGTACTACACTTCACAAGAACATGGAAATATGAACTCAAATGATCATGAAAATGAAAGTATATTGCTTGTACAATAAAATGGACTTACTGATTCATATGTGTGCCTTGGAACCACACCTTGATATGGCATAAAGCTCAGCTCTTGGAGGTCTTCACATAGGTCTCTCTAACCACGACTAAAGCTGCCATCTATTTATAGTTGAGCTTGGGAGGCTAACTTCCCTCAATCACTCTCCAATCAATTAGTGATTTATTTGATTCTCTACCTACCACAAATCACGAATTCGTGGCTCCTCTTTCCCTTTTTGATCAAGTGGACTCAACCACTTAAGATTATTTCACTTTTACATTAAGTAAAGTCTTCAAAGGTCACAAGAGGTAGTTCACAAGTGAACTTTACATAGTCTTCATTTTAAGGCTTCTTCTATGACTTTGGGGGACTCAAGCCAATACTTAGGCTTGTCATAGACTTGCTCCAACAAAGCCCAAGTACATGGAGGTCCAAGAATATATCTGAACCTGTGACATTTGCAATAGATCTAAGATATCATGACATAAACATCATGGCCTCTTGCAACCTTTACCTATTCTAGAAAGGCCATGGGCTTCATTATCTATGGATTTCATCACATATTTACCAAAGTTAGATAAGTACGACACCATTCTTGTTATAGTGCACAGATTTACAAAGATGCCATACTTCATTCCAACTACCAAGGCAATCACGGGTGTAATCACTGTTGATATATTTAGGTAGTGATGTGTGTGAACACTTTAGGACCCCCTGGGGCACTCTCTTTAGGAGGTTTTTTTTCCCCCGGCTTGTATATACACCTATTTCCCTAAAGGGCTACTTATCTTTGTACATTCTAGTGGTAATACATTCAGTATTATGTGTTGTGCTCTAAGATTCTTCTTCTTTCTTGTGTTGTTCGCATGCTTCCACAGATGTTTAACTCCAACATTTGGTATTAGAGCAGGTCACCACTTCATCTAGGGCATCGTCGACACTCCTCTGATCAAAGTCTCAGAATCACACGAAATTTGGTACGTATACTCACGGTGATTAGGAGATCAAAACAGCTTCACTTTGTGTGTTGAAATCGAGATATGAACTCGTTTTCGGCCTCAAAACACACTATCATAGCGCTTATGCAAGCTATTTTATCTTTTTGTGCCAAAGATATATACTAGTTTTGGTTCGTCACTATAAGCATCTCGAAGTCTGCTACAAGTCTAGCACAACTCGTTTGGGTAGTTCTGTTCAACATTTTCCAATACACTTATTTTTCTACATGAAGGTATTTTAGTCAGTGGCCATGGCTGAAAGCAGTGATGTATTCCGTATGCTGGTTGTTGAGGATAAGTTGGATAGTACCAATTATCCATTGTGGGCTTGTATGATGCGTCATGTATTGGTCACAAAAGAACTATGGAATACTTTGCAGGGTGTTGAAAGACATCCTCTTACAGATTCCTATTCATGTTATTGTTTTTGTTGCACCTACTGTAGAGAAAATTTTTTGGGATGGCAAAGATGCTCAGGCATATGCATTGATAGCTTTTTTCTATCAAATGTGCCATTATTCCTCACATTCTCTCTTGTAGAACAGCTAAGGATGCTTGGGATACACTTACCACATTGTACCATGCTAGGAATGAGGCTTGTGTTGCTTACCTTTGAAAATGGTTGGAGAGTGAGCACATGAATGAAGGTGATTCTATGGATAATTTTCTGATAAAGATTAAGGATTTGAAGGAACAGTTTATTTTTGCTAATGAAGTCCTTCCTAACAGTTCACTTGTGCAGATTTTTCTGAATGGTCTTCCTGACTCATAAAAGATTTTTGCTTCTACTCTTCGATTGATGATGAAAGGCAATCCAAATGCCTTGACGTTTGAAGAGTTATTTTTTGTTCTACTCTAGGAAGACCAGTCTAAGTAGAACATTTCCATTATGCATGTTGCAGATCAAGCTTTCCTGGCTATTCAGAAGGGCAAAGGAAAGTGGAGCTCTTCTACTAGTAAGCAAAAATCTACAAATGCTGCACATTTGAAGAAGGAAGACAAAGATGAGAGGAAATCAAAAAAGTAGAAATTGTTTTGCAAATACAGTAAAGCAAATGATCATGTCATTAAGATTTGTCCAAAACTGGCTGCTAAAGAGGCAAAGAAGAAAGAGGTCGGAATAGTTGTTGCAGAGGCCTCTACACCAAAAACAGAGTCTGCTAATCTTGTGCAGGATGAAGAATGGGTGTTTACTATTGTTTGCAGTTTTGACCCATCTTCTCATGAGAAATGCATGTCTACAGTAGACTCAGATGTTTGGTACTTTGATAGTGGGGTGACCAAACATATTATCTCGTAGTGCAGTTTCTTCTCTTCACTCGAGCCTCACCTACAAGGAAACTGTTACATGCACAAACAACTACTCTTATTCTGTTATGGGAGTTGGTAAGATCATTCTGACTACTATTGATGGTATTTCTTTCATTTTGTCAGAAGCTTTATTTATACTAGGGATCAAGAAGAATCTGTTGTCAATTTCCGCTTTAGCCAAGATTGGCTTGGTTGTAAAATTTGTTGATGACAGATGTACAGTTTATGATCTGTTAAATGACAACATGATTATTGCTTTTGGCATTTTATCTCATGGCTTGTATAAGATTATAGATTATGAAAAATCTGTGAATGATTCAACATGTGCAGTACATGATTCTCACGCTATGTCATATGCAAAGCTTTAGCATGCACGCTTTGGGCATCTGAATTTTGCTAGTTTGCTATGCCTGCAGAAATCTAAAATGGTGTCCTCTTTGCCCAAACTTGAGGCACCTGGTAAACATGTATGTGAAGGCTTTATTTTGGGCAAAATGTAGCATTCCTCCTTTCTAGAAGATGGTTCAGTTCGGGCTACTCAAACATTGCAGCTTGTACATAGTGATGTCTGTGGTCCTATGCAAACACCCTCTTTTGGAAACTATCTTTACTTCGTGACTTTCAT
This sequence comes from Ceratopteris richardii, assembly GCA_020310875.1. Classification (NCBI taxonomy): domain Eukaryota; kingdom Viridiplantae; phylum Streptophyta; class Polypodiopsida; order Polypodiales; family Pteridaceae; genus Ceratopteris; species Ceratopteris richardii. The sequence goes on along the minus strand of CM035439.1, from coordinate 116,937,643 downwards.
TGATGGTTTTTCCAAGCATGCATGGGTGTATCCACTCAAAGCAAACTCCGAAGTATTCATGTGCTTCAAAAAGTTTTTGGTTTTGGCTGAAAATATATCAGCATGTAAAATGGGCACCCTCCGTTCTCATCGAGTGGGGGAATATATGTCTTTTCATTTTAATGCATTTCTGGCTGAAGGTGGGATAAAAACATCAGTGTACAATGTTGTATACACCTCAACAGAATGGAGTTGTTGAACGGAAGAATAGGTCACACATGAAAATGGCGAGATGTATGGTCAAGAGTCAAGCTTTACCACACATTTTTTGGCTTGAGGTTGTAATGTGTGCAGCATATGTACTAAACGAGTGTCCCACTAAAGCACTGTAGTCTATTACTCCATATGAAGCTTGGCATGGTTGCAAGCCATCGGTTGCTCATCTCCATGTTTTTGGTTGTCTAGCATATGCATTAGTGCCTGAACAACATCGCAAGAAATTGGATGATAAAGCACTAAAATGTATTTTTGTTGGGTACAGTTCTAAAGCAAATGGTATCCTCTGTATCATCTAGAAACTAATCACATTTTGGTAAGCCGTGATGTTGTTTTTGTGGAAGATGCTATTCAGCCTTTACTTTCATGTACGAAGAACCATCTGTTACCTCCAAAGACATGTATAATACTTTGCTGCCTCTTTTTACAAGTGAACAGTCTAGTGCTAGTCCTAATGAAAAAACTTCTCAACCATTGCAGGTTTCATGTGATGATGCACATCATTCCATTTCTGATGCAAATTTACATGATGCACTTGTTAATGAGAGAGCCAATATTGAGCAAGCAAAAACTATGCCAAAATGGCTGGCGCAGACTTTGCGTGACAATAAATTAGATGCATCTCTATCATATTGTACTCCTTCAGGCTCTCATAGTGTCTCTTTTGCATCAGATTGCTATGCTATGGCTGCATCTAGTCTCTCTGATGAGACTAAACCTATTTTGTTTGATGAAGCACAAAATACTCAACATTGGATGGCTACAATGCAATCTGAATATGATGCTATCATGAAAAATGGTACCTTGTCTTTGTGTGACTTGCCTCTTCGCAAGAAGGCCAGTGGCACTAAGTATTTATACAAGTTGAAGTGTAAAGCTGATGGAACAGTTGACAGGTATAAGGCAAGGCTTGTTGCAAAGGGTTATGCGCAGGAAAGAGGCATTGATTTTGATGAAACCTTTGCTCCTACTTGCCGAATGACTATTGTTTGTAGCATCTATGCACTTGCAGTTCATCATGGTTGGAATATACATCAAGTGGACATTAAATCAGCATTTATGAATGGTGACTTGCATGAAGAAGTGTATGTTTTTAGCCCTCTGGCTTTGTGTAGAAAGGGCATGAAAACCAAGTGTGCCGGTTAAAGAAGGCATTATATGGTTTAAAGCAAGCACCACGTGCTTGGTATGAAAAGATACATGTCTATCTAATTGCACATGGTTTTGAGAATATTCCAGTTGAAAGCACCTTATATGTTAAGCGTGTTAATGATGTGCTTTTGATCATTGTTGTGTATGTTGATGACATGTTGCTCCCTAGTCCTCATGACATGCATATTGCTGATTTTAAGGCTGATTTGCATGCCTCATTTGAGATGTCTGATTTGGGGCATTTGCATCACTATTTGGGCATTCACTTTATGCACATTGATGGTTGAATGGCTTTGTGTCAAACAAAAGATATTGACATATTATTGTAGCGTTTTGGCCTTAAAGACTGTAAACATATTGCCACTCCTATGGAGAAAGGTTTAGATTGAGTCTTCATGATGCTGGAGATGCATTTGATGTTGTTCTCTATCAGCAAACTATTGGATGCTTGATTTACTTATGCATTACTCAGCCATATATTCAGTTTATTGTCTCACAGATGAGCAGGTTTATGCATTGCTGAGGTGTCCAGCATTGGAGGCGGTTAAGCACATCTTTTGCTGCTTGAGTGGTACCTAGCTACTTGGTTTGTTTTATCCCAAGGGGGGATCACTACCGCCAAACTTGCATGCTTTTTTTAACTTTGATTGGGTTGGTTGCTATGAGAGTCGTGTGTCCACTACTGGTTTCAACTTCATGCTTGGTAGCTCATGCATATATTGGCTGAGCAAGAAGCAGCCTATTGTGGCCACTTACAGTTGTGAACCAGAGTATAGGGCAGCTTTCATAGCGACTCTTCAGTGTGTGTGGTTCAGATGCCTTATGGCTGATTTGGGTGTTGGTTAGTCTTCTGCCACCACCATCTTCACTGACAGTCAGAGTGCATTGGCAGTTGCGAGGAATCCTGTGTTCCATGCTCGCACTAAGCACATTGAGGTGCATTATCATTATGTCAGGGAGAGGTTCTCTGCAGGGGAGATCAGCTTGGCATATATGCCAATGCAGGAGAACATTGCATAACTTTTTATGAAGGCTCTCCCTAGGGAGAAGTTTGAAGCTTTCCGCAAAGCTTTGGGCTTACTTCCTTTTGCGGATTGATTCCACATAGCTTAGCACTTCCTTATACATGAGTGCTAGCTCCTTGCTCACTGCATCACTCCCACAGGGGATTTGTTGATATATTGAGGTAATGATGTGTGTGAACACTCTAGGAAGGCCGGGGCACTTTTTTCCCTCTTTAGGAGGTTTTTTCCCCCCACTTGTATATACGCTCATTTCCCTAAAGGGCTACTTATCTTTGTACATTCTAGTGGTAATACATTCAGAATTGTGTATTGTGCTCCAAGCTTCTTCTTCTTCCTTGTGTTGTTTGCATGCTTCCATAGACGTCTAACTCCAATAGCCAGTGTTGGACTTTTTCTTAGATACATCTTTAGCTTTCATGGGTTGTCTAAAGATATTGTCAGTGATCGAGGTTCACAATTCATATCCAGCTTTTGGAGCAGTCTTTCCAAGCTCCATGGTGTTCAAGTTAAATTATCTACAACCAAACAAAACAGGTGAATCAAGTCCTAGAACATTCTCTCCATTGCACCATCCACTATCATCCAAATGATTGGCTCAAGATTTTATCCTTCGCAAAGTTTGCCTATAAGAGTAGTGTTCATACATCTATCGAGCAGACTTGTTGGAGTTAGACATCTGCGGAAGCACGCGAACAGCACAAGGAGGAAGAAGAAGCTTGGAGCACAAACACACAATACTAAGTGTATTACTAGAGAATGTACAAAGATAAGTAGCCCATTAGGGCAATAGGCGTATATACAAGCCGGGGGAAAAAAACCTCCTAAAGAGGGAAACAAGTGCCCCGGCATTCCTAGTGTGTTCACACACATTACTACCTAAATATATCAACAAATCCCCCCTGGGAGTGATGCGGTGAACAAGGAGCCGGCACTCATGTATAAGGAAGTGCCAAGCTATGTTTAAATCACTCCACAAAAGTAAGTAAGCCCAAAGCTTTGCGAAAAGCTTTAAACTTCTCCCTAGACAGAGCCTTCGTGAAAAGGTCTACAATGTTCTCCTGCGTGGGCACATATGCCAAGCTGATCTCCCCAGCAGAGAATCTCTCCCTTACATAGTGATATTGCACCTCAATATGCTTAGTGCAAGCATGGAACACAGGGTTCCTCGCAACTACCAATGCGCTCTGACTATCAGTGAAGATGGTGGTGGCAGAAGACTCACCAACACCCAAATCAGCCATAAGGCGTCTGAGCCACACACACTCAACAGTAGCTGTGAAAGCTGCCCTATACTCAGCCTCACAACTGGAAGTGGCCACAGTAGGCTGCTTCTTGCTCAGCCAAGATATACATGAGCTACCAAGCATGAAGCAAAAGCCACTAGTGGACACATGAGTGTCATAGCAACCAGCCCAATCAGAGTCAAAAAAAGCATGCAAATCTAGCAGTAGTGATCCCCCCTTGGGATAAAACAACCCAAGTAGCCGAGTACCACTCAAGTAGCGAAAGATGCACTTAACCGCCTGCCAATGCTTGACTCCTGGGCAATGCATAAATCTGCTCATCTATGAGACAGCAAACTGAATATCTGGCCGAGTAATGCATAAGTAAATCAAGCATCCAACAGCCTGCTGATAGAGAACAGCATCAAATGCATCTCCATCATCATGAACACTCAATTGTAAACCTGTCTCCATAGGAGTGGCAATAGGCTTACAGTCTTCAAGGCCAAAACGCTACAATAATGTGTCAATATATTTCGTTTGACACAAAGCCATTCCACCATCAACTTGCATAAACTGAATGCCCAAATAGTGATGCAAATACCCCAAATGAGACATCTCAAATCAGGCATGCAAATCAGCCTTAAAATCAGCAATATGCTTCTCAATAGGACCAGTGAGCAGCATGTCGTCAACATAGACAACAATGATCAGAAGCACATCATTAGCACGCTTAACATATAAGGTGCTTTCAGTTGGACTGTTCTCAAAACCATGTGCAACCAGATAGGCATGTATCTTCTCATACCAAAGCACGTGGTGCTTGCTTTAAACTATATAATGCCTTCTTTAACTTGCACACCTGGTTTTCATGCCCTTTCTGCACAAAGCCACAGTGCTGAAAAGCATGCACTTCTTCATGCAAGTCACCATTCAGAAATGTTGTTTTAATGTCCAACTGATGTACATTCCAACCATGATGGGCTGCAAGTGCAAAAATGCTCCAAACAGTAGTCATACGACATGTAGGTGCAAAGGTCTCATCAAAATCAATGCCTCTTTCCTGCGCATAACCCTTTGCAACAAGCCTAGCCTTATACCTGTCAACTATACCATCAAGTTTATGCTTCAGCTTGTATACCCACTTAGTGCCAATGGCCTTTTTGCGACGACGCAAGTCACATAAAGACCATGTACTATTCTTCATTATAGCATCATATTCAAATTGCATAGCAGCCATCCAATTTTCTGAATTTTGTGCTCCATCAAAAGAAACAGGCTCATTCGCATCACAAAGACTAGATGCAGCCATAGCATAGCAATCTGATGCAAAGGAGGCACTATGAGAGCCTGAACGAGTAAGATATGACAAAGGTGCATCTAATTTACTGTCACACAAAGTCTGCACCACCCATTTTGGCATAGTTTTTGCCTACTCAATATAAGCTCTCTCATCAACAAGTGCATCATGTAAATCTACATCAGAAATGGAATGATCTGCATCATCATATGAAACCTACAAAGGATGAGAAAATGCCTCATTAGGACCAGCACTAGACTGTCCACCTGTAAAAAGAGGCATCAAAGTATCATACATGTCTTTGGAGCTAACAGATGTCTCCTTAGTATATGAAAGCAATGGCTGAATAGCATCTTCAACAAATACAACATCACGACTAACCAGAATGTCTGTGGATGATACAGACGATAGCCTTTACTTTCAGAACTGTACCGTACAAAAATACATTTTACTCCCTTATCATGCAATTTTCTACGATGTTGTTCAAGCACTAGTGCATATGCCAAACAACCAAAAACACGTAGATGAGCAACAGATGGCTGGCGGTCATGCCAAGCCTCATATGGAGTGATAGATTGCAGCGCTTTAGTGGGACACCTGTTCAGTACATATGTTGCACACATGATAGCCTCAAGCAAGAAACTATGTGGTAAAGCCTGACTCTTGACCATGCACCTCGTCATCTCCATGAGTGACCTGTTCTTTCCTTCAGCAACTCCATTTTTTTGAGGTGTATACGGCACTGTACACTGGTGTCTTATTCCACGTTCAGCCAAAAATGCATTAAATTCAGAAGACATATATTCCCCCCCCCCCCCGATCAAAATAGAGGCTGCCCATTTTACATGCTGATAGATTTTCAGCCAAAACCAAAAACTGTTTAAAGCACATGAACACTTCGGACTTTGCTTTGAGTGGATATACCCATGCATGCTTGGAAAAATCATCAATGAAAGTCACGAAGTAAAGGTAATTTCCAAAAGAGGGTGTCTGCATAGGACCACAGACATCACTATGTACAAGCTTCAATTTTTGTGTAGCCCAAACTGAACCATCTTTTGGAAAGGAGGAACGCTGCATTCTGTCCAAAATATTTCCTTCACAAACATGTTTTCCAGGTGCCTCTAGTTTGGGCAAAGAGGACACCATTTCAGATTTTTGTAGGCGTAGCAAACTAGCAAAATTCATATGACCAAAGCGTGCATGCCAAAGCTTTGCATCTGACATAGACTGAGAATAATTTACTACACATGCCAAATCATTTACAGATCTTTCATAGTCTATGAGCTTATACAGCCCACGACATAAAATGCCAGAAGCAATAATCACATCGCCATTTGACAGATCATGAACTGTACACCTGTCATCAACAAATTTCACAACCAAGCCAATCTTGGCTAATGCAGAAACTGATAATTGGTTATTTTTTATCCTTGGGAAAAATAAAGCATCTGACAAAGTGAAAGAACTACCATCAGCAGTAGTCAAAATGATCTTACCAACTCCCATAGCAGGATAAGAGGAGTTGTTGGCGCATGTAACAGTATTCCCTGTAGGGGCAGGCTCGAGTGAAGAGAAGAAATTGCACCTCGAGGTAATATGTTTGGTTGCCCCACTGTCAAAATACCAAACATCTGAGTCTACTACAGACATGCACTGATCATGAGAAGATGGGTCAAAACTACAGACAGTAGTAAACGCCCATTCTTCTTCCTGCACAAGATTGACAGACTCTGTTTTTGGTGTAGAGACCTCTGCAACAACCATTCCAGCCTCTTTCTTCTTTGCCTCTTTAGCAGCCAGTTTTGGACAGTTCTTTATGATATGATCATTCCCTTTACAGTACTTACAAAACAATTTCTGCTTTTCTGATTTCTTCTCATCTTTATCTTCCTTCTTTGAATATGCAGAATTAGCAAATTTCTGCTTACTAGTTGAAGAGCTCCATTTTTCTTTGTCCTTATGACTAGCTAGGAAAGCTTGATCTGCAACTCGCATAATGGACCTGTTTTGCCTGGAGTGATCTTCTTACAATAGAACAGAGACTAACTCCTCAAATGATAAGGCATTTGGATTGCCTTTCATCATCAACCGAAGAGTAGAAGCAAAACTCTTATATGAATCAGGAAGACCATTCAGAATGGTCTGCACAAGTGAGCTATCTGGTATAACCTCATCAGCAGAAATCAACTGTTCCTTCAAGTCTTTGATCTTCGTTAGGAAACTGTCCATAGAATCACCTTCATTCATGTGCTCACTCTCCAACTCTTTTCGGAGATAAGCAACACGAGCCTCATTCCTAGCTTGGTACAATGTGGTAAGTGTATCCCAAGCATCCTTAGCTGTTCTACAAGAGCGAATATGAGGAATAATGCCACGTTTGATAGACAAAGCTATCAATGCATGTGCCTGGGCATCTCTGCTATCCCAGCGAATCTGCTCTACAGTAGGTGCAGCAGAAACAGCAGCACGAACAGGAATTTGCGAAATATCATCTTCGACACCATCTTCATCAGCTTCAGCACCTATATTTGCAGTACCTGTAGTCAGAGGTGTAATAGGACATCTTTCAACACCCTGCACAATGTTCCACAATCCTTTTGCAACCAATACATGTCCCATCATATAAGCCCACAATGGGTAGTTGATACCATCCAACTTATCCTCAATAGCCAACATAGGGAATACATCACTACTTTCAGCCATGGCCGGTGACTAAAATACCTTGATGCAGAAAATTGACTATATCTCAAAAAGTTGAACAGAACTGCCCATACGAGTTGTGCTAGACCTATAGCAGACTTTGAGACGCTTAAACTGGCGAACAAAAATTGGTATATACCTTTGGCACAAAAATATAAAATAGCCTGCACAAGCGCTGCGATAGTGCGTTCGGAGGCCGAAACGAGCTCAAATCGTGATTTCGGCACCACAGAGCGAAGCAGTTTTGATCTCTGAAGCACCCTGAGTATGCTCGACAAATTTCGTGCGAATATGAGACTGCAAATGGAGGAGTGTCGACGGCGCCCTAGATGAAGCGACGACCTGCTCTGATACCAATTATTGGAGTTAGACGTCTGCGGAAGCACACGAACAGCACAAGGAAGAAGAAGAAGCTTGGAGCACAAACACACAATACTGAGTGTATTACTAGAGAATGTACAAAGATAAGTAGCCGATTAGGGCAATAGGCCTATATACAAGTCGGGGGAAAAAAACCTCCTAAAGAGGGAAAAAAGTACCTCAACGGTCCTAGTGTGTTCACACATATCACTACCTAAATATATCAACAAGACTCCCTTCTTTGCAAATTATGGACAGTATCCAAGGATGGATATACAACTCTCAAATCATGTGAAGAACCCGACCACCAGAGATAAGGCCTAGTACCTCGTGAATATTCACAAAGAACTCAAGGAAGAGATCCATAGAGGTCAAGAAATATATAAGTATTATGCAGATCAGCATCATGTTTAAAATCCATCCTACCAAATTAGGGATAAAGTAGGGTTACTCATAAATAATTTGTAGACTTCAAGGCCTTGTGCAAAGCTAGACCATCAAAGATTTGGTTCGTTCACCATCTTGGTAGAGATTAAGGGAAAAAGGGCCTCCATGTTCCTAAGTATGTTCACAAATATTACTACCAAAATATATCAACAAATCCCCCTTGGGAGTGATGTAGTGAACAATGAGCTCACACTCATGATGGAGAGTGTTAATCTCCAAAAGAACAAGCTATCCTTGATGTTATACCACCTCTATATCAAGAATAACTTCAGACTCCACTTAATTTTAAAGAACAATCACCAAACTATCAAGAAATTGATCAACTGTGAAAAATTACTTCTCAGAAAAAGTCTGCTGCACATTAATCATTCATTGATTGATCATTCGTGTAAAGTTTTTCATAAAACTTTGTAGAATGTGTTGCCTAGAGGTTGCGCATCTTCTACAAGTTAAAAATCCTCAAATGCTTGAGTAGATTTTGAGAAATGACTCAGACAATGTACCTATGTCTGAAACTGTCTCTCTGTAATGACGACTTTGACACGTGTAACTTCTAAGCTATGGTTCTCCCAAACTACACCCCGTTTAATCAAATGCTTTTAGCCATAGATGGCTTACCTCTCAACTTAAATTTTGAATCCTCATTTGTGTAGAACTTTACACTATGCACTGAGCACTGTCCATTTCTTTGACCATCGAATCTACGCCTGTTTCAGAAGACATTCAGAACTTTCTACATATGAATGTTCCTATTCAAAATTCTCTCAGCCTGTTCGCAATTGGACTCTCAAATTTTAACCATAGATGGATTAACTATAGACTTAGACATGTTCAAAAGGATTTCTCAAAAGATTAACCACAGAGGGAGAATCAGAGAAAAGATCGACGCGCAATTCTCTGAAGATTTTTCTTCTCATAACTTTTCATACATCTGATGGATGACATGCATAATGTTCATCTCATACTCTCCTATTATTCTATTATTTTCTTCTATTGTCTTCTCTATCTCTTCTATATCTCTCTCTACAACTATGAACATGTATCTATATATATACGAGTCTCACTCGTCAATTTTCCAAATATATTGAAATATTTACAAGAGTAATGTACAAAAGAACTTTGTTTCTGAATCTCCTCTTTCTTGAAACTGATCTTCAATCTTCCAATCATTTTTCCACTTCTGGATTTTATGTAATCACTAATTGTTGATTGTTCTGCTCCAACAGCTCCCCCTCAATCATCAATTGTGATTACCTGCATCTTCTTTATTCCTGCCATATCTTTAAACCTCTGCAACTTTGGTACATCCAAACTTTTTGTCATCATATTTGCAAGTTGGTCTTTTTGTAGGAGTATGCATGATTTCAGTTTCTTTATCAATAACCTTCTCTCTCAAAAAATGATACTAAATTTCAATATGTTTAGTTCTAGCATGAAACGCAGGATTTGCTGCCAAATTTAAAGAACTCATATTGTCTCCACAAATGATAGGAGTACTCTGAATAACATCAAAACTCTTCATAAGTGTCTTTAGCCATATTACTTCCTTTGCAGCTTCCACCATGCCTTTGTATTCTGCTTCTGTGGATGATAGAGCAATTGTATGTTGCTTCTTAGAACACCATGAGATTAGCTTATCTCCCACATAACACAAATATCCATGTGTTGATCTTCTATCATCCAAATTACCTGCCCAATCTGCATCACTGTATATTTTGACTCTTGTATCTGAAGTAAACCCATAGTACAACCCTTCTTTGAGTGTACCCTTGATGTACCTAAGTACTCTTTGTCCTGCAATCCAATGTTCCTTTCTAGGACAATGCATGAATTGAGATAGAACTCCAACTGCATATGACAAATCAGGCCTTGTTAATGTAGCATAAATTAAGCTACCCACCAAACTCTGATAGAGCTTCATATCTTTGAATTCTTCTCCTCCATATTTAGTCAATCTATGATTCACTTCCATTGGAGTTGGTGCTAACCTGCAATCTTCCATTTTAAATTTGGTTAGCAAATTTCTCAGATACCTTTCTTGAGTTACATATACTCCATGTTGAGTATATGAAATCTCCATTCCCAAGAAGAATGACAAATTTCCCGAATCACTGATTTTGAACTCTTTCTCCATTTGTTTCTTAATCATGTGTATGCCTTTGTCATCTGTTCCTGTAAGTATTATGTCATCAACATAAATACAAACATAAATAAATCCATCTTCACTTGCTTTGACTAGCAAGCTAATATCTGCCTTTGATGCTTGAAATCCAAGTTCCTTCAAGAACTTTACAAGCCTATAATTCCATGTCCTTGGGGCCTGCTTCAATCCATACAAAGCTCTCTTGAGCTTACACACATAATTTGGATACACTTGATCTTTGAACCCTTCTGGTTGCTCCATGTAAACTTCATCTGAAATGTAACGATTCAAAAAAGCATTTTTAACATCTAATTGAGATAATTTCCAACCTTTGCAAGCAGCAATTGCTATGAGTGTTCTGATGGTTGTCATCTTTGCCACAGGACTATAAGTCTCATCATAGTCCACTCCATATGTCTGTGCATATCCCTTCACAACAAGTTTGGCTTTGTACCTAGACACACTTCCATCTGCAAATCTTTTTGTTTTGTAAACCCACTTACATCCAATGATTTCCTGACTATTAGGTTTAGGAACCAGATCCCATGTCTGATTTTCCATCAATGCATCATACTCATCTTGCATAGCTTCTTCCCAATTCTTCTTCCCTTTGGCTTCATCATATGTAGATGGATCTTCATCTGCTTTTATCATGTAAGCATAATCCTTAGTAGTCAAGAATGAAGTATCATAGCTATACCTTGTAGGTTGCCATTTGTGCCTCGTAGACCTCCGGAGTTCTCCACTTCTTGAAGTTTCTGGTTCATCACATTCTGGATCAAACCTTGGCACTTCTTCACCTCCAACTTGTATTTCATTTTTCTCTTCTTCATCAAATATCTGAACCTTTGTTTTACCTTTCTTCTGATTCATAATTTCTTCAACTTCTGCATACACATTAGATGTACCTGCATACCAAGTACCTTGTTCATCAAATGTAACATCCTTGGACACAAGGAATTGTTTTGTGGATGGACTCCACAATCTATAACCCATCTGCTTGTCATCATAACCAATGAATACATACTTCTCTGCTTTAGGCTCCAACTTATGCCTCAATTGAGATGGCACATATGCATATGCCAGGCATCCAAATATTTTACAATGATCCAAGGTAGGTCTCTTACCCCACCAAGCTTCATATGGTGTCATACCCTACAAAGCTTTACAAGGCAATCTATTAACCAAATATGTGGTTGTGTTTACAGCCTCAGCCCATAAATAATTTGGACAATTTTTCTCTTTCAACATGGATCTTGCAAATTCAACAAGTGTCCTATTTCTTCTTTCTGCTACCCCATTTTGTTGAGGAGAGTACCTGCAAGTAATTTCCCTCTTTATACCTGCATTCCACAAGTAATCACTGAACTCATTAGAGAAATACTCTCCCCCTCCATCTGACCTTAACCTCTTCAATTTTTGACCTTTAATTCTCTCTGCATATGCATGATAGTGTTTAAATGTATTAAACACTTCTGATTTGTCTTTGATCACATAGATTGTGATCCACCTGGTAGCATCATCAACATATATAACATAATATCTTGAACCATTTATACTAAAGTCCTTTGAAGGACCCCACACATCTGTATGTACCAATTCAAGTCTTTCTGAATACATAAAACCATGCTTATTGTATGATTGCTTATGAGCCTTACCTAACTGACATGCTTCACATCTGTATGTCATGTGTTGACCTGCAGTGTTAGGCAATCCAAGTACTGAACCATTGTTTATCATTTCTTTGATACCTCTCTCATTAAAATGTCCAAGTCTTTTGTGCCAAAGATCCAATTCTGACACCTTTTGCTCTCCATATGCAAACATAGCATGTCCAATGTTTCCTTGTACCTTTAATGTGAAGAGCCTTCCTTCCTTCTTCCCTGTAACAATCTATTTATACCCTTGACTAGGGTCTTCAACATAAACTCCATCATTAGTGAACCTTACCTCATATCCTTTTTCCTCAATTTGTCCTACACTTATCAGATTTTTAGGAATTGTAGGAACATACAAAACCTTACTCAAGAGAGTGCTTCCATCTTTGGCTTTGACTGAACCAATTGACTTTACCTTGTGCTTGTATTATCACCTGTTTGGACTGTATGATTAATTGCATCATAATCTAGATCAGTCATCAAGGCAATGTTTCCACTCAGATGGTTGCTACATCCTGAGTCAATATAAAATACTCTCATGTCTTCATGTGAAGCTTCACATGTTGCATTCATAATAAGAGTCGAGTCTTCTTTCTGATCTGATGCATAATTGTAGTAGGTGTTATTATATGATTGATTTTGGAAGTTTCTTCCTCCACCTCTTCCAAAAGAATACCTACCACCTCTACCTCTGAAGTTTCCTCTCTGATATCTGCCACCTCTTCCTCTTTGATTAGAATTCTGATTAAAATTACCATTACTTTGATTATTATGCCAACAATCATGAGATAGATGATTGGTCTTACCACATATCCAACAAGCTCTGACATTATCTTTGTTATTTCTGCCTCTTCCTCTATTTCTGCCACTTCCTCTTCCTCTTAGGAAGTTTTCTTGGCTTGGAGTACCTTCATCTTCAACTGATTGTTGCTTTCCTTTGCTAGCTTTCTTCTTATCTTTAGAATACATTGCATGTCCTGCACTTTATCAATATCTCCTTTGATATCATTCTCAAAAGTTAGCATATGTCCTAACAATTGATTTAGATCAGGAGAGAAATGATCTAATGAAAGTTTTGTAGACAAAATAAAAGGCTTCCACTTCTCATCTCCTCTTAGCCCTGTGAGAATTTGTCTTACCAATTCATCTTCTTCAATATCTTCATCCACTGCACCTAAAGAATCTGCAATGTCCTTCATCTTTGTCACAAAAATCAGATATTGATTGTGAAGCCTTCTTCTTGAAGGTAGTGAATTCTGCCCATAATGAAGCTTTCCTTGATTTGGTTGTGTTCTGAAAATGCTCTTCCAAAGCATTCCAAATGTCACTTGCACTTTCAAGTCCTCTAATATGAGGAAGCAAATAATCATTCACTGCCATGTAGATTATGCTCCTTGCTTGAGCATCCTTCTTCATCCAAATCTTTACATCTGCTAGCTCCTCCCTAGCCTTTGGACAACCTTTATGTGTCTTCCTTCAATCTTTCTTCACACTTTATCCTTTTGATCCTTCGAGATGTAAAGTTTGTATGTCTGCAGCAGTCAGAGTCTTCCTTTCCTCAATTTTGATATAACCTGCTCTTATACCACTGATGGAGAGTGTTAATCTCCAAAAGAACAAGCTATCCTTGATGTTAGACCACCTCTATATCAAGAATAACTTCAGACTCCACTTAATTTTAAAGAACAATCACCAAACTATCAAGAAATTGATCAACTGTGAAAAATTACTTCTCAGAAAAAGTCTGATGCACATTAATCATTCATTGATTGATCATTCATGTAAAGTTTTTCATAAAACTTTGTAGAATGTGTCGTCTAGAGGTTGCGCATCTTCTACAAGTTAAAAATCCTCAAATGCTTGAGTAGATTGTGAGAAATGACTTAGACAATGTACCTATGTCTGAAACTGTCTCTCTGTAATGACGACTTTGACACCTGTAACTTCTAAGCTATGGTTCTCCCAAACTATGTAAAAATTTACACTATGCACTGAGCACTGTCCATTTCTTTGACCATCAAATCTGCGCATGTTTCAGAAGACATTCAGAACTTTCTACATATGAATGTTCCTATTCAAAATTCTCTCAGCCTGTTCGCAATTGGACTCTCAAATTTTAACCATAGATGGATTAACTATAGACTTAGACATGTTCAAAAGGATTTCTCAAAAGATTAACCACAGAAGGAGAATCAGAGAAAAGATCGACGCGCAATTCTCTAAAGATTTTTCTTCTCATAACTTTTCATACATCTGATGGATGACATGCATAATGTTCATCTCATACTCTCCTATTCTTCTATTCCTTTCTTCTATTGTCTTCTCTATCTCTTCTATATCTCTCTCTACGACTATGAACATGTATCTATATATATATATGCGAGTCTTACTCGTCAATTTTCCAAATATATTGAAATATTTACAGGAGTAATGTACAAAAGAACTTTGTTTCTGAATCTCCTCTTTCTTGAAATTGATCTTCAATCTTCCAATCATTTTTCCACTTCTGGATTTTATGTAATCACTAATTGTTGATTGTTCTGCTCCAACAACTCATGCACAAGAAAATGCCAAACTATGTGGAATAAAATCAATCCACAAAAGGAAGTAACCCCAAAGCCTTGCAAAAAGCTTCAAACTTCTCCCTAGGAAAAGCCTTTGTGACAAGGTCTGCAACATTATCTTATGTGGGCACATATGTTAAACTGATCTCCCTAGCAAAGAGTCTCTCCATCACATAATGATAGTGCAATTCAATGTGCTTTGTGCGAGCATGAAACACAAGGTTCCTTGCAACATCTAATTTGTTGTGACTATCAATAAAGACGGTGGTGGTTGAAGACTAACCAACACCCAAATCATCCAAAAGGCATATGAGCCACACGGACTCAACGATCATTGTGAAAGCTACCCTATACTCAAGCTCACAACCACGTGGCCATAGTAGGCTTCTTCTTTCTCAACCAAGATATGCTTGAGCTACCAAGCATGAAGCAATGTTACCGTCAGTGTCCATGTGAAAAGCCAAATGGCCATCGGACACTTCCTTGTATATGTTCTTTAATAAAACATATAGTGGTCTGGTCAATCACAGACCATAAGTTCGACCGCATTTGTAAGACCTAAGAAGTCTGTCTTCGTGCTCACTGTGTATTGCGTGTTCTATGTATTCTGCAACATGTGTGTGAAGTACTGTGTGCGGCCTCAAGAGCTCAGGTTTTCTACTCTGAGCATATCATCATGGAGCTCTGGAGAAGGAGAGCGCACTGTGGTGCATCGGTATCGAAATACTTCATTGGTATCAGAGCAGTTCGATGCAAAAAGATTTTTTCCTTTTGTGCGAGCGAAGCGAGCACCTCCCCCCCAACACCCCCCCCCCCAGGCTTTCTCAAAGGATTATGACTAAGGCGGTGACCAAGGCATAGACCTTGGCATACCTTGTCATCCGAGTCATCGAAGTCACTATTGGCACCGTTGGCTGCGGGGGAGGGAGGACCTCAATGATCAAGGAACATGGACGTTCTCGGCACTTCCCGGGAGGTCACCCATCCCAGTACTGTTCCTCGCAGAGCTCGCTTAACCATGGAAATCTCTTGCCACTAAGCTACACTCTTGTGCTGTCTGAAGAAGGGGAAAGAATAAGGTTGACATTACCTTGAACATGTTTTGGTCCCTAAAAGCTTCATTCATTGCTTTCAAAGCCTATTTTTGAAGCATTTTTGGGTGTCTTTTGGAGTCATTTTGAAGTACTTTTGCACATAATTCTCTTCACACAAGTCCACAAACATCAAAAAGAGTGTTCTTTGTACTTCTCTGACAATAAATATCAACCCTTGGGACTGTGTTTTCAGCCACACTCGCAAAACTACAGGTTTTTTGGAAAGGTTTTCAGTTTTGGTGGGAGCAACTGCTGCAAATTTATGCAGGTCTTTTGAGCTTAAAACATCGGAGTTGACAGACACTTGCAAGTGTTGTTGGCTAGTTTTTGGGTTGTGCATTCGGCCTTTTAGTTTCATTTTACTAAATATATTGAGCACATACACACCATGTACGCTTCTGTGGATACCGCTTATGTACATCCATGTGGTCATTGATATAGCGGTTATGTTCTTGCATAAAGCCTTTTACGTTTGAAAAAGAGGGTTGTGGTGACGTTTTCTTAACTGGGAGATACCCAGATGTCGGGGTCTCTTCGATGATGCAGGTGGAAGACTTACCCAGCCTCGCCATAGGAGATGTATGATATTTCTCCATAGGTGCTCGATAAGCCTAGTTGGCTTCTATTGGGTAACTGATTATATGTAGTGGAGTGAGTGATTCACTTTGCAGGTAAACATGTCAGTACGTGCAGTTTTATGATATTTTGACACTCGTCATATGCTCATTTTGCAAAGGATAGTCTGGCAAAATTTTTCCAAATTCTTGGTGTAGTCAACTATATAGTGGTTGATTTACTCTTTGATACACTTATTCATTGGTGTTTGGATCTTCTAGCTCTGTTATCATTCTATTCAGTTCTCTACCATCATGGCATCAGAGGTCAGGGTGTTTCAGAGATCAAAACAGCTTCGTTTTGTGGCGCCGAAATCACGATCTGAGCTCGTTTCGGCCTCCGAACGCACTATCACAGTGCTTGTGTAGGCTATTTCGTCTTTTTGTGCCAAAGGTATATACCAATTTTTGTTCGCCAGTTTAAGCGTCTCGAAGTCTTCTACAGATCTAGCAGAACTCGTCTAGGTAGTTCTGTTCAACTTTTTGAGATACAGTCAATTTTCTGCATCAAGGTATTTTAGTCACCAGCCATGGTTGAAAGCAGTGATGTATTCCGTATGTTGGCTGTTGAGGATAAGTTGGATGGTACCAACTACCCATTGTGGGCTTATATGATGTGACATGTATTGGTTGCAAAAGGATTGTGGAACATTGTGCAGGGTGTTGAAAGGCTGAAGTATTTTGATGGCGATGCTCCGCACTGCACCCTCCTTCTCGAGAGCTCCCCGACATTATGCTCGGAGTAGAAAACCAAGCTCCTGACGCCGCACACGGTACTACGCACAGAGACCTGCAGAATACGCTGAAAAACACAGTACACAATGAGCCCGAAGACAGACTTCTTAGGTCTTACAAATGCGGTCGAACTTACAGTCTGTGACTGACCAGGCCACTATATGTTTTATTAAAGAACATATACAAAGAAGTGTCCGGTGGCCATTTGGCCTTTCACATGGACACTAACGGTAACAATCTCCCACTAAAGGCCAATATGGCCAGAGTAACTATGGGAGAAAAAGGAAAGAATGATAAGGAATACCTGAGTGTAAGTATACAAACTATACATCCCACCTGATGGGCATGTTACACAGTATACAAGTGACTGCGTAAGATCAAGAATCAAGTAACCCCCATCAAGTGACAACAGTGTCGAAAGCTATCCTGTGGTAGAGCTTTAGTCAAAGCATCTGCAGCATTATCTCGAGTGTGAACCTTCTCAAGAATAATGCTCTCAGTGGCTAAGCAATCTCTAATGAAGTGATACCTCACCTCAATGTGTTTGGTCTTTGCATGATAGACCGGATTCTTAGCCAAAGCAATGGCACTCTGACTATCACTGAGCAAGTGAGGTACATGCTGAGGCAAACCCATATCACAAGCAAGACGAGAAAGCCACAATGCTTCCTTACATGCCTCACTTGCTGCAACATACTCTGCTTCTGCGGTGGAAACAGCTGTACATTCTTGAAGACGAGATCTCCAAGAGATAGCACCTCCAGCAAAATGAAATATGTACCCTGATGTAGACTTACGATCGTCTACACAACCAGCATAGTCAGAATCTGTGTAACCAATAATGGATGCTTTCCCTCTACCTAAGCATAGACACTTGTCCTTAGTGCCACTCAGATATCTCAAAATCATTTTGACTGCTTCCCAATGTTTCTTGCCAGGATTAGACATATATCTGCTCACAACTCCCACTGCAAATGCAATGTCTGGTCTCGTAGCTACCATAGCATACATGAGACTACCAACAGCAGACTGATAGGGAATTTTGGTCATGAATTCCTTTTCCTCATCTGATTTGGGGCAGTCATCCTTGCTCAATTTCACATATGTGGGTAAAGGTGTACTCAATGCCTTTCCACCCTGCATATTGAATCGGTGAAGTACTTTGGATATGTACTCACTTTGAGACAAGTATATGCATCTTTTACTCCTATCACGAGTAATGCGCATGCCAAGAATATGTTTGGCATCCCCCAAATCCTTCATATCAAATGTCTGACTCAACTTCTTTTTGAGAATTGACAAATCATAAGAGGACTTCCCAGCAATCAACATATCATCGACGTAAAGTATCAAGCATATCAAGCTGCCATCAGAACATCTCTTTGTGTAGAGACAATGATCCTCATTGCTCCGAGAATAGCCTTGGGACTTCATAAAAGCATCAAACTTTTGGTACCATTGTCTAGGAGACTGTTTAAGTCCATACAAGCTCTTCTTGAGCTTACAAACTAGACTTTCCTTGCCAGGAACTACATAACCCTCTGGTTGTTCCATATAGATCTCATCTGTAAGATCCCCATGCAAGAAAGCTGTTTTCACATCCATTTGGACTAGTTCTAAGTCCTCCATTGCAACGAATCCAAGCAACATGCGCAAAGTAGTCATCTTGACCACTGGAGAGAAGATTTCCTCAAAATCAACACCATGTTGTTGCTTAAAACCCTTTGCAACAAGTCGTGCTTTATATTTTGGAGAAGCACTATCTGATTTGAATTTCAGCTTATATACCCATTTACATGGTAAAGCTTTCCTGCCCTTTGGCAAAGGTACTAAGTCCCAAGTACCATTCTTGTGAATAGAATCCAACTCACTCTTCATGGCACGCTCCCACTTGACATGATCCTCTGTCTGCATAGCCTCTTTGTAGCAAGAGGGCTCACCGGCATCTGTTAGCATAACAAAATCTAGACCTGGAACATATCTATCAGGTGGATATGAGACACGTGCAAAACGTCTCAATGGTTGCTGAACAGGAACATGTGCAGACTGATCTGAATGGACATTCTCTTGAACATCCCTATGTGCAGCATTTTTGTGCATGCTAACCGGAGGACTAGTATCCTCAAACACCACTCTTCTCACTTCAACCTCCTTAATCGGCTGTTTATGCATCTTAGACTCATTAAAAATGACATCACTACTTCTGATCACTGACCGTGTTTCAGGATCCCATAAGCGATATCCAAATTTTCCTTCTCGACCATATCCAAGAAAAATGCATTTCTTTGACTTATGGTCCAACTTCTGTCTAAGATTCTTGGGTATATGAACATATGCTTCACACCCAAAAACTCGAAGATGATCATAATATGGTGGTTTCCCTGTCCATAACTCTTGTGCCACTTTCAGACCTTTGGCAGTACTAGGTGAAAGGTTAATCACATGAACTGCAGTCAATACTGCTTCTGCCCAAAAACCTTGTGAGAGGTTTGCATGATGCAACATAGATACTACTCTATCTTGAATAGTTCTATTCATCCTCTCAGCTACACCATTCTGTACTGGGGTATAAGGAGCTGTAAACTCTCTACGAATCCCTCTACACTGACAGAAAAGGCTGAATTCATGTGAGGTATACTCACCCCCATTATCTGAACGTAAAGCCTTAAGCTTAGTTCCTTTTCCAGTCTCAACTGAAGCAAGCCATTTTTTGAAAGTAGGGAATACATCATCCTTCGATTTGATAGGATATACCCAGACTTTTCTAGTAGCATCATCTATGAAAGTGACAAAGTAAAGAGAACCACCTAAGGACCTAGTGGGCATAGGACCACACACATCTGTATGAACAAGATCTAAAGGCTGAATTGAAGAGTCAATGTGCGTTCTATGCACATTTCTGGTTTGCTTTGCATATTGACAATGCTCACAAAATGAAAAATCAGAGAAAGATAACACAGGTAAGTAGCCAGAACGAGAAAGATTTTCCATTCCACTACGAGATATATGGCCCAAACGACCATGCCAAATACAAGCCATAGGCTGTTCAGTAACAGCTAACAAGTGTTCTTTCTGTGATACAAATAAAGGATAAAGTGAGCCAACTTTGCTTCCTTTTGCAATAACCATATTGCCCTTTGATATACGAAAGGACTGAGCATAGAAGACCACCTTGTAACCAAGGTCATCAAGTTGACCAACTGACATCAAACTGCGTGATAACTGAGGTACATGGCGTACATTATGCATAGTAAATTTTGAACCATCAATGAACTGCACAACCACATCTCCAATCCCCACAACATCACACTGGTAAGAGTCACCAAGTCTCACGGTACCAAGAGACTTTGCTGCATAATTAGAGAACCATTCTCTATGTGGTGTCACATGGAAAGAAGCACCAGAATCTAGCAGCCAGGTGTGGGAAAGAGAATCAGCCATAAGTGCCTCAGATGGCACAGTACTATCAAGTGTCAACACATCAGCATCATCAGAAATAGCATTAATTTCTTCAATCTTCACAGTCGAAGTAGATGGTGCAGGTAACTGTTTAACATGCCCATCAACATTCTGTCCTTTAACTTTAGCATTCTTTAATGCATAACAGTCTTTCTTCATGTGTCCTTTCTTATGACAATAATGGCATTCAATATCCCTCTTCCTTGATTTACTTCTGCTCTTATTCCGTTGACCATTCTTTTCCTTGTTCTTGCTCCTGCCACATTGTTGATTCTTTCCTTGGTAAGAATCACGAACATTATATGCATCTCCACTCTGAGTGCCAACCATAGATTTTCTACGAATCTCCTCACTCAAGAGTGCTCCACATATGTCATCATAGACGAGTTTACCACCTGGTGCACTATTGCTAATAGCTGTGCAAAATGTATCCCATGATGATGGCAGGGTGCATAACAGCAATACTGCTTTCATTTCATTGTCCATATCCATTTTCTGAGCCTGTAACTGGGAGAATATGGCATCAAACTCATTTAGATGAGCAGCAACACTATCTGTGTCCTTCATACGAAGGTCGTATAATTTTCTCATCAGATATACTTTATTTGATGCCGTCTCTTTTTCATATGTATTGCATAACTTCTTCCAAAGCTCCTCTGCACTTTCACAATCTAATACTATAAAGTAAACATTATCTGCCAGGTGCAAGCGAATGGTAGACCTGGCCATTTCATCTAACTCATCCCAATCATCTTCATCCATGTCAGCAGGCTTCTTTGAAATCCCATTTACTGGCTTCCATTGCCTTCTTTGAATCAGCACATCTTTAATCTCATTCTTCCATAGAGCAAAGTTTGTGCCATCAAATTTTCGGATCTCAAAATGGTCTTTGCCCTGCAAGTTATAGCTCCTCCTCAGAACACTAGCACTAGACCCTGATCCACCGGATGTGCCTGAGACCTCTGATGCCATGATCGTAGAGAACTAAATAGAATGATAATGGAGCTAGAAGAGTCCAAACACCAACAAATAAGTGTATCAAGGAGTAAATCGACCACTATATAGTTGACTAAACCAGAAATCTGGAAAAATTTTGCCAGAGTATCCTCTGCAAAATTAGCATATGACCAGTGTCAAAGTGTCATAAAACTGCAAGTACTGACATGTCTACTTGCATAGTGAATCACTGACTCCATTGCATATAATCAGTTACCCAATACAAGCCAACTAGGCTTATCGAGCACCTATGAACAACTATCATACATCTCCTATGGCGAGGCTGGGTAAGTCTTCCACCTGCATCACCGAAGAGACCCCGACATCTGGGTGTCTCCCAGTTAAGAAAACATCACCACGACCCTCTTTATCAAACGTGAAAGGCTTTATGCAAAGAACGTAACCGCTATATCAATGCCCACATGGACGTACATAAGCGGTATCCACAGAAGCGTACATGGTGTGTGTGTGCTCAATATATGCAGTAAAATGACACTAAAAGGCTGAATACACATCCCAAAAACTAGCCAATAACACCTGCAAGTGTCTGTCAACTCTGATGTTTTAGGCTTTAAAAACCTGCATAAATTTGCAGCGATTGCTCCCACCAAAACTGAAAAACCCCTCAAGAAACCTGTAGTTTTACGAGTGTGGCTGAAAATACAGCCCCAAAGGTTGATATTTATTGTCTGCGAAGTACAAGGAACACTCTTCTTGATGTTCTTGGACCTGTGTGAAGAGAACTATGTGCGAAGGTACTCCGAAATGGCTCCAAAAACGCCCCAAAATTGCTTCAGAAATAGGCTTTAAAAAGCAAAAATGAAGCTTTGAGGGACCAAAACTTGTTCAAGGTAATGTCAACCTTAGTCTTTCCCCTTCTTCAAACACCACAAGAGTGTAGCTTAGTGGCAAGAGATTGCCACGGTTAAGCGAGCTCTGGGGGGAATAGTACTGGGATGGGTGACCTCCCGGGAAGTACCGGAAACCTCTATATTCCTTGATCGTTGAGGTCCTCCCTCGCGCGCAGCCAACGGCGCCAATGGTGACTTCGGTGACTTCGGTGACTCGGATGACAAGGTATGCCAAGGTCTATGCCTTGGTCGCTGCCTTAGTCGTTGGACAGTTTCCTAATGAAGATCAAAGACTTGAAGGAACAATTGATTTCTACTAATGAGGTTATACCAGATAGCTCACTTGTGTAGACCGTTCTGAATGCTCTTCCTGATTCATATCAGAGTTTTGCTTCTACTCTTCGTTTGATGATGAAAGGCAATCCGAATGCCTTATCATTTGAGGAGTTAGTCTCTGTTCTGTTGCAAGAAGATCAGTCCACGCAGAAGAGGTCCATTATGCGAGTTGCAGATCAAGATTTCCTAGCTAGTCAGAAGGGCAAAGGAAAATGGAGCTCTTCAACTAGTAAGCAGAAATCTGCTAATTCTGCATATTCGAAAAAGGAAGATAAAGATGAGAAGAAATCAGAAAACCAGAAATTGTTTTGTAAGTACTGTAAAGGGAATGATCATATCATAAAGAACTGTCCAAAACTGGCTGCTAAAGAGGCAAAGAAGAAAGAGGCTGGAATGGTTGTTGCAGAGGCCTCTACACCAAAAACAGAGTCTGCAAATCTTATGCAAGAAGAAGAATGGGCGTTTACTACTATCTGCAGTTTTGACCCATCTTCTCATGAGCAGTGCATGTCTGGAGTAGACTCAGATGTTTGGTATTTTGATAGTGGGGTGACCAAACATATTACCTCGCAGTGCAGTTTCTTCTCTTCACTCGAGCCTCCCCTAGAGGGAATATTGTTACATGCGCCAACAACTCCTCTTATCCTGTTATGGGAGTTGGTAAGATCATTTTGACTACTGATGATGGTAGTTCTTTCACTTTGTCAGATGCTTTATTTGTGCCAAGGATCAAAAAGAACCTCTTATCAGTTTTTGCATTAGCCAAGATTGGCTTGGTTCTGAAATTTGTTGATGACAGGTGCACAATTCATGATCTGTCAAATGGTGATGTGATTATTGCTTCTGGCATTTTATGTCGTGGGCTGTATAAGCTCATAGACTATGAAAGATGTGTAAATGATTTGGCATGTGCAATAAATGATTCTCAGGCTATGTCAGATGCAAAGCTTTGGCATGCACGCTTTGGTCCTCTCAATTTTGCTAGTTTGCTACGCCTACAGAAATCTGAAATGGTGTCCTCTTTGCCCAAACTTGAGGCACCTGGAAAACATGTTTGTGAAGGCTGTATTTTGGGCAAAATGCAGCATTCCACCTTTCCAAAAGATGGTTCAGTTTGGGCTACACAGAAATTGCAGCTTGTACATAGTGATGTCTGTGGTCCTATGCAGACACCCTATTTTGGAAATTACCTTTACTTCGTGACTTTCATTGATGATTTCTCCAGGCATGCATGGGTATATCCACTCAAAGCAAAGTCCGAAGTGTTCATGTGCTTTAAACAGTTTTTAGTTTTGGCTGAAAATTTGTCAGCATGTAAAATGGGCACCCTCCGTTCTAATCGAGGGGGGAATATATGTCTTCTAATTTTAATGCATTTCTGGCTAAATGTGGGATAAAACACCAGTGTCCAGTGCCATATACACCTCAACAAAATGGAGTTGCTGAACGAAAGAATAGGTCACTCATGGAGATGGCGAGGTGCATGGTCAAAAGTTAGGTTTTACCACATAGTTTCTGGCTTGAGGCTGTCATGTGTGCAGCATACGTACTAAACAGGTGTCCCACTAAAGCGCTGCAGTCTATCACTCCATATGAGGCTTGGCATGACCACAAGCCATCTGTTGCTCATCTGCATGTTTTTGGTTGTTTGGCATATGCACTAGTGCCTGAACAACATCGCAGAAAATTGGATGATAAGGCAGTAAAATGTATTTTTGTTGGGTACAGTTCTGAAAGTAAAGGCTATCGTCTCTATCATCCACAGACTACACGCATTTTGGTTAGCCTTGATGTTGTCTTTGTGGAAGATGCTATTCAGCCATTGCTTTCATGTACTAAGGAGACATTTGTTAGCTCCAAAGACATGTATGATACTTTGATGCCTCTTTTTACAGGTGGACAGTCTAGTGCTGGTCCTAATGAGGCAGCTTCTCAGCCTTTGCAGGTTTCATATGATGATGCAGATCATTCCATTTCTGATGCAGATTTACATGATGCACTTGTTGATGAGAGAGTTGATATTGAGCAGGCAAAAACTATGCCAAAATGGTTGGTGAGACTTTGTGTGACAGCAAATTAGATGCACCTTTGTCATATCGTACTCGTTCAGGCTCTCATAGTGCCTCCTTTGCATCAAATTGCTATGATATGGCTGCGTCTAGTCTCTGTGATGAGAATGAGCCTGTTTCTTTTGATGAAGCACAGAATTCAGAAAATTGGATGGCTGCTATGCAATCTGAATATGATGCTATAATGAAGAATGGTACATGGTCTTTATGTGACTTGCCTCCTAGCAAGAAGACCATTGGCACTAAGTGGGTATACAAGCTGAAGCATAAACCTGATGGTATAGTTGACAGGTATAAGGCTAGGCTTGTTGCAAAGGGTTATGCGCAGGAAAGAGGCATTGATTTTGATGAGACCTTTGCACCTACATGCGGTATGACTACTGTTCGGAGCATTTGTGCACTTGCAGTCCATCAAGGTTGGAATGTATATCAGTTGGACATTAAAATAGCATTTCTGAATGGTGACTTGCATGCAGAAGTGTATGTTTTTCAGCCCCGTGGCTTTGTGCAAAAAGGGCATGAAAACCAGGTGTGCAGGTTAAAGAAGGAATTATATGGTTTAAGGCAAGCACCACGTGCTTGGTATGAGAAGATACATGCCTATCTGGCTGCACATGATTTTGAGAACAGTCCAACTGAAAGCACCTTATATGTTAAGCATTCAAATGATGTACTTCTGATCATTGTTGTCTATGTTGACGACATGCTGCTCACTGGTCCTATTGAGAAGCATATTGTTGATTTCAAGGCTGATTTGCATGCCTCATTTGAGATTTCTGATTTGGGGCATTTGCATCACTATTTGGGCATTCAGTTTATGCAAGTTGATGGTGGAATGGCTTTGTGTCAAATGAAATATATTGACACATTATTGCAGCATTTTGGCTTTGAAGACGGTAAGCCTATTGCCACTGCTATGGAGACAGGTTTACGATTGAGTCTTCATGATGCTGGAGATGCATTTGATGTTGTTCTCTATCAACAGTTTGTTGGATGCTTGATTTACTTATGCATTACTCGGCCAGATATTCAATTTGTTGTCTGACAGATGAGCAGGTTTATGCATTGCCCAGGAGTGAAGCATTGGCAGGCGGTTAAGCGCATCTTTCGCTACTTGAGTGGTACTCGGTACTTAGGTTGTTTTATCCCAAGGGGGGATCACTACCGCCAGATTTGCATGCTTTTTCTGACTCTGATTCGGCTGGTTGCTATGACACTCGTGTGTCCACTAGTGGCTTTTGCTTCATGCTTGGTAGCTCATATATATCTTGGCTGAGCAAGAAGCAGCCTACTGTGGCCACTTCCAGTTGTGAGGTTGAGTATAGGGAAGCTTTCACAGTGACTATTGAGTGTGTGTAGCTCAGATGCCTTATGGATGATTTGGGTGTTGGTCAGTCTTCTGCCACCACCATCTTCACTGACACTCAGAGCGCATTGGTAGTTGCGAGGAACCCTGGGTTCCATGCTCGCACTAAGCACATTGAGGTGCATTATCACTATGTCAGCAAGAGGTTCTCTGTTGGGGAGATCAGCTTGGCATATGTGCCCATGCAGGAGAACATTGCAGACCTTTTCACGAAGGCTCTGCCTAGGGAGAAGTTTGAAGCTTTCCGCAAAGCTTTGGGCTTACTTCCTTTTGTGGAGTGATTTCCACATAGCTTGGCACTTCCTTATACATGAGTGCCAGCTCCTTGTTCACCGCATCACTCCCAGGGATTTGTTGATATATTTAGGTAGTGATGTGTGTGAACACACTAGGACCGCCGAGGGACTTTTTTCCCTCTTTAGGAGGTTTTTTTCCGCCGGCTTGTATATATGCCTATTGCCCTAATGGGCTACTTATCTTTGTACATTCTCTAGTAATACATTCAGTATTGTGTGTTGTGCTCCAAGCTTCTTCTTCTTCCTTGTGTTGTTCACGTGCTTCTGCAGACGTCTGACTCCAACAGGACACAGATAGTGTTGCTCCTCATCTAAATGAGTTTGATGCTATATTCTCCGAGTTACAAGCTCAAAATGCCATCATCATGGGATACATTTTGCACAGCTATTAGCAGTAGTGCACTTGGTGGTAAACTTGTCTATGATGACATATATGGAGCACTCTTGAGTGAGGAGATTCGTAGAAAATCTATGGTTGGCACTCAGAGTGGAGATGCATATAATGTTCGTGATTCTTACCAAGAAATGAATCAACAATGTGGCAGGAGCAAGAACAAGGAAAAGAATGGTCAACAAAATAAGAGTATAAGTAAATCAAGGAAGAGGGATATCGAATGCCATTATCGTCATAAGAAAGGACATATGAAAAATGATTGTTATGCATTAAAGAATGCTAAAGGTAAAGGACAG
The DNA here is from genome assembly GCA_020310875.1 of Ceratopteris richardii. NCBI lineage: Eukaryota > Viridiplantae > Streptophyta > Polypodiopsida > Polypodiales > Pteridaceae > Ceratopteris > Ceratopteris richardii. The sequence goes on along the minus strand of CM035439.1, from coordinate 116,910,307 downwards.
AACGTTGATGGGCATGTTAAACAATTACCTACACCATCTACTTCGACTGTGAAGATTGAAGAAATTAGTGCTATTTCTGATGATGTTGATGTGTTGACACTTGATAATACTATGCCATCTGAGGCGCTTATGGCTGATTCTCTTTCCCACACATGGTTGCTATATTCTGGTGCTTCTTTCCATGTGACACCACATAGAGAATGGTTCTCTAATTATGTAGCAAAGTCTCTTGGTACCGTGAGACTCGGTGACTCTTACCAGTATGATGTTGTGGGGATTGGAGATGTGGTTGTGCAATTCATTGACGGTTCAAAATTTACTATGCATAATGTACGCCATGTACCTCAGTTATCATGCAGTTTGATGTCAGTTGGTCAACTTGATGACCTTGGTTACAAGGTGGTCTTCTATGCTCAGTCCTTTTGCATATCAAAGGGCAGTATGGTTATCGCAAAAGGAAGCAAAGTTGGCTCACTTTATCCTTTATTTGTATCACAGAAAGAACACTTGTTAGCTGTTACTGAACAGCCTATGGCTTGTATTTGGCATGGTTGTTTGGGCCATATATCTCGTAGTGGAATGGAAAATCTTTCTCGTTCTGGCTACTTACCTGTGTTGTCTTTCTCTGATTTTTCATTTTGTGAGCATTGTCAATATGGAAAGCCAACCAGAAATGTGCATAGAACGCACATTGACTCTTCAATTCAGCCTTTAGATCTCATTCATACAGATGTGTGTGGTCCTATGCCCACTAGGTCCTTAAGTGGTTCTCTCTACTTTGTCACTTTCATAGATGATGCTACTATAAAAGTTTGGGTATATCCTATTATGATCATCTTCGAGTTTTTGGGTGTGAAGCATATGTTCATATACCCAAGAATCTTAGACAAAAGTTGGACCATAAGTCAAAGAAATGCATTTTCCTTGGATATGGTCGAGAAGAACAATTTGGATATCGGTTATGGGATCTTGAAACATGGACAGTGATTAGAAGTAGTGATGTCATTTTCAATGAGTCTAAGATGCGTAAAGAGACCATTAAGGAGGTTGAAGTGAGAAGAGTGGTGTTTGAGGATACTAGTCCTCCGGTTAGCATGCATAAAAATGCTGCACAGGGATGTTCAAGAGAATGTCCATTCAGATCAGTCTACACATGTTCCTGTTCAGCAACCATTGAGACATTCTGCACGTGTCTCACATCCACCTGATAGATATGTTCTAGGTTTAGATTTTCTTATGCTACCAGATGCCAGTGAGCCTTCTTGCTACAAAGCTGCTATGCAAACAGAGGATCATGTCAAGTGGGAGCGTGCCATGAAGAGTGAGTTGGATTCTATTCACAAGAATGGTACTTGGGATTTAGTAACTTTGCCAAAGGGCAGGAAAGCTTTACCATGTAAATGGGTATATAAGCTAAAATTCACATCAGATAGTGCTTCTCCAAAGTATAAAGCACGACTCGTTGCAAAGGATTTTAAGCAAAAACATGGTGCTTGATACTTTATGTCGGTGATATGTTGATTGCTGGGAAGTCCTCTTATGATTTGTCAGTTCTCAAAAAGAAGTTGAGTCAATCATTTGCTATGAAGGATTTGGGGGATGCCAAATATATTCTTGGCATGCATATTACTTGTGATAGAAGTAAAAGATGCATATACTTGTCTCAAAGTGAGTACATATCCAAAGTACTTCACCGGTTCAATATGCAAGGTGGAAAGGCATTAAGTACACCTTTACCCACATATGTGAAATTGAGCAAGGATGATTGCCCCAAATCAGATGAGGAAACGGAACTCATGACCAAAATTCCCTATCAGTCTGTTGTTGGTAGTCTCATGTATGCTATGGTAGCTACGAGACCAGACATTGCATTTGCAATGGGAGTTGTGAGCAGATATATGTCTAATCCTGGCAAGAAACATTGGGAAGTGGTCAAGATGATTTTGAGATATCTGAGTGGCACTAAAAACAAATGTCTATGCTTAGGTAGAGGGAAAGTATTCATTATTGGTTACAGAGATTCTGATTATGTTGGTTGTGTAGACAATCGTAAGTCTACATCAGGGTACATTTTTCATTTTGCTAGAGGTGCTATCTCTTGGAGATCTCGTCTTCAAGAATGTACAGTTGTTTCCACCACAGAAGTAGAGTATGTTGCAGCAAGTGAGGCATGTAAGGAAGCACGACAGTCATTCGGCATGTGAGAGCAAAGGTCTCATCAAAATCAGTGCCCTTCTCTTGAGCATAACCTTTGGAATCCCAGACTTATATCTATCAATTATTCCATCAGACTTATGATTCCTAAAAAAATTTTCAAATACATGCTATTCACATACCCTTGAAAATTAGTACTTAGGGGATAATTTTTAGAAAACGGACATTTGAAATCCTAATTGTATACATTTCAGGTTAGATTTCTCCATGCATTGTATATGTTCATGAATATGTATCACTTCATAAATTCAAAGTTTCCAAACTTAGGAACTCAAGATAAAGAGGACAAGCACAAACATGTAAGAAAAAACCAACCACCAAAGCAAAACACTACACAAGAAATAAAATCAATGCAAGTCATGAAAAATATGAACAAATAGGAAATCAAATACAAATAATGAAAAATAATAAAAAATGATAAGCAATTTTATATAAAATAAAATTAAAAAAAATTTAAGTTAAGATAAAATTAAAAAGAAATAATAAAAGAAATAAAAAATGACCAAACAATATGTAGTCGGACACACAACAACAACAAAAGAGATACATACTAAAAAATAATAATAGTAATGATAAAAAATGAGAAATAAAAATTTAAAAATATAATTTTTTTAAATAGAGTTTAAGAAAACAACAAAGTAAAACAACATTTTAAATGTAAAAATAAAACTAATAATTAAAAAGAGAGAGATAGTTAATAAAATGGAAAAGGGAAAAATTATAATAGCAATTAAAAATATAAATAAATGAAGGAAAAAGAAAAAGAAAGTAAATAAAAGAACAATAACAAAAACAAAATAACAAGCATGTCTTAGATTTCTATGAAATAAAAGAACAATAACAAAAACAAAATTAAAAGTGTGTCTTCGATTTCTATGTTTGTATATGTAGATGAATATTTGATTAGATAGCATCGTATGACAAATCGCATAGTATGACAAAATTAGATTTACGTCATAAAAATACTCAAAAATGGTCAAAAATAACATTTACCCTTTTACGAATGAATCACATAATCATAAAGTAATTGAAGGGAACCATATATGAGACTTGCCCAAAACAACTCTAGAACCAACCTCAAAAGTCTCTAATATGTTGGTCGAAACCCTTAAATCAGAAATTAAGTCAAAGTAGAAAGTGAACATGTCCATTCATTAGATGCACCTAAATCGTTATGTCATGTCATCAAAAAATCTGCCATGTGTCAATGCTACATCATTATAGAAGACTTTCGCTATAAAACTTACGCAAGACATTATGAAAAACTTACGCAACTTTTACCATTCACCTAAAAACTGAGTCATGTGGTTTTTGTGAGTGCTTTGTCATAAAAGCTATTTGCCTAAGCTTCCTATATAAAATCATGGACTAGCCGGTCATAAAGATTAACTCAAGTGTAGTGCTTCTCTCACACAATCGTGGGAGGTGCCGTATCTCATACACGAGGAGGAGCTTGCATGCTTGAAGCTTGGAAGAGTTATAGCTCGGAGTGAATGTGTCTTACTCTCTTCGGGGACTTCAAGGACTTGGAATCACGTATGCTCATATGCTTCATACGCTTGGAGGACTCGTACTCTTCTTGTGAGGGGTTGCCTTGCAGTTCTATTTTCAGTCTAAGCCTCTTCATAGCCTCATCTTCCCTTACCCTCACTTGCTCTCTTTGGTACTTCCAAGTTGTGAGTATATTTCTTTATTACTTGGAACATATCACTATCTTATACAGCATTAGAGAGGTCACTTGTGTATCCAGAGTATTTGATTGCTCAGAGCCACCTCACACCAGCCTGAGATTGACTGAGACGGGGAAGAGCACAGGCGTTCCTAGGAAGAATTGGATATGCAGATCGTCTCTCTGAGATACTGTGATGAGAATTTACATGCAGCTCTTCTGATCATAGAAGGCTCTACAGCTTTAGTGACATAGAAACGAGTGCTCCAAGAGGAGCACAACTCAAATGCCTATTTCTCACAGATCAATAAGAGGCAGGCAAGGTCCAACTCGAGTCCCTGGGCATAAAGGTTAAATGCAACCAACATCCCCACAAGTGCATGATCATCCTAAATGAATCCAGGCAATATCTTTTTCAGACAAAAGTGCCTTCCAATCTTAGCAATGAAATGATGGAAGATTGTATCCTCTGCCTTGTCTGTCGATGTATCTCAAACCATTCCTCTGGCTTAAACCAAGCATAGGACCACTCCCAAATCCAAAGCCTCCATGTGGTGCTTGAATCGACCTCATGGTATTGCTGTGTTTTGCAGCATCCTACCACCCAGACTGTGAAACAGATGGTGAGGATCCTAGGGTTATCTTATGCGAAGACTAGTACTCTGTATTATGCTCCGTTTGGAATGCCCTGAAGATTCTAGAGCTTCGTTCTAACCAATGACTTAGTCTAAAAGAGGAGACTGAATGAACTAAACAACAATGATTGAATCCACCTATCAATCTCATCCATTGATCGACAAGTTATACTCTCTGAATCCAATGTGCTCCTTCAGTGAGACAGGCTAAGCAACCAGCTAGGCAGCTAGATTTCTAGTCTTCCTACATCCCACCTACATGTCTATTTATCATCAAATTAACTATATAATCCAAACAGAGAGATTTTTTTTCTAAAAAAGGGCTCCATCGAATCAATGTGGAGACCTAACCTGCCATGCATATTGAAATAATCAAGCATAATACAACTGAATACTTAGTGTCAGATAAATGGAGCTGTGTCATGCTGACAAGCACTACGCATGATTGATCAATTTATGAGGCACTGAAAATATAAAATTTTAATTCATTCTTTTCGGAAAAGAAATCATGCATCATAATCAGAAGCATGAAGTATGCACTCTCTTTGTGCCATCAATTAAGCAATATAATTACAAATTCACAAAAGCCCTTGAAGCAATATAATACAGCATAAACCATAAAATGGTTTATAATGTCATATCATGTTATATGAACAGACTGATACCAGGTTGGTGAAGATAATTGATCAAATAGCTTCAAAGAACTTCGCCTGTCGAAAAGGGTGGACATGCATGTACACTTGGTAATAATTCACTTCACATCCAGTGTCATAGGGCTGTGTATTTCCATCAGTGTAGAAATGTCTGGATGAGAGATGTTTGAAGTTATGGCCCTCCATGCACGGGTTTCCACAGCCTTATAATGTTTCAGCAATTCCAGCCTGATTGGGGTCAGAGTATTGTCTCGAACTCTAGCTAACACTTGAAAGTTATACCTTCTGACTCTTGGTCTGGTCCTCCACTCCGGCCAGACTTCTGGATCAAAATCGTCTCTATCAAGGTTCCTTTCAATCTCAAACTCAAACAGCACATATGTAGATGCAGCCATCTTAGCATTTAAGATTGTGAAATCATTTTCATCCCCATAGTCCATATACGCTCTCAGTATTTCCTCAAGTACCAAAATACTAGGATCTGAGTTATTAAGAACAGGGAAGGGCCAGATAGGGCCTTGGAATTCTGTGATGGAACTTGACACAGGTAGATATACATCTTCATCACTCTGTTCACTCTCTTCTGTAAACAGCAGCTCTAGAGACCTAGCATTTAATTCATGTGATGGAGCATTGAACCCTGTGATACTGGCCACCAGATTAGGTCCGTTAACTTGGAGAGAAAACTGAGAACTGTCTTCCATATTCTGCACCCCAGCACTCTGTGTTCGAGTTGCTAATAGCAAAATATTTGCAACTAAACTCCTGACTGGTGAGCTTCTGTTGACTGGTAATGACATCACAACAGGGCTTACTAGGCTTATCTCCTGTGCTCCTGAGACTTTTACAGAACTTCCAAAAGCTAACCTGAGTTCCTTCCAGTGAGAAAAGTTCATTCCACCCTGTTAGTACAAGCAAAAGTCATTCTACTTTAGAGAAAAAAAAAAGACTCAAAAATAGACTGTCCTGGATTCTTATCAGATTATCCCCCCCCCCCCAAAAACAAAACAAAAAGAGAGAGAAAAAGAGAGAGAGAGAGAAAAAGAGAGAGAGAGAGAAAAAGAGAGAGAGAGAGAGAGAGAGAGAGAGAGCAGGAACTAGGACAGAAACCTCATAATGGGGAACTCATTAATGAAGCTCTACCATCTAGGACAGCGAACATCTTCACCTCTTCTGATTTTGCAGGGCCCTGGAAAAGGGTAAATGGAAAAGGAAGAAGAAGAGGAAAGAAAAAGGAAAAAGGGGCCCCGAGAGGGGGGGGAGGGAAGCAAAAGCCAGGAGCGAAATAAGAGTGTGATTTAAAAAATAGATTTAGAGGTACTGTGGACACACAATGGCGATTCTCGATACAATAAATAACTCTGTTTCTGTTGCCTTCAGAAGCTGGAAAGCCACAAAACTGTTATGTCCCCACTTCCCTAGAGCATCTGTAGCTATGCCTGGCCAAATGAGAAAGGACCAGCCATTATGAACTAGCCCACCTCCGCGAGGCCTATAAATAGGACTCACTGGCTCATTTGTGCAATTGTTGTGTACAGACACTAGGACTTATCCATATACCCATCTGGTGTGGGTGCCATGGTACGGGACATGGTCATTGTGGTGGTGGCCACCAGTGCAGCTATAAGCTCCCAAGCTCATAAGTGAGTCTGTTTGGCTCTATGGTTCAGAAGTAAGTTTGAAATTTGACCAGCTACTGTTTGTGAGTATGGCCTGTACTTCTTGTCTGGTTAGTAAGAAGGATCATGGAGGGTATCGAAAGAGGAGAGACTCTGCCTTGATTTGATACCTTGCATGCCTGAAATGATGTCTAACAAAGGTGAGGCACCAAAAAATGAAGAAGTGAGACAAAGATTGATGCAGGAATCGAAGTTGAGAGGTAAAGAGCTGCACATAAATTTCTGCAAGCCCTTATTGCGATGTGACAAGTCAAGGACATGAATAAAATGGGCTTATTGGGCACATAAACGAATACGTTAAGTTCAAGTGACCCACGAACACAAAGTTCAAGTGACCCAAGAGCCTAAAAATCGTGGGCTCTTGGGTCGCTTGGAAAGGTGTTCACACCTTATCTATTGGTCCATGTGGGCCCAAAAATACAAAGAAAATATATCCAGAAAGCTCATGAGAAGAGCTAAATGGTGGAGGGTCTATATGTACATCTAGAGAGTCCTTTGGGCCTTTGTTCCCCAGCAGGCATTAATATTGGTATAAGAGCATCTGGAGAATTAGTATCTTGTTGGATGTGTATGATATGCTCAAGAGGAAGGGAGAATGAGCTTGTGGGACACACACACATGGGCAGCAGGTAGTATCCAGAAGGGAGAATGAGCTTGTGGGACACACACCCATGTGCAGCAGCCCTGGAGGCTACCTGCCCCATGGGCAGTGCCTCCTAGGGTAGTGCCCATCAAGCTGCAACCAACCCAAAACCTAATGAAACACAAGCCCTTTTTTGTGCACACATCCTTGAGATTCAGGTGGCCAGCAGACAGCAATAGAAACCAAACACATCCCCCCCCTTCCCAGGATGTATATGAATCCTGCTAACATAGGCACTAATAGCAACCAAGTGTACATTTCTTTTCCCGTGCCTACCTGGAAAAATCTCCGCAGCAAGCCTATAACCGACATTCAGCAGATACTACTCTCTTCCAATCCTACAGCTACCTATCACCCTTCACCTAGAGTACTTGAACATGAGAAAACATGATGTTAGGAGCCTGTAAATGGAAACTAATGGGCGCCCCCCCCCCAATACATATTCGGCTCACATAGGCACTAGTCCAGCAACGAAGAGTCTTTTAGAAATAAAGAAACAGAAAAATAGCTTTGAACTATGGATGGATCACATACAAGGCATACTCTAAAGAGAGTGAAGAGCTAATTTTGGGTCCTAAAGAGACATCAGTATCATATAATGCTTAGGTAAAGCTTAAGATAAAGGCCATGAATTACATCAAACTGACCATCAATGATGAAATACTCAAAGAGCTCAAGTAACTAAAAATGGCCGGCCACTGCTCATACAGCAAAAATCGAGATGGCCTATAAGCATAGTACAAAGTAGAGATTTAAATCATAGATTTAAATCGGGATTTAAATCGTTTAAATCGTAGAGGTTTTTAAAAATAAAAATAAAAATAGAGGTTTTTATTCATCAAAAGATTTTTATTTTTTCTTGTATCTAAGGTACGCACAATACCTATTCAACTCATATATACTCCAATATTGGACAGTAGTGAAAGTAGTGAAAAGTTTATATGACCTGGATGCTTGTTAGTTGTTGTACTTCAGTCATATGTGAGATGCCACCAAAGAGTTTTTTATAACATTGCAGTCATATAAACTCTATAATATCATTCAGCTATAGGTTGGTACAGATTCATACTGGACAGGGGCTTAATTTGATGCCAAAAAATGTACATACACAATTGAAGGAACTTGGCTTTGTGGCTTTTTAAGCACATAGTGCTCTACTACTTACATGAGCATCGATTTTAACTTAATTTAGTTAGTCAAATCTCTAATAGGCAAGAAAATAATATAGTTCTATGGTTCTACCTAGAGAGCAAAGTGGTAATATATGATAGACTATTAGCAAGCATAAGTATCACAGTGATCAAATTTTAATTTTAAAAAGAGATCTACCATATGAAACCTTATTAAAAAAAGGAAAACAAAAAAAAGGGTTAAAAACGATTTAAATTGCGAATGAGAATTTTACGATTTTTATATAATAAAAATCGTGCGATTTTTTTTACTATGCCTATAAGAACAACATAATCTTGAATCAAGTCCACTTGAT